>CM069131.1:157189271-157702271 GCA_035221665.1 Okamejei kenojei
AAGCTCAGTCAGATTGGATGGAGAGCATCTGTGAACAGCAATTTTCAAGTCTTGCCAGACATTCTCAATTGGATTTAGGTCTGGACTTTGACTGGGCCATTCTAACACATGAATATGCTTTGATGTAAACCATTCCATTGTAGCTGTATGTTTAGGGTTGTTGTCCTGCTGGAAGGTGAACCTCCGCCCCAGTCTCAAGTCTTTGGCAGACTTTAACAGGTTTTCTTCCAAGATTGCCCTGTATTTGGCTCCATCCATCTTCCCATCAACTCTGACCAGCTTCCCTGTCCCTGCTGAAGAAAAGCATCCCCACGTGTTTCACAATGGGGATGGTGTGTTCAGGGTGATGTGCAGTGTTAGTTTTCCACCACACATAGCGTTTTTTGGCATTAAAGGCCAAAAAACACTTCAATTTTGGACTCATCAGACCAGAGCACCTTCCTCCACATGTTTGCTGTGTCCCCACATGGCTTGTGGCAAACTGCAAATGGGACCTCTTATGGCTTTGTTTCAACTGGCTTTTTTCTTGCCACTCTTCCATATAGGCCCGATATGTGGAGTGCAGACTAATAGTTGTCCTGTGGACAGATTCTCCCACCTGAGCTGTGGATCTCTGCAGCTCCTCCAGAGTTACCGTGGGGCCTCTTCTCAGATAATATAATGCTCTCCTTGCCCGGCCTGTCAGTTTAGGTGGATGGCCATGTCTTGGTAGGTTTGCAGTTGTGCCATACTCTTTCCACGGATTATGGATTGAACAGTGCTCCGTGAGATGTTCAAGGCTGGGATATTATTTTTTTATAACCTGAGAAACGTCTCCACAACTTTATCCATGCCTGTCTGGTGTGTTCCTTGTTCACTAATGTTCTCTGACAGACTGTGAGCCTTCACAGAACAACTGAAGATTAGATTGGGACTCTATTTACTAATTAGGTGACTTCAGGGCATTTTGGTTGCACTAGATTTTTTTTCAGGGTATCAGAGTATAAAGGGGTTGAATGCACTTTTGCACGCCAGTTCACTTTCAGTCACCCTTTTTTATTTGTAAAAAAAATTGAAAACCATGTATTATTTTCCTTCCACTCACAATTATGCGCCACTTTGTGTTGGTCTATCACATAAAATCCCAAGTAAAATACATTTACGTTCCAATGTGGTTGTAATGTGACAAAATGTGAAAAAGTTTCAAGGGTATGAATACTTTTGCAAGCCACATTTTTTTATATATATGTGTGTGAGTATATATACACATTTATAGCCTTCTTTCATATATATATATCCTTGTCATCCGAAAACTGTTTGCAGATCTTTAAAAACCAATCCTTGGGCAATCAAACATATTGAAAGAAACTACCCATTATATATTATGGTATATATGCAAGGAAAGCTATGTATACGCACATATATATATATATATATATATATATATATAGCGTTTCTCATGTATGTATATATATATATAATGTGTGTGTGTGTGTGTGTGTGTGTGTGTATCTATATATATATATAATATATATATATATATATATATATATATATATAATGTGTATATAGGGGTATAGCTTTCTAGCAATATGTGTATGTGTGCATGAGTGTGGCTTTCTTGCAAATTCTATGGATGTTTCAAAGAAAGAAAGGGATGCCACAATGAAATTTAATTTTTTCACCCACTTCTGTGAAATTGCAATATATATATATGAGTGAGTGTGCATTGTAAGTAGACACAAGGAACTGCAGATTGCTGGTTTGCAAAAAAAATCTGGAGAAACTCAGAGGGTCAGGCAGCATCTCTAGAGAATATGGATCTCAAGAAATGTTCTGTCCCAACCCCATCGAACTACCCGACCCGAACTATCCATGTTCCCCGGTGACGCTGCATGACCCACTGAGTTACTCCAGCACTTTGTGTCTTTTTTTCTCTATTATTACATGCATTTCCAAGGCTCTTAAAGAGGGATGAAATGGATTCCAAGATGCAGGTACGCATTCGCTTTCAAAATGGTACTATCCGCAAGGTCAGATGGACATATAATGATTCCCAACGTTTATTCAATGGTGACCAAATTACATAATGTAATAGTAAATCCACCAGGGGAATTGGCAGTTCTTTACAGGAGGATGGTTATCATTCTGTAATATTCATCACACATTCAATATCAATGAAAACTGATTATTTGGGCCATAATCAGATTTCCCTGAATGGGAGTTTTCTCTGCAAAAGTTAGTTGTTCACATTTTCCTACTTTACACCAGTTTACCTGCATTTTTAGAAAAAGCAGGTGAATGGATTTACTCCTGTAGATATTCTGATGTTTGTTACTTGTGTCTATATTTATTGATAGATTATTTGAGGCAATCACTTTAATAATTACTGTCTAAAATTTCTGGCCATGAATGAATGATATAGTGAAAATAAATTTGAAGCACCCTTTCCCCAAGGTTCGTTATTGTCTTCTGGAATTATATTAATTCACAATTTGATTGCCCAAGGATAGTCATGATCTAAAGGAACTCTCATCTGGCAAAGAATATGGGTGTTTCCGTAAATGCAGCACTCAGTAGTGAAACTGAAGTACTCCAAACGTCCAGGTTATTCTCCTGTTTTTTATGTAATATTCTCATTGTTTCATATCCTGTATTTTAAGTAGTATAGACCATGGTGTATAGCCAATATTAAGAGATGAAGCAAAAATAAATAACACTGTTTTTACAATGGAAAATATCAGATATGTTCCTGTTTTCTTGCCTTTTTTGTGACATTTTTCAAGCATGATTTCATCAAATTCTTAGGCTAATTTATACCAGAAAGATTATATTAATTGTGCAATTAAATTACTCTATGTAAGTCAAATTCTGATTATGCTTATGATTTTTATGATTTATCCTCTGATTAGATGGTTTTCTGATGCCCCAAGTTCTTGCAGCTCAACCGTGAGTAGCAGTGTCCATTTGGTCGCGTGTGAAATGTGTGAATTAAAAGCAGTAACCATTTCATATTTAATGTTTCTTTTTTATTATTTATATTTTGTGTTTAAACTTTCCATTGAAATATTTAATCACAGAATATATCTATCAATCTATATACTAAAAGTCTCATCTTGTGTGTGTGTTATATTTGTATCTTCCTCAAAACGCTACATGCTAGCGCTTAAATTTTTACATATACCAACTCACATTTTTACCGTCCACACCGTACTAAGTTTCACTTAAGATTTAATTCTATATTTCACAAGTTATTCACGATTAAAGCTTTAAAAAAAGCCAAAAACCACTTCTCACAGACTGCCTTTTTCCAGCAGCTTGAAGTGATGATGTCACAATGCACCAATCACAATTGGCTCTCAAGCTGCTAAGTGCCACAATGACATCACAATGGGACGTTGCCAACGGTAACCGCAGCAGAAGGAGTTATTGATGATTAAAGCTTCAAAAATGGCAACTTTAACAAGATTTTTACTGTTAAAATCCTTCCTGCCAGCTTCCAACACACTTTGATACAAAGTTGCAATATGGGAACACACTGAACTTTTCATCTCAATGGGAAATTGCACCAGGAGGGGGAGGGCCAATTAGTATTGCAATTGCAACTGCTGTGGTAGGCTGGGGAAAGGCAGTTGGAATTTCTTTTTAAATCCAGTGCTGAGGGAGGCAGGGGCGTACTGGAATCTTATGTTCAGGAATGGGTTCAGTTGGGTTGGGGGAATGGGTGAGTGGTGGAATATTGTGTTGGGGGAGCACACCGTTGGGGGAGTAGACCAAACGGGTCTTCACTTGGTCTAGTAGAATCATGAAAAAATGTCTCATTCTGTGGTCCCTCCCGTTGTCTAACATTGTCAATGCTTTAACTGTTGTTTATGCACTCATCGCGATTTTAAAAAAAAATCAAACAATGCAATTATAAGGAACCTGGCGTGAATTATGGGCCTCGTGGTGGGTTACGTGCTGACATTTTGTAAGGGAGATTAGAAATCATTTAAAAAAAATCTTGTTTATTTTTTTCAAATTTTGGTCATATGTTGGTCGATTTTGATCACAAAGTAGCTCAAAAGAATCAAAGGTAGGCCAATTTTTAATGCTGTGGTATTTCATTATGATTTAGTAACTTTCAAATTTGGCCACCCATGTCACAGGTTGGTACCCTTATTTACGGAAACACCCATTTATCATGTAGACAAACGATTTTTCCAATAATATGTAGAATAATTCTGAGTGAAAATTAGAGAGTATATTTGAATTTGAGAAGTGTATACCTTGCTGATATACTCCAAAGTTTTATTGCTGTACATTGGCAGCATTTGGAACATCTCGCTGGGAAATCTGAAAAAAAAAATGCTTCCTGAAAGACAAATATTGCATTCTTGAAAATAAAATAAATTGAATTTCCAAAGTGATGGTGAATTTACTTTCCTTATGCTAAAATATATCCAACTGTTACTTGCAAATCCACAATTTGGTAAGTCTCACTCATTTTCCCCAAAGACGGACACCAAAATAGTCAAGCCATCATATGGCTTCCATCCTGCATTTAAAAAAAATTGTACTTTGTTACTTTGCCACAATTAATCATGCAATTTGCACAATTAATCATGATCAGACATAAGAAGGGACCAACCCAAAATGTTGTTCCTTTATTTAAGGTGACTAAAGTAATTGATGGTGGTGGATGTTGTGCACATAGATTTCAGTAAGACATTTGATAAAGTCACCCATGATAGATATCTATGTGGTGCAAAGCTGCCTATATGGTGGAAGGACAATATTCAGGCTGGAAGTCTGTGACCAGCGCAGTTCTGCTGGGATCTGTGCTGGGACATCTGCTGTTCGTGATAGGCAGATGTCCCAGCATCTGTAATGACTTGGACGTAAACATAGATAGGATGGTTAGTAAGTTAGTAAATGTAGATGGAACGGTTAGATTGCAAGGGGTTGCAGTCTGTGAAGAAGCCTGTCAGCGAGGTATAGATCAGCTACTGAAATGGCAGAAACAGGGCAGATTGAGTAATTGGAGCAAGTGTGAGGAGTTGCACATTGGGAGATCAAATGTTAGGGAAAAATATACAATTAATAAGGTCATAAGGTATAAGAGTAGAATTAAGGTATTCAGCCCATCAAGTCTACTCCACCTATCAATCATGGCTGATCTATCTCTCCCTCCTAACCCCATTCTCCTGCCTTCTCCCCATAACCTCTGATGCCCGTACTAATCAAGAATCTATCTCTGCCTTAAAAATATCCACCGACGTGGCCTCCACAGCCTTCTGTGGCAAATAATTCCACAGAATGGCATGACTCTTATGAACAGAGGGATCTTGGGGTCAAAGTCCATATCTCCTAGAAAGTGGCAACACAGGTAGATAGAGTGGTAAAGAAGGCACATGGTAAGCTTGTTTTCATAGGTTGGGGCATTGAGTGTAAAAGTCAAGAAGTCATGATGCAGCTTTAAAGGACGTTGGTTAGGCCTCATTTGGAATATTGCATGTAGTTCTGGCTGTCCCATTACAAGAAGGATGTTTTGGCTTTCGAAAAGGTGCAGAGGAGATTTACCAGAATGATGCTTGGATTAGGGGGCATTCCTACACGGAGAAGTTGTACAGACTTAGATTGCACAGATCGGAGGTTGCAGGGAGGCTTGATCGAAGTATATAAAATTATGTGAGGCATAGACAGGGTTGACAGACAGGACCTTTTTTTTGCAGGATTGAAAAGTGAAATACTAGAGGGCATAGCTTAAAGGTGAGAGGAGCAACGTTTAAAGGAGATATGCAGGTCATGTTTTTGACACAGAGGGTGGTCAGTATCTGAAATGTGCATCCAGGGGTGGTGGTGGAAGCAGATACATTTGTGGCTTTTAAAAGCCTTTTGGATAGGCACATGGATATACAGCGAATGGAGGGATATGGATTATGTGCAGGCAGTTAAGAGTTGGTCTCAGTGTTACGTTCAGCAAGACATTTTGGGCCCAAGGGTCTGTTCTTTTCTGTACTATTCTATGTTCTATGTTGTCTGACCATTCCCTCCACAGATTCTGACATGTTGAGTTCTTCTCACAATTTTTTTTTCGCTCAAGATTCCAGCATTTGCAGCTGCTTGTGCCTCCAGTCAACAGTTAACTTTAATTGTCAACGTTATTTAAAGAAAATCTATTCTGCAAATTGTTAGAATCAAAGGAATGTATTCTGTCTGTATTGCTGTTTGAACTGGGTGAGTGAAATTAGCTAGACTGCATATACTGGAAATGAATAGTCAAAATTCAGCTCATTAGAAAGTCTAGAATTTGGGGGAAATGAAGCCTTCAAATGCAAATTAAAGTGTTCAAAGCCATCAGCAGCACTTTAGTTCTTATATAAAGTTATAGCACTATGAAGTATTTTGCTTTAGAAATTTTCAGTCAGCCTTGAGAGGGATTGGTGGAAACTGTAATTTGCAGACTTCTGGGTCAAATTCTAATCCACACCAAAGAGGTTTGCATTCTCATGATCAGAGCATTTATTTATTTTCTTTCTTTACAGATGAAAGAGGTTATGGGGAGAAGACAGGAGGATGGGGTTAGGAGAGATAGATCAGCCATGATTGAATGGCGAAGTCGACGAATGGCCTTTCTGACTTTATGCCAATCATTCTCGGGCGAACTGACCATGTGGTCCAGTGTGTTTTCCATTATCACTTTTAACAATATTCACGATGCTGCTCCATTATACAATTTCTATAATCATCTTAATTGGAACACATTCAATCCCACATCCACACTATTTTGTGAAAACAGAGTCAACGTACATACTATATTGTACTTTACAACATTTATTTTGCAGATTTCAAAATATTTCTATCCCCTTTAAATCTTTTATTTTGCATTTAGAAATTTGCATAGTTTTAACTTACCAGTGACAAGCGGAGTTCCACAGGGGTCAGTGCTGGAGCCACTACTCTTCTTGTTATTATATATTATAACAAGGGGATTGAAGACTTTGTAGCCATGTTTGCAGATGATATGAAAATAGGTGGAGGGGCAGGTAGTGTAGAGAAACAAGGACTTTGCAGAAGGATTTGGACATGTTGGCAGAGTGGGCAGAGAATTGGCAGATGGAATATAGTGCAGCAAAGTGTGGAGTCACGCATTTTGGTGGCAGGGCTAAAGGCTTAGACTATTTTCTAAATGGCGAGATAATCCAGAAATTATTGGTGCATAGGGACTTGGAAGTGCTGGTGCATGATTCTCAAAAAGTTAATTTGCAAGTCGAATCGGCGTAAGGAAGGCAAACCCAATGCTAGCATTTATTTCAAGAAAGCTAGACTACAAAAACAGGGATGTAATGCGAAGGCTCTATAAGGCACTGGTAAAGCCACATTTGGAATATTGTGAGCAATTTTGGACACCATATGTGTGGAAGGATGTGCTGGCCCTGGAGATGGTCCAGAGAAAATGTACATGAATGATTCCAGGAATGAGTGGGTTAACATATGATAAGCATTTGACAGCACTGGGCCTGTACTCGCTGGAGTTTAAAAGGACGAGGGGGGACCTCAATGAAACTTATCGAATAGTGGAAGACTTGGATAGAGTGGATGTGGAGAGGATGTTTCCATTGGATGGAGTGTCTCGGACGTTCCTTTAAGAAGGAGATGAGGAGGAATTTCTTTTGTGAGGGGGTGGTGAACCTGTGGAATGCTTTGCCACAAAAGGCTGTGGGGGCCGTCAATGGATATTTTGAAGGCAGAGATAGATAGATAGATTCTTGACAAGGGTTATGGGGCGAAGGCAGGAGGATGGGGTTAGGAGGGAGATATAGATCAGCCATGATTAAATAGCAGAATAGACTTGATGGGCTGAATGGCCTAATTATCCTCCAATAAGTGATAGTCATAGAGTGATACAGCATGGAAAGAGACCCATCAGCCCAATTTGCCCAAACTGTCCACCATATTCCAGCTACACTCTGTAGCTCCAGCTCCAAACCTGTCCTATCCATTTTTCTTCTTGCGAATGGCGTGCACAGCCTAAAGTTGTAAGACAACTTGTTCTGTTTGATGTTTTGTTTGTGCGCGCCAGGTTGATTGCATTCGTTGAAACAGGGTGGACCACGTTACGGTTGCAATCTCCCACCCTGTCCTATCCATGTACCTGTCTAACTGTTTCTTAAACGTTGGGATAGTACTAGCCTCAACCCCCTCCTCTGGCAGCTTGTTCCATACACCCACTATTCTTTATCTCAAAAAGCTACTCCTCAGATTCCTAGTAAATCTTTTCCCCTTCACCTTATGACCTTTCATATACGGTCTTCTTTCTATTAATACCTTTATTCAAATGTTTATTTTCAAATTATTTTTTTACCATTGTACTTTTCTCAAGGCCTTGTTTGTTGCAATATATTTTATATGAAAACATATCTGGTCAATGCCTTAATCATAATATTTAGTCAAACTTTCCTATTAATTTCCGATATATTCCGTCTGGTGGCGCCACCGCAGTGGCTGCCTCGCTAACAGTTTATCAGTCCCCTCTCTGTTTTTATTATTTTAAGTGTTTCTTGATTTGTTTTATGTGGGGGGATGGGGGGACGAGGAATCGGGGAAACCTTTTTCAGTCACTTACCTTGATGGAGATTCGAGTTTCTCCGTGTCGCATCTCCGCCCCCCCCTTTGCGACCTAACAATGTTGAATGGTGCGGCCTTTCCTGGAGACTGGCCCGGAGCTTCAAGCCGCCGGCGTGGCACAGATTTTAACAACGGGAGCTGCAATCCTTTTCCGAGGGCCGCCAGCGGAATTCTGACCACGGGGCCTGTGGATTTTAACACCGTGAAGCCGCGGTCTCCGTTAAGAAGAAGCCAACTCGGGAGCTCCATGCTCCGATCCACCCCGACTCCGGAGTTTCAATCATCCCGACGAGAGGGCTTGAACAGCGGACCGTCGGCAACTGCAATGCGGATGTTCAAAGGCCCCGACCACAGGTGAACAAAGGAGGAAGTTGACTGAACTTTATTGCCTTCCATCATAGTGAGGAACATGGATTCCATTGTGGTGGATGATTATGTTAAATTTTATTTTATGTGTCTGTGTGTGTTGTTACTTTCACTTAGTATGGCTGTGTGGTAACCCAAATTTCACTCTACCTTAGTTGGTTAAGTGACAATAAACGCAAACTTGAACAAACCTGGTATTTCCAATAAAATATGATTTGCTATAATTTCCAAGTCAGCTAGTGTCAATTTGTTGCCAGATTCATTCTCTTGCTAAATGGAAAGACTACATAGTTCCTTGAAGTTAGAGTTGTGGGTAGATCGGGCAGTTAAAGGTTTTTAGCACATTGACCTTCATCAATCAGAGTATTGAGCATAGTAGTTGAGAGGTAATGTTGCAGTTGTATATCATGTTGGTGAGGGCACAATTAGAGTGTTGTGTTCAGTTCTGGGCACCATGTTATAGGAAAGATGTTGTCAAGCTGGAAAGCGTACAGAGAAGATTTACAAGGATGTTGTCAGGGCCTGAGGGTCTGAGCTATAGGGAGAGGTTGAGCAGGCTGGGGCTCTATTCCTTGGAGCGCAGGAGGATGAGGGGTGATCTTATAGAGATGTATAAGATGAATAGATCGGGTATATGCACAGTCCCTTGCCCAGGGTAGGTGAATCAAGCACTAGAGGACATAGGGTTAAGGTGAAGGGGAAAAGATTTCATAGAAATCTGAGAGGTAACTTTTTCACACAAAGGATGGTGGGTATATGGAACAAGCTGCCAGAGGAGGTAGTTGAGGCAGGGACTATCCAAACACTTAAGAAACAGTTAGACAGGTACATGGATAGCACAGGTTTGGAGGATATGGATCAACTGTGGGCATGTGGGACTAGTTTGGCTGGCATATGTTGGCCAGTGTAGGCAAGTTGTGATCTACCTGTGACTCGACCTTCAAGGAAACATGCACCTGTACCTCTAGACCTCTAGATTCCTCTGCTCTACAACAATCCCCAGAGGCATACTATTCAAAGTATAGGTCCTGCCAATGTTTGACTTGCTAAAATGCAACACCTTACATTTCTCTGTAGTAAATCCCATCAACTATTAATCAGGCCACCTGGCCAATCGATCAAGATCCTGGTGCGAATTTTTCACAACCATCTTCACTATATGCAAAACCACCCACTTTTGTATAATCAGAAAACTTGCTAATCATGCCATGTATGTGTAGAGCTATTAACAAATATTCCAAGTAAATATCAAATAAGTTTATTGGCATATAATAGTCACACAACATGTTGACATCACTGTAGCTCCATCTCGACTGCCAGCTGGTGTCTGGAAACGTATTAAATGGTAACTATATGGTAAAACCCGGACTCGATTATAGATCCGTGTGGTGTGTAACATACGTGTGTTAGTATTGCTGAACATATAGGTAGAGTCGATCTACATCTTTCCTCTTCAGAAAATAACGTAACTACGAATATATATGTGAGTACAACTACTCATGTTTAACTGGCGTCTGTAAAAAATAGGCAGTCGCTTCAGCAGGTTAAGCATAGTCCCCATATCTAACGGTAGGTTTACAAATGTCACCCGCACACGTATGGTACAAGCTCGTGTCCCCATCCTTCACCGGCGAAAACTGTGAGACCGGGCTGTTGGTGAATCGGAGATCCGTGAGACGGGTGAGGTGAGACTGGAGACCCGGACACGGACCGTGGTGATGAGAAGGCAGGATACATGCTGGGCACAGACTCCGCATATGGTGACACAGTCCAGGAACATCTGGATACGGGATCGTGAGTTGCAGTTCCTTCACTGGTCGAAGGGCTGACGGTTTTGCCGGTAAATCCCTCCATTTGAATCGACCATGTAGGAACGTGGTTCTGGTGCAGAATTGCGGATTAAACCAAGGCGACCATGACCCTTGTTAGTTTGAAGTCGTACAACTTAAGCCACTTGCCAATGGCTCGAGTGGCTTACTTGTTTTGTCATACGGGTTTTTCTGGATCTCGTGCTTATGATGAGGTTGTGCTTGAATTACCAATGGCTTGTGAACCTGTGGAACTTGGAAAACTTTATTGTCATTCAGACCTTGTGGTCTGAATGAAATTACGTTGCCTGCAGTCATACATATAGTAAATAACAAAAACACACAATAAACACATATTTAACCCACCACAGTGAGTTCACCAGGCACCTCCTCACTGTGGTGGAAGGCAAAAATCTTATCTTTGTCTCTTCCCTTCTTCCTGTTCCTCTTCCTCTGCGCTGAGGCGACCCGGGCCTCCGATGTTGTGACCGCACCAGGTGATGTAAATAAGTCCCATGGGTGAACCACGCTCCGCGAGCGGGCCGGTTCAACTCCGCGGCCCGGGGCGTTCGAAACTGCCGAAGCTGCCGCCCTCCAGTCCAGCGGACGCAGCTGTTGCCGCGGGAGCTCCGGAAAAACAGGTCACCAACCTGTGACCTGCGAGCTCCCGACGATGTCGTCCACTGGGCCCGCGGTCGAACCTCCGAAGTCACTGCCGCCGCCACCGGAAAGCTGCCACAGCTCCGAGTCGGGCCGCCGGAACGCCTGAACCCGCCACAGCCCCGAAGTCGGCCAGCCCCGCGCTGGTAAGTCCTGGCTGGCTCTACCTTCGGAGCCTCAGGTTGGTCGCAGTTAAAGTTGGAGGCTGCCAGCTCCGCCATTAGGCCTCAGCGCAGACAGAGACGGGGGATACGATAAGAAAAGTCGTGTCCCCCCAAAAGGAAGAGACTAAGAACGTTGCTCCCACCCCACCCACACAAATACACTACATAATAACTCAAACTAACTCTAAAACAAGACAAGAAAACAACAAATAAAAAGAAAAACAAGACGGACTGCAGGCAAGCCGCTGCTGCCAGGGCAACGCCGCCACTCCAAATCCTGTGGCTGAAGTAGTTGCTTGGGTACGGGCAGCGTGGTACGGGTCTGCCTTGACATGAGGCATTGGGCAGGAGACCCTAGTACTGGGTCGCGGGGAATGTTTCTTTAATTGAGCAAGTCCAGGTAAACATCAGATTTTGCCAAATGAGATCTTTCCATCACCTGTTTGGCACTCCGGACTCCCTGCTCGGCCCGCCCGTTCATTTGAGGGAATTCGGGACTGCTGGTAATGTGGCGAAAGTCTCATCGTTGGGCAAAATTATTGAAGCACTGGCTGGTGAACTGGCTTCCGTTGTCAGACAGGAATTTCACGGGCGCCCCGTAAATTGAAAAATGTCACGCTAGATTCTGAACCACCACAGCTGAAGTGGAGCTGGGAAGCAGATCGATCTCAAACCAGCCTGAGTACCAGTCAACCAGAACCAGGTATTGTTTACCACGCCATAAAAAAATGTCTGTTGCCAGTGTGGACCATGGTAGGGCAGGGACTGGGTGAAGGAGAAGTGGCTGCTGGGCACCAGGCTATTGCAGATCGCGCAGGTTTCCAACTTCTCCACGATAAACTCGGTCACTCCAGGTCAGAAAAACATGCTCTTGGCTCGAAGAATGGTTGTCTCGGTACCAGATGTCCCCTGTAGAGAGAGTCGAAATATTTGTCTCACAAAGGAGTTGGAATGACTGCCTTGTGTCCCTTGACAATAACACTGTCCTGGAGCACAAGCTCATCACGGACCGGGAAGTATGGACGATTGCTGTTTATCCGGCCAACCATGCCGAACGATCGAGGACAGGGACTGTAGGGTGTCATTGCCCGCTGTCTGGGCAGCCAAGGCATCCAGGCACTCTGTGGGAAGGTAAGACACCATCATCACAATGTAGGTGTCGTTGTCTGACGGTTGCTGCTCGCAGGTCTTCCGTGGGGCTCTGGATAGAGAGTCGGCTAGGTGCATGTCTTTGCCTGGTTTGTAAACGTTTGATATCGTACCTTTGAAGCTGCATCATCATCCGCTGCAGCCGGGCAGGAGCAGCATGGATTTGAGGAAATATTGTATAATAGAATTGCTCGGATAATAACTTTCGTGTGAGCTATGTTAAGTTGCAGGAGAGGGGCTTCAGGTTTTCAGAAATACATGTCCCTGCAAAGAAATAAAGTACAAAGACTTTTTACATTCACAGGAGACAGATGGTTAATCTAAACATACATAACCCGAGCACAGAATACACTGTTGTTGTAGAGATTTTGCATATATTCTGAAACAGTTACAAAGTTGCAAGAGTTGTAGGCCATTTGATCATAGCCTATTTCTTCTTTCTCTGTGACACATTTCAGAGATCTAGTGTGTCATAAAGTAGTAAGATTAAACGAGAACATACCAGTTTGAAGTTTGATCGTTATTTTATGAGGAGTTACAATGAGCAATTACGTGAAGAAGCCCGCCAGTCTGCATGCACGTCAATCTTTAAATCAGCGGTGTGAAATCACAGATAACAGTAGTTGAAGTGACATAGTAAGATTAGAGAAGACTAGAACTACCAGATGACCTTTATGATACGAGGGTTGGGAGCGGAGGGCACGTAATCGCTCATCGTAACTCCTCATAAAATAAAGATCAAACTTCAAACTGGTAAGTTCTCATTTAATCTTACTATTTTACTTCGGAGTTACGTGAGTGATTCTGTGAAGATTTCAAAGCTCTGTAATTTCATGCCATGGAAAAGTCCACACAAATACAACTGCATCAATTGACCACAGATAAGGGAAACATTGATAAAGCATACAGATATGACATGAATTTAAAACATGCTGATGCTATTTAATGAAAAGATAATTATAATAGTAACCCCTGTCATCCGGGAGGAACTATAAAATAGACCCTAAAATAGTGTTGGCAAATACCTCCGGTCTGGCTATGGGTTATTATAAAATGTTTGGAAAGCTTGTTCGTTAGACCATGCTGCAGTCACTAGAATGTGGTCCAGCGGAACATAGATAACCCTTGCTGCAGATATTGTAGCAGCCCTGGTGGAGTGAGATTAGAAAATATTAGTATCTTCTCCTGCATAAGCCAAAAACCCATTTTAACCACCTGCCGATGGTCTGAACTGATGCATTCTTATGAGGTTTTCAGTAACTATCAAACAGTTGTAGTATCTAGAGGCTCTAGTATCAGAGCCTCTAGATGATTTAGAGGCTCTAGTATCAGAGCCTCTAAATCTCTAGGTGACCTTGACGTATTGTTCTAAATGTGTGACCACACATAATCGAATGTCCATGGGGTATGCCATGAGAGCTAGTTTGAGACCTGATGCCCCTGGGCTGCTCTACTTAACAAAATCATAAACGTAAAATATTATATTATTTACAGGTGGAACCATCCTGTCCAGTCGCAATTTATGTAATGACTGGACCCGTTGCGCTGAGACCAGCGCCCTGAGGATTATACTTTATGAGAGCTGGGCCATAAGAATGTAGCTGGAGCCCCCTGGTGAAGTAGTGTTAACACAATGTCAATATCCCATACTTCCATGTGCTTGGGCCTGGGAGATCATGTGTTAAAGATATCCTTTATAAACTGGATATCCGAGGGTGAGGCCCTACAGAGTGGGTCCCTCTTGCTGCAGCAAATATGATGAGAGGGCGCTTTGGGCTCAGTTAATGGCTTTATACCTTGATTTATTGTCAAGGATTGATTTGAAATGAACTCCAAGACGTCAGTAATCCGAGTATTTAAACAAAACGCTTCCCATCTCCTGGAGAGGAAATGTACTGATTTTTTGGTGTAATCCCTGCACTCTGCAGTGAGCACATACATGGGTCGGTCTGGCAATCCGAGCCGCAGGAGCAGTCTTCTCAGAGTCTGCAAGTCAATGAATGGATGTATCATGCAGGGGCTGGTTTCCCGAGTCACAGGCTGAACCAGCAAAGTATTATGTTTAGAATAACCATATAAGGTTATATTATATTCCCAACATAAACAGGAACCATGGCCACATAGGCCAGTCAGACAGTACGAAAACCCTGAAGCGGGATCTTGCTGAATTTATTGCAATACCCGACTGATGAGGCAAAATGGAGAAAAGACATAAAAGAACATTCCTCCCCCGTGTAGTGAGAATGTATCTCTCGCCACTGTGAACCACACATTTTTGCAACCGGTGAATGAACTGGATACAAACATAATGATATTCGGTGTTTCATTGAGCCATAATGTCATAAAATACTTTGTGATCCAACATCCATTCTGTGTTGTCATTGATTTTACGTGATGATACACCAGCGCCAAATGAGATTAGGTAAATATGACAGGATATTTTGACTGGATTGCACCCACATGACTAACATATGCCACCACCACAGTGTATCAGTTTGGAATTGAGCATGCAAATTATGCATATTCACACAAATAACCCTTTAACCCACAGAATGCTCATAGTGTCTATAGGTATTTGATACCAATAACTGGAGAATTGGTAACTCATGCATCAACTCATCCCATTTGCCTCTGTGACTAGAGATGGCATTCATAATTTTCCATCTTTGAACACTAGCATCAGTTTGTAATATAACTGAAGACTTAGTGACCAAAACCTACTGGAACAATGCTGAATACTGTTTGTCCACCATTGCGACTTTGGTAGCTTCAGCTGGTAATAGCACAGATCTAATAACAATGACCTATATGGCACCTGAGAGGTTACTACTTTGCACATTGTAAGTTCTGATAATGTAAAGGCCCAATTTGCACAGCTGAAACACAGCTGCTATATTGCCAATTACACTTGATGAATAGAATGCTGTTTCATAGCAACAAGGTTGTTACAGGTTTCTATTGTTTGCAATCTCTTGCCCCAGGGCGGAGTCACAGTACAAATTCATAATTAAAGGTAAATCCAATAATCAATAACACTAGTTGGTAACAATTTAAATTTAACTGGATGGATGAGGAACCTCAATTTCTCAATTATAGTTTGAGGCTGGAACCGTTGATTTTTAGCAAAATACAACGTTTAGAATATCATCCAGATAAGCCAGAACAAGTGTTTTTGAGCTTTTGGCAGATAGCACCAGTTTAGTAATTTGGTAAGTAACCTGGGAGCTGAAGTTAACCCATTTTGCAACCCTTTAGCTGTTATCATTGTCCCATCCAGATAAATTTCAAATGTCTCCGATGATCCCTGAGAATGGAAATCAGTAACGACGTTCCATATTCTGAAAGTCTATGTTGCACATGCGAGGTAAATCAAGGGTGAACCGACATTCTCCATCGTTCACAATGAACAGGCCATGTCTGTCATAATTCCGTGCCTGCCTCGAACAACAACTCTGACTAGATTCCCGAGCCTATCTCAAAAGGTAATTCTGGCCATAATGTTGAGCCTGCCTCAAAAGACAACTCCGGCCATAATTCTGAGCCTGCCTCGAAAGACAACTCTGGCCATAATTCTTAGGAATCAATAGGAATGGAAGCATTTTTACAGAAATGCAACCTTAAAGGCTTAGATCTGCAAGAACAAGAATTATTAGGAGCTGAAATAACGACCAAAGATATTGAAGAGTCAATTAGATCTTTAAAAAATGGAAAGGCCGCCGGCCCTGATGGCCTAAGTTCTGAATTCTATAAAAAATTTTATGATCTGATTTCTCCACGCTTACAAACACTGTATAAACATGTTTATACTCAACAGCAACTCCCGGAAACTTTAAATGAATCTACAATAATACTTATACCTAAAATTGATAAGGATCTAGAAGACCCGGCCTCATATAGAGCAATAGCTCTATTAAATACTGATCAGAAAATATTAACTAAAATCCTTTCTAATAGATTGAGCTTAGTAATTAACAAATTAATACAGCCTGATCAAACAGGTTTTATCCCCAAACGCCATTCATTTTATAATCTTAGACGATTGTTTAATATTATATATTCAAACAGAATTGCTAATGAAGATCTAGCAATTATATCGCTGGATGCTGAAAAAGCCTTTGATCAAGTAGAATGGCCATATTTATTTTCAGTGATGGAAAATTTTCAATTGGGAGAGAAGTACTGCGCATGGGTTAAATTGTTATATTCTAACCCAACAGCTAGAATACTAACAAATCAAATGTTATCAACTAAATTTAATCTTTCCAGAGGTTGTAGACAAGGATGTTCGTTATCTCCATTATTATTCGCTTTAGCAATTGAACCACTTGCAGAAAATGTCAGATCTAATCCAGAAATACATGGGTACAATACTAAAGATACAATGAATAAAATTTCTCTATATGCAGATGATGTACTAATATATATTACAAAGCCGGAAAATAGTATTCCAAATTTATTAAATCTAATAACTCAATTCGGCATTTCTCAGGATATAGAATTAATTGGAATAAAAGCGAAATCATGTCAATAACGGATCATAATATACATATACTACAACAATCACCTTTTAAAATAGTTGACGAAAAATTTAAATATCTAGGTATTTATGTAACTAAGGGGTATAGTTCTTTATTTAAATCAAATTTTCCACCTTTAATGAATAAACTAAATAAGAATATTCAATACTGGAAAACACTTCCTATCTCAATGTTCGGTAGAATTAATGCTATAAAAATGATTTTTCTACCGCAATTATTGTACCTATTTCAATCAATCCCGATATATATTCCAAAATCTTTTTTTTTTAAAGTAGACTACGGTTACAAGTTTCATCTGGGACTACAAGAATCACAGAATAAATAAAAAACATTTATGTAAATCAAAGATTAATGGAGGTTTAGCTCTACCAAAATTTTTGTTTTATTTCTGGGCAGTTTATATTAAAAACATGATTTTTTGGCTGGAAGAAATGGATCAACAACCAGAATGGTTAAGGATGGAAAAGGAGGATTGTCTACCTTTTGAAATCGGTTCGATTATATTTGCACCGACAAAATTGCACAAAAAAACTTATGGGGAAAACCCTATAATATATAGTGGTATACGAATCTGGAAACAACTTAAAAAGGCTCTAAAACTGGATAATATACCACTCTATCTCCCTATTGTAAACAATCCCTTATTCAAAACTTCCAAAATAGATAAAGGCTTTATACAATGGAACAACTATGGAATCAAAAGGGTGGAACACCTTTACAAAAAAGGCACTTATCTCTCATTTCAAGAACTGCAACAGATTTATGGGTTACACTCAAATATTTTTTTTCGTTACCTACAACTCAGAGATTATGTTAGGTCAAATACACAAGATTATAGGAATAGGGAACCAGAAATCTTAGATGAATGTCTGAATAAGCATCCTAACACAGAAAAATTAATAACTTATATTTACAACACCCTTTTAGATAGTGAGATACCATCAATGGAATCATATAGACACACATGGGAAAATGAAATAAATCAATCCATAACGAAAGATATATGGGATAAATGTTTACAATACATACATCAATGCTCGCTAAATTCCAGACATGCTCTAATACAATTTAAAGTTTTACATAGATTACATTATTCAAAAGTTAAATTAAATAGAATCTTCCCACAAATATCGTCTACCTGCGATAAATGTCAACATCTAGAGGCTAATTTAACACATACGTTTGCAAATTGTATAAAAATTAAGAATTTCTGGACTGAGATTTTTAGAATAACTTCTGAAGTTATTAATACTAAACTGGATCCGGACCCAAAATTAATAATACTTGGAACATCAGAACAAAGTTGAACTCTTACAACAAGTCAAAGAAATTTCCTAGATTACAGTATAATAATTGGGAAGAAATTAATATTAAAATTTTGGAAAGGCCCTATATCCCCCACAATTAAAGTGTGGATTATGGAAATGTCGGAGACCCTACACCTGGAAAGAATCAGATTTGCCTTAATGGACAAACAAGAAGTTTTTGTTAGGACATGGTCTTCTTTCATTGATTACTTAAAAGGGTAGATCAGTTCGGCAGGGAACCCTAACTGAAACTTGGATTTAGGAATAGATGAAAAGTTATATCTTATATTCCTTGATCTTATCTCCTACGATGTATTTATAGTAAATTATTCCTTTCTTTATGATTTTCTTCTTTGATGTAGATTTTTATTTTATTTCTCTTACTGTTCTCCTCTCTTTATAAAAAAAAAATATTAGTCAAAATGATACACTTGATAATATTAATAATATATGCTTGTTGCACATGAACTATTGCTATCATAACATATGTTTGCTAAATCACTGTCTAAATACTCTAATAAAAAAATATATATTCAAAAAAAAACAAACTCTGGCCATAATTCTGAGCCTGCCTCGAAAGACAACTCTGGCCATATTTCCGAGCTTGTCTCGGAAGGCAATCCTGGCCGTAATACTGATCCTGCCTCAAAAGACAACTCTGGCCCCGATTCGAAGCCATGCTTGGAATGCTTGTATACTGTGCAAAACAAACCAATCACATTTTCATTTGTACAAAAACAAGTGTAAATATCACCAACTTGTAAATGGTCCACATACCCCATGTTTCGGAAGAACCAGACCCACCTACCTCCATGGTTACTACATACTCAATCTGTGGTGTCTCTTGCAGCATTTGGCCCATGCAATCCCCCTCCAGTGGTCTATTTTGTTGACACTTCAATCCGCCACCACGGCAACCACGCCATCTTCTCGCATACTGCAGCTTCTGCTCCATTTCCTTGTGACAAGGTGCTTCTCATTGCCGAACTCAAACATTTGAGCTCTTCTGAGGGCATGGGAGAAACTTGATAAAAGAGGGAAAGAAGTTCCTGAGTCTGGTGGTGCACTCTTTCCACCTTCTGCATCTTTGCCCAAAGTGAGTGACACAGTGGGAAAGTCATTGATTATATTGGCTGATTTTCTGAGACAGTGTGAAGTGTCGATAGAGTCAATAAGGTAGGCTGGTTTGTGTGATGGACTGGACTATGTGGCCTATCTTTTACAAATTCATGTTAGCTCTGTTTGATCTGACATATCAGAGAAAAATGTTAATCTTCCTGCACTGCTAAATCTGTAGCTGTTGACTCCTTCGCTCAATCCCAGAAATTGACTTTTGAGTATTATCATATCTAAAGATATGAATTATTGCAACTGAATAGTTAACCTCTTCGGGCGCGAAATGGCTGCTACACAGTTTCAAGCATTTTCTACCTTTATATATTACACTTCATTTTAAAGAATATTTTGTGAGGAGCGGATGACTATTAAACCCATCTGCCTACCCCAATAATTTTTTTTCTTCAACACCATTTTGTATTTCTTCAAAAATATATATGGCAAAGAATCTAAATCATTTGAGCAATAGAAAATGTCTTTCACAATTATGAAAAAGACTTCCGGTGGCGCCATGGAGCAGTAAGAGGCGCTGCATTTAGCTCCGCTCCCAGAAAATATGCTAAAAGTGCTAAAAGGCCTGTAAAAGAAAACGGGACCGATTCAAAAACACTCACAGGGAATGTCATCAGTGACATCATCAGAAATCGCCGCAAACTAACAGGGATACCGGCACTTTTAAATGCCAAAACGGAATTCATCGAAACAGCCCCCGACAAGACCTCTAACCAGACTGCGGCTCGCTCAAGAGTTGGGAAAAAACACCTCAAGCAACACCTGAAGGATCTAAAGAAGAAGAAACTGCAGGACTAAGATTTATGGCTGATATGGAAGCAAAAGTAAAAGAACAAGAACAATCTCGAAGAGAAGCTGTGACAATGGACTTTGCTGATATGCTGCATAAAGAGATTTCATCTCAGCTGGGAAAGTTAGAAACAAGATTGGATGTCGGGAATAAGGATATTGTCGATAAAATTGGTACTCTACAGGACCGTATTGAAGAAGTAGATACCGATCTAGGAGAAGAAATTGAACGGGTTGAAGAAGATTGCAATAAAAAGCTGGAGTCCGTTTTCACTACTTCTGCAGAACAAAACAATGCTATTAAAGATCTGGAAACTGTGACTAAGGATATGTCTGAAGCGATGAAAAGAATGAAAGAAGATCCCGACCGAGTTTATGGGCAGTTGGCCAGAATGACCGACAAATGCCTCGATCTCGAAGCTCAGTCCAGACGGCAGAACTTGAGGATAGTTGGAGTGAAAGAAGCCAAGGAAACTGGAATAGACCCTCGGGATTTCACTGCCAACCTACTTTAACGGGTACTTGAGCTGTCTGAAAGACCGAAAGTAGATGCTGCACATCGAGTTCAAAGGGCATACTTGAGGGCCGGAGCCCCACCAAGACAGATTATCCTGAAACTTCATGACATAGCAGTTCTTGAAGACATTATGTAGAAAATACCATTAGAAAAAATCTGATGTTACAGGAGAAACTGTAAGATTCTTCAGAGGCTATACAGCAGAAGTGGTGAAGAAACGTGCCCTTTTTACAAAGAACCAGCTGATTCTTAAAGGAATTCCAAACCTAAGATATGGAATAATATACCCTGTCAAACTGAGGGTCACATATAATGACTTGGAGCGTTTCTTTACTGATCCAGAAGAAGCATTTAAATACGTGCAAGACTTAAAATAGGACATTAAAGGATAAGTAAAATGTCACGGCTTTGCTGATGTATACCTTTTATATATATATTTATAGGGGGTAAACTGAGAGAATATGCCTTTTTAAATAAAAATAAGTACAAATGTTGCAGATCAGATGGCCGACGAATTCGCATATGCTTATGTCTAGATATCTTATCAGGTTTGGAATGCAACATGACCGTCTCAAGGACAAAATATTTTCGAATGAAAGATTTAATAAAATGGAACTACGCAGTATAGGAATAAAATTAAATGGAGCGGAACGTAATAATCCACTAACAAAAAGATATAAATAATTATATACTAACACATAAATAATTGGACTAACTCATGCATTTTAATCTAAAATGCAATATCATAATGCCCCTGTCCCACTTAGGAAACCTGAACGGAAACCTCTGGAGACTTTACGCCCCACCCAAGGTTTCTGTGCGATTCCCGGAGGTTACCGGATGTTTTTGTACTCAGGCAACCACCTTCAACTAGCATCGCAACCGGCTTCGACTAAAAAATTACCGATTTTTAAAACGGAAACCACTTTCGACCATTATGGGGACTGACAAAAACCTCCGGGAACCGCACGGAAACCATGGGTGGGGCGCAACGTCTCAAGAGGTTTCCGTTCAGGTTTCCTAAGTGGGACAGGGGCATAACCGAATAATGATTCATTCCTTTTTAAAGCCAATATTGAATATTCTTTAGATCTATGATCTGTAGTTAAAATTTATTGGATTGATATACTAAAATATGTTTAATCGATTTGGGTGGACAAATTCCCAGATATGCCCAGGCCAAACCGACACAGAATCACCCAAGCTGGGAGTAAAACAGATGGCAGGCAACCAAGAATTCTTGGTTATCCCCTTCCAGCCAGCTGATTCTTACCCAAATATATTGTGGTTTGTCTTCTAAGTTAAATATAGCAATTAAATAGTAAATACTTATTCAGTTTAAGATATCAGAGGAACTAATTATAGTACATGCTTGCTTGTTTTCTCTTTGAATATATTATCTGGTTTTGACCTGTTCTTTCTTTTTCATAATACCTGTTCATAGGGAACAGAGATGAATGTAATTTTACATCTATGGAAGGTTACACTAATTCTTCTTCCACCATTTGGTGTTTTTTTTTTCACACAGTATTTTTAAACACTGTCGTTTCATATAATTTATGTTATTTAGCACTTTTTTTGATTTGTCTTTTTAGGGCACATTTTCAAGGGATATACCTGCAGAGTTCAGCAACTGGGAGCACCCACCCAACACCCAGAAGGTTGAGGTATTGTGTTGCACCATCTGAAATAAAGGAACCAATGTAACTTACAATGCAAGACGACCTTCAAAAATAAAATTGGAGGAATTACGTTTTGTAATTGGAATATAAGGGGCGCTAATGAGCCAATTAAAAGGGGTAAGATTCTTGCCCAATTAAAATCACTCAATGCCGATATAATATTTCTACAGGAAACATATCTAAAAGTTCAAGCTCAGACCAGGCTGAAGGCAAATTGGATCGGTCAAACATATCACTCCTCCTATCTCTCTAAATCCAGGGGTACCGCAATTATAATTCGTAAAGGCATACCATTTAAACATAAAAATACCATCGCAGACAAAGAGGGGAGGTATGTTATAGTCTCTGGAGAGATACACTCTACCCCACTCACAATGGTAAATATTTATGCTCCTAATTTTGATAACCCTCTATTCTTTAATAAAATCCTGACTATAATCTCTGAGTGTAATCACCAAAACGTGATAATTGGGGGAGATTTCAATTGCGTTCTGGATCAATACCTTGATAAATCTGCCCAACAAAAGAGACTTAATATAAAATCAAAACCCAGTGAACTTTTAAATACATACATAAAAAATACAAATATAACAGATGTATGGAGGATTGCAAACCCTGCGGAAGAGAATACTCCTTTTATTCATCAGTACATAAAACCTATACACGTGTTGACTATTTCCTAGTGGACACAAAATCAATCCCCTTTACAACTAACCCTATATACTATAATAGTGTCATCTCTGATCATTCTCCGCTAACCTTCTCCTTAAAACTAGAATGAATGTTCAATAATAAATCGTTTTGGAGGTTTAATCCTCAAATACTAAACAATCTGGATGGTTGTAAATATTTAAAACAACAGATGGAACTTTTCTTTGAGACCAATGATACCCCAGATATCTCACCCTCCCTATTATGGGAATCTTTTAAGGCGTGTATTAGAGGTTCTATTATTTCATACCAAGCTGTTCAAAATAAAAATAATAGGACAGAACAATTGCAACTAGAAGAACAGATTACACAACTTGATTTAGAAAATGTGAAAGATCCAACTATAGATAAACACAACAAGATAGCAATATTGAAATTTAAACTAAACCAAATTTTATCTGCAAGAGTTATTAGATTATTTCAAATTACAAAACAGGAACATTTTGAATTTGGCGCTAAGCCACACAAACTTTTGGCACGTCAGCTGAAAAAAGTTAAAAAGGATAAGACTATTCTAAAAATCAAAATCAGACAAAGGTGAATTGTTAATGCTACCCAAAGACATTAACATAAGAATTTTATCAAAATTCATATACATCCAAAACATCAACAGAAAGCAGTAAAATTACAAACTTTCTGGACAACTGTAATCTCCCAACAGTTAACCCGCTGGAACAAGAGGAATTAGGAGCACAGGTTTCAATCAAAGAAATAGAAGAGACAATAAATTCACTAAAGAACGGTAAAACACCATGACCAGACGGGTTCAGTAATGAATTTTATAAAAGATTTCATGAGGTAATTTCACCATGTTTACACAAGCTTTATACATATGCATTTAAAGAACAGACATTACCACAAACACTAGCTGAATCAACTATCACACTTATACCCAAAAAAGATAAAGATCTAGAAGACCCCAGTTCATATAGGGCAATTGCCTTGCTAAATACAGATCAGAAAATATAAGCGAAAACTTTGGCAAGAAGATTAAGTAAATACGTTAATAAATTAATACATTCGGATCAAACAGGGTTCATACCCAAGAGTCATTCATTTAATAATTTGAGACGTCTTTTTAATATAATGTACTCACATAAAATTGAAGAAGAAGACATCAATTATTTCAATAGATGCAGAAAAAGCATTTGACCAAGTAGTATGGAAATACCTTTTCACAGTATTGCAAAAATTTCAGATGGGGGAGAATTTTATTTCATGGATAAAATTACTATATGATAGGTCGTGTGCTAGAATGCTGACCAACCACATATTTTCTCTGAAATTTCAACTATCCAGGGGCAATAGACAGGGTTGTGCATTATCACCCCTGTAATTTGCCCTTGTGATTGAACCCTTAGCGGAAAATATAAGAATACATCCGAACATTCACGGCTATAATACTAAACATTCCAATAATATAATATAATTATATGCAGATGATGTATTATTATACATAACCAATTCTCAAGTTAGTATTCCAAATATTTTAAATCTTATAGAGGAATTCAGTTCCTTTTCAGGATATAGAATAAACTAGAACAAAAGTGAAATTATGGCAATACAAACGCAAGAGCCGACACACCTTTTAAGATTCTCTTTTAGAATTGCTACAGAAAATTTTAAGTATCTGGGTATCCAAGAAAGCAGAAAATATAATTGTTTATTCAATGCAAACTTTCTGCCTTTAGATACTAAATTAAACGCTCTTATTCAATTCTGGAAAACACTTCCGATGTCTCTAATAGAAAACATAGAAACATAGAAACATAGAAATTAGTGCAGGAGTAGGCCATTCAGCCCTTCGAGCCTGCACCGCCATTCAATATGATCATGGCTGATCATCCAATCAGTATCCCGTACCTGCCTTCTCTCCATACCCTCTGATCCCCTTAGCCACAAGGCCACATCCAACTCACTCTTAAATATAGCCAATGAACTGGCCTCAACTACCCTCTGTGGCAGAGAGTTCCAGAGACTCACCACTCTCTGTGTGAAAAAAAAGTCTTTCTCATCTCGGTCTTAAAGGATTTCCCCCTTATCCTTAAGCTGTGACCCCTTGTCCTGGACTTCCCCAACATCGGGAACAATCTTCCTGCATCTAGCCTGTCCAACCCCTTAAGGGAAATAGGCAGAATAAATGCCATAAAAATGATTTTCCTCCCACAAATTCTCTATTTATTTCAATCAATAGCGATATATCTTCCTAAAATTAAAAAAAAAAACTTGATTCCCAGATTACAATCTTTATTTGGGATTATAAATCACATAGAATTCATAAACGACATCTATGTGAACCCAAAGAAATGGGCGGATTGGCGCTCCCCAATCTCTTATACTACTATTGGGCAGCGGATATTAAAAATGTAATTTACTGGTTGGATAATGCATGCCAACAGGTAGACTGGTTAGTAATGGAGAGAGAGGATTGCTCGCCTTTTAATATAGACGCGATCCTTCTCTCCCCAATAAAGTTGAAGAACACAATATATGAGAAAAATCCGATTATTCACAGCACTTTATGAATTTGGAGACAAGTAAAATCTACTTTTAAACTAAGAAATCTATCTCTTCTTTCACCAATAGCTAATAACCCGTAGTTCAAGCCATCTATTATAGATATAACGTTTATTTATTGGGAAAGACCAGGAATTAAAAAGGTTGGAGATTTGTACGAGATGGAAAACCTCCTATCATTCCAGTAATTAGTCGAAATACAATCTGAAATCAATATTTTAGATATCTTCAAATTCGAGATTATTTGAAACCATATACCCACGATTATCAAACTCTGCTGCCAGATATATTAGACGAAGGTATGAATAGAAACTCTGACGCAAACAATCTAATATCATACTTGTACAATATCCTTCTAAATATATAAATCCCATCGTCAGATGTAATTAGAAGAGAATGGGAAGGGGAATTAGGCCTAGAAATCTCCAAAGACAGATGGGAAAAATATCTCTTATATATACAGAATTGTTCGATTAATGTTAGACACATTTTAATCTAATTCAAAATACTCCATAGACTACTACTCAAAAACTAAACTGAATAAGATTTTTTCAAATGTATCTCCTATTTGCGACAGATGTCTCTCTCAAGAAGCAACTATAGCACACTCCTTTGCCTCTTGCATAAAACTCCATAACTTTTGGAGAGAAATCTTTGAAATGTTCACAAAATTTTTTTTTTTTGAAATGGACCCCCATATAGAACTGATTATTTTCGGAACAGCAGGAGCCTGCTCTGAGCTATCAATATTTCAAAGACGTTTCCTTAATTATGGGAGTCCAGAACCAGGGGTTATAGTTTAAGAATAAGGGGAGGCCATTTAGGACTGAGATGAGGAAAATCCTTTTCACCCGAGAGTTATGAATCTGTGGAATTCTCTGCCACAGAAGGCAGTGGAGGCCAATTCACTGGATGTCTTCAAGAGAGAGTTATATTTAGCTCTTAGTGCTAAGGAAATCAAGGGATATGGGGAAAAAGCCAGAACAGGGTACTGATTATGGATGATCAGCCGTGCTCATATTGAATGGTAGTGCTGGCTCGAAGGGCCGAATGGCCTACTCCTGCACCTATTTTCTATGTTTCTAAGTTGGTCTTCTGTACTCTGCCAGGATTGAAACTTTAAACCTTGGAGGGTCTATGCACAGTGAACATCTCAAGTACAAAGCAAAAAATCTATGTTCCTTTTCATGTCCTTAGGATATTTCAGAGTTTGTAATCACTAAATTATATTATAAATTGAAGCAGTTACGGTCAAAAGGGCAACGTTGTTTCTGTTGCCTGATGCTTCACTCTCCACATCACCAGTTGATATGTAATGCAGAGAAGAGTGCAAAATGTGTACTGTTGTCTGATTACTCCGACTAAAGGGTAAAATGAATGGCCAGCTGAGGTAGTGTTCCACTGATCAAATTAGAATTAATTTTATTAATTATGGTCCTGTAAATTTTCCTCGATGGCAATACATATTGTACAGAATCATGAGAGCAATAGATCAGGCAAATGCACAGCGCCTCTTGTCCAGAGTAGGGGAATCGAGAACCAGAAGTCATAGGTTTATGGTGAGAGGGGGAAGATTTAATAGGAACCTGAGGGGCAACTTTGTAACAGGGTGGTGCTACAGGGTGGTGGGTATATGCAACAAGCTGCTGGAGGGTGAAGCTAGTTGAGGCAGGTACTATCATAACATTTAAGAGACATTTGAACAGGTACGTGGATAGGATATGTTTAGTGAGTTATGGGCCAAACGCGGGCAGGTGAGACTAATGTAGATGGGACATGTTGGTTGGCTTGGACAAGTTAGGCCAAAGGACCTGTTTCCATGCTGTATAACTCTGTGACTCTATGACATATGAACACCTTTAGTTTCTTTCTGTTCAGCCATTTAAATCCAGAGGACTTGGTTTGTGCCCAATCCATCATGTTTCTCAATATCTCGTATTGTTGATCTCTTTTAGTTGTTAATTTGGAGGGAAACATTACAAGAAGCTGAGGATCAAATAGACATGTTCCCAATTGTCAAGGCTATTATTACGGCTGATCCTCTTTTCACACATGGCAACAGTTCCATAAAATCGTCACATGTCAATTTATTATTTCTATAACATCTTCCATTAAACATGCATTTAAACAATTAGGTTAGATAGTTTTTGATTAACCTAAGTATTCAACATTTCTGATTACAATTTAAACCATAAATTCTGAAAGAACATTCCTAGCATAGTGAACTGAAATGAGATTTATAATAACCTAATTACAGAAACCTAATTTTCATCATAACCTAATTACAGTAACTCTTGGCCTCCATTCTTGAATAAACACATTGCATTCCTTAATGTAACGTAAGGTGACAGTTGCAATAATTAAGAAGGAATAGTGAATGAATGAATTAATTAATGAATAAGTTTATTGGTCAAATATTCACATACAAGGAATTTGCCTTGGTGCGCCGCCCGCAAGTGACAACATGACGTACTGTGACAGGTAGGAATGACACATAAAACTTTAAACATTCATAATAAAACTTAATCGATTAAACAGTGAATTAAATAAAATACCAGAGCAAAAGGAGGCTACAGATTTTTGGTTATTGAGTAGAGCTACTACTCCTTGGAAAAAAGCTGATTTTATGTCTGGCTGTGGCAGCTTTGACAGTCCGGAGTCGCCTTCCAGAGGGAAAGGATTCAAAGAGTTTGTGGCTATGGCGAGAAGGGTCAGAGGTGATCTTACCCGTTCGCTTCCTGACCCTTGCAGTGTACAGTTCGTCAATGGAGGGAATGTTGCAACCAATAACCTTCTCAGCTGATCGGACGATTCACTGCAGCCTCCAGATGTCGTGCTTGGTGGCTGAGCCAAACCAGACCATGATGGAGAAGGTGAGGATGGCCGTATATAATTGGACCATCATTGCCTGTGGCAGATTGTGCTTCCTCAGCAGCTGCAGGAAGTACATCCTCTATTGTGCCTTTTTGACTGTGGATAACTTGCCAGTAATATATTATTGGAGGGAATTGTGCAGTTAACTTGTACGCTGAATCTGGCTTTTGCATGGGTATGTACAGCAAAATCTCTCTCAGAGAACCCAGAGTGCTTCAATGACTCACAACACCTGCAGGCATTTAATACCCAGTGGCGCAGTGGATACATGCAAATTTTACATTTTTTAAAATAATTCATCAGTAATCAGTGTTTCTTTGTAGATTTCATCCTACAGGTATATTTTCTCCAGAGTTATCTTTAACCTTCTTTTCCTTGTTATTTGGAAAACTATTCTCCCATTTGGTACAATAAAATACTTCTGGTGCTTTTAAATCAGTTTTATTACTCTCAACATTGTTTACAACCTCCTTTGTTTATCTTTACTCCAACTAGCTATGTCTTGGAGTCCAAACATTTCCTAAATCTATTTATTGCTTCCCCTAACATGCTATTTAAATTACCTTCACTGTGTTAGCCCCTTTTCCTATCATGCGTCTCCAGCATGTAACTCTTGGGTTAAAAATATTGCAAACTGCCCAATATTCTTATAATTTCCAGAATTTCCTCTTTCATCTACTGCAAACAAATCTTTGCTTGATTTTGCAGAGGTAAAATGTATTTCCAGTATTAAATAATAGTGTACAGAGAGATGTGAATCTCCCACTCTTCCTCTCCTTGTGAATGTGGAGATGGTTACTCTTAAATTTTTTATGTTTCATTTTAACAACCAGCAAAAGAAGTCAGCATCTTTCTGCAAAAAAAGTAGGTATAGTTACTGTAGCTTCATTACTTCCCATTTGGACGTTAGCAACAATATTTTCAACCAGCCCACGAAGACCTTTATCCTGGGACTGGGAATGCAAAATCTATCTACATTCTTGTTCGCATTCATGCCCAGAGGTGCTTTGGCATTTTTGGTATCATATGATGAAAATTACTATTTTCTGGACTGGTTAAGTTTTCCACATGAATCACACTGTTCAAGAGATTAGACAGGATATATCCTGTTATGTTTATGCTTGCTAAAATGGCCCACTTTCTAAGTAGAATATAGACACAAGGAACTGCAAATGCTGGTTTAGAAAAAAACAGTATTCAGAAGTAACTCAGCAGGGTCAGGTAGCATTTCAGGTGAACATGGATATGCGACATTTCGGGATGGGATGGTCCGATCTGAAATGTCATCTATCCATATTCTCCACAAATATTACCTGACCTGTTGAGTTGCCCCAGCATTTTGATTTATATCAGCTCAGTTAGAAAAAAAAGAGTTTTTTTTTATCCTTGTTTGCTCGTTAGCATTGCGAGTTAAGATAATTTTATCCAATTTGATCAACATACTGCAGTTTGTTGCAGAATTGATGCTGATTCTGAAACCTTTACCTAGAGTCTACTGAGAATCAGGGTGACTGTCGTGGTTGCTATGGCACTCGTCTTGCTACATGAAATGTATGAGATAGAGTTACAAGTCAGGGATAGGGATACGTATGATTCAATAGTAATACATCAAAATGGCATACTAAATTCATATTAAACATATTAAAGTTTTCATAGTCTATAGAACTGCCAATTCATTTTATTGGAAGCCACCATTGGATTTTAAAAATTTGAATGCTCTTTTACATTTATAAATAGAAAATTATAATGCATCAAAGTGACATATTATATTCCTATTAAATGGCCTTATGCTTCCCTTTGTGTGAGTCTCAGAGCTAACCATTACTAATCTTTTCCCTCAATGTACAGAGCCATCCCCTCCATAATTGGCATTAGACTATTTCCTTTCACAAGCCAGCCAGCAAATTGTTATGTTGGATGTCTTCAATGAGCTCTTGCCCTCGAAGAAATGGCTTCTGACTGCCATATCTTCAAGTGTGGCTACAATTGAGATGATCTTAGGAAAGGTATTTCCTAAGGACAATTCATTTCCTGAGAATAGCAATTTTGCTCTCCCTTATATAACACAACACTCAATGGGCTCTGGTTTTGCATTTAACTAGGTTATATAACTGCTATTGAAGCATTCAAACCCTTGTTAATCCCAATGACAAACTACATCTTAAGTGCTGATGGTCTCCAAGGTGTTTTTTTTTCCTGCTTGAGTAAATTGAATTGCTTCTTTGAATATTTCCCAACAACAATCCACAATTAAGTGTCTGCTGTCAGCAGAGAACCAAACTTTAGTTTAGTTTCGTTTAGAGATATTGCATGGAAACAGGCCCTTCAAACCACCGAATCCATGGCAAACATCAATTACCCATTTTCATTTGTTCTACTTTCTCTTCCACCTCATACATACTACGGGCAATTTACAAAGGCCAATTAACCTGCAAACCTGCATGTCTTTGGGATGTGGGAGGAAACCAGAGCACCCGGAAGAAACCCACGTGGTCACAGGGAGAATGAGCAAACTCCACACAGACAGCACCTTAGGTTAGGATCTCTCACAGGTCTCTGGCACTGTGAGGCAGCAACTCTACCAGCTGTGCCACTGTACCATCCCACATCTGGGTGGAATCTCTCTGTTCTTGGAGAAAAGCAATCTGCACACACCTGGCACATCTCTGTTGTCTGATGACCGTAATCTTATATATAACAAGAGTTAGCTGCTTAATGCCACTCCCAGTCTGGATGTGAGATACTCCAGGATTTGTGCAAACTCCTGTGTGATGCTAGTAATGGACTCGTTCATGTTCATTACCATTGTTGCCATCCACCAGGCAAGCTAGAAATTGCGGCAAATTGTTCACTCTGCATCAGACCAAGCCTTCCCACATAGGTTCCCCTTTCATAATCCTCATAATGATCCAGCTTAGATTTCCCTTTCACAAGGCAGCAAATTCAATTATTTTTAGTCATCGAAAGGACATGGGCTCCACAAGCTAAGCCAGCATTTAATTGCCCATTTAATGGCCTTTGCCCATTCTTAATTGCCTTCTTGAATTACTGTAGTCCTTGAGGAGTGGGTATACCCACACTTCAGGAGCGACATAGAACATAGAACGATAGTCAAGTCATATCAAGTCAAGTCGACAAGAATATAGTCAGGTCGAGGTTATTGTCACATGCACAAGTACAGGTGCAATTGCTTGCAGCAGCATCACTGGCACATCAGAGTCGCGGCCTTAAAAAGGCAACCAGCATCATCAGAGATCCACACTATCCTAGCCACACACTGATTTCACCCGTCATCGGGAAGAAGGCACAGGAATCTGAAAACTGTCCGCATGCGTGTCATTACGTCGTTCGCATGGCGACGCACCGGACTGGCAGGCGCATTGCTCCTGCCAGCGGTTAGTTTAAACCTGCAGGTAAATTTCTATTTTTTATCCAGGTTGCGTTTTTTCTTTTATGAGAGGTTTCCTGCTGGATGTCGGGGCGAAGTCCGGATGGACCGTGGGAAAACTGTTAGGCTGTGGGGAATTGGTACTCCGGTCAGCACCGCGGAAGCGCGGGTAACCGGCGGCCGTCAGGGTTCGCTACCGCAGTGACGCTGTGGTTCCCATGGAGGTGCAATTCCACCTTCAGGGAACTATGCACAGTTATTCCTAGATCTCTCTGTTCCACAGCATTTCTCAATTCCCTACCATTTACCATGTACATCCTATTTTGATTTGTCCTGCCAAGATGTAGCATTTCACACTTATCAACATTAAGCTCCATTTGCCATCTTTCAGCCCACTTTTCCAAATGGCCCAAATCTCTCTGTAGACTTTGAAAATCTACTTCATTATCCACAACACCACCTATCTTAGTATCATCTGCATACTTACTTATCCGATTTTCCACCCCATCATCCAGATCATTGATGTACATGACAAACATCAGTGGACCCAACACAGATCCCTGAGGCACCCCACTGGTCACCGGCTTTCCAACCGGCAAACAGCCATCCACCATACTCTCTGACATCTCCCATTCAGCCACAGTTGAATCCATCTTGCTACTCTGCCATTAACACCCAAAGATTGAACCTTCTTAACCAACCTTCCATAGGGAACCTTGTCAAAGACCTTAACTGAAATCCATATAGACAACATCCACTGCTTTACCCTCATCAATTTCCCTAGTTACCGCTTCAAAAAATTCAAGAAGGTTTGTCAAACATGACCTTCCAGGCACAAATCCATGTTGACTGTTCCTGATCAGACCCTGTTTATCCAGATGCTTATATATATTATCTCTAAGTATCCTTTCCATTAATATGCCTACCACTGACGTCAAACTAACAGGTCTATAATTGCTAGGTTTATTTTTTGAACCCTTTTTAAACAATGGAACAACATACGCAGTACGCCAATCCTCCGGCACTATTCCCGTTTCCAATGCCGTTTGAAATATTTCTGTCATAGCTCCTGCTATTTCTACACTAACTTCCCTCAATGTCCTAGGGAATATCCTGTCAAGACCTGGAGACTTATCCGCTTTTATATTTTTCAGAAGTGTCAGTACTTCCTCCTCTTTGAATCTCAAAGCTTCCATAGCTACTCTACTTTTTTCCCTTACCTCACAGAGTTCAATATCCTTCTCCTTGGTGAATACCGAAGAAAAGAAATTGTTCAATATCTCCCCCATCTCTTTTGGCTCTGCAGAAAGCTGTCCATTCTGGCTCTCTAATGGTCTAATTTTATCCCTCGTTATTCTTTTTCTATTAATATAGCTGTAGAAACCCTTTGGATTTACTTTCACCTTTCTTGCCAAAGCAACCTCATATCTTCTTTTAGCCTTCCTAATTTCTTTCTTAAGATTCTTTTTACATTCTTTATACTCCTCTAGTACATCATTTACTCCATGCCTCCTATAATTATTGTAGATATCTCTCTTTTTTCGAAACAAGTGTCCAATTTCCCTTGAAAACCATGGCTCTTTCCAATTTTTACTATTTCCTTTCAACCTAACAGGGACATAAAGAGTCTGTACTCTTACAATTTCCCCTTTAAATGTCCTCCATTTCTCTTCTACATCCTTCCCATAAACAAAGTGTCCCAATTTACTCCTTTTAAATCCTTACGCATTCCCTCAGTTAGCCTTTCTCCAATCAAATATCTCCACCCTAGGTCCAGTTCTGACTCTCTCCATAATTATATTGAAACTAATGGTATTGTGATCACTGGTCCCGAAGTGCTGACCAACGCATACCTCCGTCACCTGACCTGTCTCATTTCCTAACAGGAGGTCCAGCACTGCCCCTTCTCTGGTCGATACCTCTAAGTACTGCTGCAAAAAACTATCCTGCACACATTTTACAAACTCCAAACCATCCAGCCCATTTACAGAATGAGTTTCCCAGTCTATTTTTGGAAAATTGAAATCTCCCACAATCACTACCTTGTGCCTACTACTAATATCTGCTATCTCCTTACATATTTGCTCTTCCAATTCTCGCTCCCCATTTGGCGGTCTATAATACACCCCTAAAAGTGTTGCTACACCGTTCCCACTTCTCAGTTCCACCCAAATAGCCTCCCTAGACGAGCCCTCTAATCTATCCTGCCAAAGCACTGCTGTAATATCCTCTCTGACAAGCAAGGCAAAACCTCCACCTCTGGTTCCTCCAATTCTATCACACCTGAAGCAACAAAATCCTGGAATATTTAGTTTCCAATCACAGCTCTCCTGCAACTATGTTTCACTGATTGCCACAACATCATATTTCCAGGTGTCAATCCAGGCTCTAAGTTCATCCACCTTTCTTACAATGCTCCTAGCATTAAAATATACACATTTTAGAAACCCACCATCCCTTATTCTCTGTCTATTATCTTTTTCCTCTTTCTCGCCTACATTTTGGATCTGAGTGCTTCCCTTCTCTGCCTCTTGCCCCACACCCTGTCCCCTGTCACCCTGTCCCCAATAAGTCGGTTAGGCCTATGGACTCAGGGAGTCAGGCCAGGAGGGTTCCCCTCCTTTAATGTGTAGCGTCTTTGGACGTTTGGCCCACATGGAGCACCTGATGCAGAGGTGGCTCCACAATGATACGCTCCAAAGGAGGGAGCTATCAGCCCGGGTCTCCTTGGGAGTCCGTGGCAGCAGCACTTGTTTCAGGGCTGTTCAGAAAAGATGCTCCAGCAAGAGGAGCTTTTTATCCGCGGGTCTCCTCGGGGGCCCGTGGCAGCAGCACCTGTAGAAGGGCTGCATGATGTCTCCCTCTTGGAGGAGGTGAGCACACAGAGTCAGTTTTGTTCTGACTCCGAGATCGGAGGTATAGCTGATGAGCATACCACGAGGCCCTGTGGCAACACCTGTTCAGGGCTGCCTACGAATCTCCCTCTCTGTGGAGGGGAGCGCGAGTGGTCAGTGGGTAACTGTCTTCAAATTCTAAAATACGTCCGTGGAACGTACTGGAGCACTTGCTTCTGGATCCAAGAGACTCCCTGCAAACGAAGGGACTCTCTTGGATCCATATACCATGACACCCGGAAGGGGCTAGAGTTCCCCTCATGCTGTAAGTGCCGGGAATGCACAGCGCTATCAGGGGTGACATTAAAGACCAGCCGCCAAATCTTCTTTTCAGGTAAGACCTATTCAACAGGTAAAATCTGGATGAGGAAGCAAAAGCTGTCGGACCAATCAAGGTACAACGAGGAGCAAAGCTTCAACATTGCGGCGACAACACACCTCACGCCTCCATTGGCAGTAAGCTGTTCACTGAAGTTGGTGGCAGCATGAAAGCTGGCCAGAGTTCTTCAAGCCAAGGCCCAAGTCGGTCTCAGGAAAAATATGGGACCATCTACAAGTTGGTAATATTGACACTTGTTTTTTGTACAAATGATAATGATAACATGTGTTTAGTTTATGTGTTGTATGAAAGCAGAATTCCCTTGGTAATGATGGAGGGGGCCCTAGTGGCCTTACAACACACAAATGGTTGTGGCATCTAACCATGTAAAACTGCACAATACTAGGGTCCCAAGCACGGAATTTCAGCCAGAATTGTCTTTCGAGGCAGGCTCAGAGTTATGGCCAAAGTTGTCTTACTCCCTTTAGAATCTTTCTTCCTCTTTGGAATGAACAGATCCTGCACCTTCTGTATTATACCCAGAAATACCTGCCATTGTGGCTCCACTTTCATCCCTGCTAGGGTTTCTTTCCTGTCAACTTTGGCCAGCGCCTCCCTCATGCCTCCATGGTCCCCTTTGCTCAAATGTAATACTGACACCTCCGATTTTCCCTTCTCCCTCTCAAATTGTTGATTAAAACATTATATTTTAGCATATTAAAACATCATATGATGAATGTAAAGACATTATATTTCTGTGAGAACGGAAGGAATCTGTAATGGGACTGTATAAACAATGGGTAAAGAAAATGACAGATGGAATATCATATGGGTAAATGGAAGATTATTAACTTTATAATAGAACAAAATTAATTTTAAATGATGATAAACATGTACGTGTCATTCTGCATGCGCATCGGTTCATGAAATTAATTTGTTTAGGCAATTAGGAAAGTAAATGGAATCTTAATCTTCCGTTGCAAGACGATTGTTGAGTAAAAGTTAGAAAGGCTTGCTACAAATGTGCAGAGCTTTGATCAGGCTACTACTGGAGAATCATGCGTAATTTTGGCCTTTGCTCCAATGAAAGTATACACTTGCTTTGGAGTCTTAAAGCATAGATTCATCAGGTTGAGTATGAGGGGCTTCTCCATTGAGGAGAAGATCAAGTAGAACAGTTATACTCACTAATGTTGAAAAGGAGTAGAATCGACATGTAAGATAACAAGAGAAGTTATGAAGATCGATTCAACGAGACAGGCTGGCTCTAGAACCAAAACCTGAGGGAAGACACAAAATGCTGGAGTAACACAGCAGTTTCGGGTCGAAGGGTCTTGAACGAAAATGTCATCTACTCCTTTCATCCAGAGATGCTGCCTGGCCCGTTGAGTTGCTGTAGCATTTTGTGTCTATCCTAGGTGTAAACCAACATCTGCAATTCTTTCCGAAGCAAAACCTGAGGGAGTTGGTCTCAAAAAGTTAGGTCAGCCATTTAGGAGACATTTCTTTATTCAGGATTGCATATCTTTAGAAATCTCTTCATAAAAGACTGCACACTAAGTTTTGAGGTGGACAAAAATGCTGGAGAAACTCAGCAGGTGAGGCAGCATCTATGGAGCGAAGGAAATAGGCGAAGTTTCAGGTCGAGACCCTTCTGTTTTGATTGTGTGATCTTTGCAACCAATAGGTATGAGGAACAGACATGAGGTTTAGGACAAACAGAATACTGAGAATTAAAGAAAGATTTTTTTGGCGACTGCCGGCGTCATTGACTGACGTATCAGGGTTGGCGAAAGATTTTGAACATTTTAAAATCCAGCGGCGACAAAAAAAATATTGCGACACTTGAGGAAACACCATGCGACAATACGTCATCACGTTGCATCACGCCACGACTTTTTTGGTGACTAGATACATCAGTCAATGATGCCGACAGTCGCCAGAAAAATCGGCAAGTGGGACAGGCCCTTTATGCTCTTATTTCACTTTGGTAGATTGTCTCAATTTAAACCATTTGATGAAATGACTGCATGGTATTTTTTTTTTCTTTTTCATGTTGATGCTTCTATGCTAGGACAATCTGAAATGTGTGGAACTACATTCCACGAAATTTGAAAGATTTCATTCAAAGTTTATATAAATTCCATATTTAAATCCATTTTTGCAATCAAAAAAGATACATTCTCTCATGTGGATGTTTGGTTTTTAGTCCAGGAGCACAGTTATCAAAGGGTGTACAGCAATCCATTGCAATTGCAACAAAAAGTTAACTGTGTTGCTTTGACAGCCTGAAGATTTCTTTGCACTTAAATAATTTAGGGTGACAGGAAATCAAAAGGCAAAGGCATGTCTAGAAGAAATGAATTAAATAAAGAAAAATGGAAGTTCTTATACGGCGGAATAAATTAATTTGGTCAATCCTTTGATCTTCAGCTTTGAGGATCATGTGAAAATTATAATTGCTTCACATCAAATCGATTCAGTTCTAGACATACACAAACAGTTCCTTTAAGGGGAACGAAGTAAGATCATGAAAGGTATGAGCAAAAATAAACCACATGCTTCCTCAAATATTGTTCAAAAACCCCCTGACAAGTGAGATGCTGTTGTAGTCTGGCAGGCTGACATCTTTCATTCTGAGGAAGACAAAAGCTCTCGGGGACTTCCTCATACCTACCCCTTGACAATGACCCCATGGATGAACACCAGACCACATTTTCCAAACCATGACGGATTTCTTCACCTCTGACAAACTCCCCTCCACAGCCTCCAACCTCAACCCTGTGCTGCCATTTTTGATTTCCTTTTCAAAATCCACAAGCAGGATTGCCCTGGCAGATCTATTTTTTCAGCCTGCTCCAACCCCACCAAACTCATCTCCAAATAACTAAATTCTATCTTGTTCCCTTTGTACTGTGCTTTCCAACCCACATCCAAGACACTCCATGCACTCTTCAACACTTCAATAACTTTCGATTCCCAGATGCTATTGCTTCATCTTTACCATAGATTTCCAGTCCCTTTACACGTTCATTCTCCACCAGGAAGGTCTCAAGTTTATGTTCATGTCATAGGAGCAGAATTAGGTCATTCAGCCCATCGAGTCTATCCCACCATTCAATCATGGCTGATCTATCTTTCCTCATTTAGAAAATGATGTACATCTTTATTCCTATTACCAAAGTGCATGAGCGCACACTTTGTTATGCTGTATTCCATCTGCCACTTATTTGCCCAATCTCCCAACCTGTCCAAATCTTTCTGCAGACTCCCTGCTTCTTCTAGCTTCTTTCTGCAGACTCCCTGCTTTCAAGAGAGAGCTAGATAGGGCCCTTAAAAATAGTGGAGTCAGGGGATATGGGGATAAGGTAGGAATGGGGTACTAATTGGGGATGATCAGCCATGATCACATTGAATGGCGGTGCTGGCTCGTAGGACCAAATGGCCTACTCCTGCACCTATTGTCTATTGTCTACACTACCTGCTCCTCCACCTATCTTCATATCATTCGCAAACCTGGCAATTCCATCATCCAAATCATTATATAATGTGAAGAGTAGTGGCTTCAACATCAACCCCTGCGGAACACCTGTGGGCTATCAACCCCTGTGGGAATCTGATAGCCCTCCAGACGTACACATCTGCGCCAGGTGTGTCGAGATGGGGCTCCTAAAGGATCGTGTTAGGAACCTGGAGCAGCAGCTCGACGACCTCCGTCTGGTCAGGGAGAGTGAGGAGGTCATAGAGAGGAGCTACAGGGAGGTAGTCACTCCCAGACCACAGGAGGCAGACAAGTGGGTCACGGTTAGGAAGGGCAAGGGGCAGAGGCAGGGGCTAGAGAGTACCCCTGTGACCGTACAACTGGAAAATAGGTACTCGGGTTTTGAGTACGATTGGAGGGGACAGCCTAGCTGGGGAGCAACTACAGCGGCCGGGCCTCCGGCACAGAGACTGGCCCTGATGCTCAGAAGGGTAGCAAAAAGAGGAGGGCAATTGTAATAGGGGACTCTATAGTTAGGGGGTCGGATAGGCGATTCTGTGGACGCAGTCGGGAGACCCGGATGGTAGTTTGCCTCCCTGGTGCCAGGGTCTCGCATGTGTCAGAACGTGTCCAAAAGATTCTGATAAGGTAGGGAGAGGAGCCTGATGTTGTGGTACACATAGGTACCAATGACATAGGCAGAAAAAGTGACGAGGTCCTGAAGGGAGAATTTAGGGAGTTGGGGGGAAAGTTAAAGAGAAGGACCAAAAGGGTAACGATTTCAGGATTACTGCCTGTGCCGCGTGACAGTGAGAGTAGGAATGAAATGAGGTGGAGGCTAAATGCGTGGCTGAGGGACTGGTGCAGTGGGCAGCGATTCAAGTTTCTTGATCACTGGGACCTCTTTTGGGGAAGGCATGATCTGTACGCAGAGGACGGGTTGCACTTGAACCCGAAGGGGACCAATATCCTGGCAGGGAGATTTGCAAAGGCTACTGGGGAGACTTTAAACTAGAAAGGCTGGGGGGAGGGACTCGGGTAGAGGGGGCTTGTGGACAGGGTGTGGGGCAAGAGGCAGAGAAGGGAAGCACTCGGACCCAAAATGTAGGCGAGAAAGATGAAAAAGATAATAGACAGAGAATAAAGGATGGTGGGTATATAAAATGTGCATATTTTAATGCTAGGAGCATTGTAAGTAAGGTGGATGAACTTAGAGCCTGGATTGACACCTGGAAATATGATGTTGTGGCAATCAGTGAAACATGGTTGCAGGAGGGCTGTGATTGGAAACTAAATATTCCAGGATTTCGTTGCTTCCGGGGTGATAGAATTGGAGGGACCAGAGGTGGAGGTGTTGCATTGCTTGTCAGAGAGGATATTACAGCAGTGCTTTGGCAGGATAGATTAGAGGGTTCGTCTAGGGAGGCTATTTGGGTGGAACTGAGAAGTGGGAACGGTGTAGCAACACTTTTAGGGGTGTACTATAGACCGCCAAATGGGGAGCGAGAATTGGAAGAGCAAATATGTAAGGAGATAGCAGATATTAGTAGTAAGCACAAGGTAGTGATTGTGGGAGATTTCAATTTCCCAAAAATAGACTGGGAAACACATTCTGTAAATGGGCTGGATGGTTTGGAGTTTTGTAAAATGTGTGCAGGATAGTTTTTGCAGCAGTACATAGAGGTACCGACCAGAGAAGGGGCAGTGCTGGACCTCCTGTTAGGAAATGAGGCAGGACAGGTGACGGAGGTATGCGTTGGTGAGCACTTCGGGACCAGTGATCACAATACCATTAGTTTCAATATAATTATGGAGCGAGTCAGAACAGGACCTAGAGTGGAGATTTTTGATTGGAGAAAGGCTAACTTTGAGGGAATGCGTGAGGATTTTAAAGGAGTGAATTGGGACACTTTGTTTCATGGGAAGGATGTAGAAGAGAAATGGAGAACATTTAAAGGGGAAATTGTAAGAGTACAGAATCTTTATGTCCCTGTTAGGTTGAAAGGAAATAGTAAAAATTGGAAAGAGCCATGGTTTTCAAGGGAAATTAGACACTTGTTTCGAAAAAAGAGAGATATCTACAATAATTATAGGAGGCATGGAGTAAATGAGGTGCTAGAGGAGTATAAAGAATGTAAAAAGAATCTTAAGAAAGAAATTAGGAAGGCTAAAAGAAGATATGAGGTTGCTTTGGCAAGAAAGGTGAAAGTAAATCCAAATTGTTTCTACAGCTATATTAATAGCAAAAGGATAACGAGGGATAAAATTGGACCATTGGAGAACCAGAATGGACAGCTATCTGCAGAGCCAAAAGAGATGGGGGAGATATTGAACAATTTCTTTTCTTCGGTATTCACCAAGGAGAAGGATATTGAACTCTGTGAGGTAAAGGAAAAAAGTAGAGTAGCTATGGAAACTATGAGATTCAAAGAGGAGGAAGTACTGACACTTTTGAAAAATATAAAGGTGGATAAGTCTCCAGGTCCTGACAGGATATTCCCTAGGACATTCAGGGAAGTTAGTGTAGAAATAGCAGGAGCTATGACAGAAATATTTCAAATGTCATTAGAAACGGGAATAGTGCCGGAGGATTGGCGTACTGCGCATGTTGTTCCATTGTTTAAAAAGGGTTCAAAGAATAAACCTAGCAATTATAGACCTATTAGTTTGACGTCAGTGGTGGGCAAATTAATGGACAGGATACTTAGAGATAATATATATAAGCATCTGGATAAACAGGGTCTGATCAGGAACAGTCAACATGGATTTGTGACTGGAAGGTCATGTTTGACAAACCTTCTTGAATTTTTTGAAGCGGTAACTAGGGAAATTGATGAGGGTAAAGCAGTGGATGTTGTCTATATGGATTTCAGTAAGGCCTTTGACAAGGTTCCCCATGGAAGGTTGGTTCAGAAGGTTCAATCTTTGGGTGTTAATGGCGGAGTAGCAAGATGGATTCAACAGTGGCTGAATGGGAGATGTCAGAGAGTAATGGTGGATGGCTGTTTGTCAGGTTGGAAGCCGGTGACCAGTGGGGTGCCTCAGGGATCTGTGTTGGGTCCACTGTTGTTTGTCATGTACATCAATGATCTGGATGATGGGGTGGAAAATTGGATAAGTAAGTATGCAGATGATACTAAGATACGTGGTATTGTGGATAATGAAGTAGATTCTCAAAGTCTACAGAGAGATTTGGGCCATTTGGAAAAGTGGGCTGAAAGATGGCAGATGGAGTTTAATGCTGATAAGTGTGAAGTGCTACATCTTGGCAGGACAAATCAAAATAGGACGTACATGGTAAATGGTAGGGAATTGAGGAATGCTGTGGAACAGAGGGATCTAGGAATAACTGTGCATAGTTCCCTGAAGGTGGAATCGCATGTAGATAGGGTGGTAAAGAAAGCCTTTGGTGTGCTGGCCTTTATAAATCAGAGCATTGAATATAGGAGTAGGGAAGTAATGTTAAAATTGTACAAGGCATTGGTAAGACCAATTCTGGAGTATGGTGTACAATTTTGGTCGCCTAGTTATAGGAAGGATGTCAACAAAATAGAGAGAGTACAGAGGAGATTTACTAGAATGTTGCCAGGGTTTCAGCAACTATGTTACAGAGAAAGGTTGAACAAGTTAGGTCTTTATTCTTTGGAGCGCAGAAGGTTAAGGGGGGACTTGATTGAGGTCTTTAAAATGATGAAAGGGATACACAGAGTTGACGTGGATAAGCTTTTCCCATTGAGGGTAGGGAAGATTCAAACAAGAGGGCATGACATGAGAATTAAGGGACAGAAGTTTAGGGGTAACGTGAGGGGGAACTTCTTTACTCAGAGGGTGGTGGCTGTGTGGAATGAGCTTCCAGCAGAGGTGGTGGAGGCAGGATCGATTTTAACATTTAAAAGTAAAGTGGATAGGTATATGGACGTGAAGGGAATGGAGGGGTATGGTCTGAGTGCAGGTAGATGGGACTAGGGGAAAACAAATGGTCGGCACGGACTGGAAGGGCCGAGAGGGCCTGTCTCCGTGCTGTAATTGTTATATGGTTATATGGTTAACACTGCTAGTCACTGGCAGCCAACCAGAAAATTCCTCTTTATTCCCACTCTTTGCCTTCTGCCAATCAGCTAACCTATCCATGTAAGTATCTTCCCTCTAATATCATGGGCTCCCATTTGTTTAGCAGCCTCATGTGTGGCACCTTATCGAAGGCCTTCTGAAAATCCAAGTAAATAACATCCACTGACTCTCCATTGTCTAACCTGCTATTTACATCTGCAAAGAATTCCAACAGATTTGTCAGGCAATGTCTTCCCTTTGCTCATATCTGCCTATTTTATCATGTGCTTCTAAGTGCATGGAAGCCTCATCCTTAATAACGGACTCTAAAATCTTACCAACCATAGACGTCAGGTTAACCAGGCTATAGTTTCCCCTCTCTTGCCTCACTCCCTTCTTGAACAGTAACATTTGAAAGATCACTACTAATGCCTCTCTAACAACCACTAAAGCTTTCAGAACCCTGGGGTGTAGCCTATCTGGTCCAGGCGACTTAACCATCTTCAGACCTTTCAGCTTCCCAAGCACCTTACACTTAAGCAATAGGAACTCCACTAACCTCTGCTCCCTAACTCTCTTGAAATTCTGGCATGTTGCTGTAAAGACTGACACAAAAACTTATTCAATAATCTCCCATTTCTTAACTCCCCATTACTACTTCAGCATCATTTTTCAGTGGTCCAGTGTCCACTCTTGCCTCTCTATTACTATATATATATCTGAATAAACTTTTGCTATCCTCTTTTATATCAGTGGCTATCTTACTCTCAGTTTCTTCTTACCTCTCCTTATTGGCTTTTTTGTTGCATTCTATTGGCTTTAAAAGCTTCCAAATCCTCTAGCTTGCCACTAATCTTTGCAATATTATACGTCTTCTCTTTTAGTTTCATGGTGTCTTTGACTTCCTTTGTCAGCCATGGTAGCCTCATTCTCCCCTTAGAATATCTCTTCCTCTTTGGGTAGAAAAGATCCTGCATCTTCCGAATTATTCGGAAGATGTATAACATAGCAAAGATGAGTGGGAAGCCAGTGGATTGGGAAACTTATAAAGAACAACAGAAGGTAACTAAAAAAGGCAATATGGGGAGAAAAGATGAAATACGAAAATAAGCTAGCCAAGAATATAAAGGAGCATAGTAAAATCTTCTTTAGGTATGTGAAAAGGAACTCAAATTTTACTTCGGAGTGACGTGAGTGACTACGTGATGAAGCCCCGCCAGGCGCATGCGCGTCATTACGTCCGCGCATGTCGCACTGAATGGGCTGGAGGGCACAGCTCCACCAGCGGTAAGTAGGAACTTCTAAGGTAAATGTTTTACAAACTTTACCAAGAAGTATTTCCACTCCGTAAAGCTGGCTCGAGCAGTCAGTAGGAGTTGGAGAAATTGAGCTGTCAGGAGGAGGATTCGTTCTTAGCGTGGGTCCAGGGATTCACAAATTCGATCGGGTCGGGAGATAAGCGCGGCAACGCCGGTTCCGATGCCGGGTGCCATTTTACCAGCAGCAGTTACAATAGCGAGCAAATCTTCGGCAAGCTCCAGGTACTAAGCAGCCTGAGGCTGCTGCTAGCCATAAACAGGCAATGAGAAAGTCTCACAGACATGTGTTGTCTGACGACAATGGTGACTCTCCCCCTGCTACTAAAAGACTGTGGGGGAGAATGGAAAACATGGAGCTGATGCTCCAAAGTTTGATTATATAAGGGTCCAAGGGCCCAGTGCTGCCCAAGAGGGCCATGCCAAGCACCACATATGAAGGGGCTTTCCATATATTGAGGTTTTCCTTACAGCGCCTTGTTTAGAACTGGAGGATGCCTCCCTACAATATGATTTGGGAGAAGCAGGATGCAGCTGACCCTGATTCTGGTGTCCCTGCTTATGTGCAAACACCAGCGCACAAGAGCCACGCTCCAGGTGTCATGGAAATAGCAATGAGTTTTATTATTCCAGAGGGGACTGGTGAGGCAATGGAAGAATACCTTGCCAGCAATATCAATTATTTAGCATCTCACCAGCTCCAGCAAGCTATGCTGCAAGTGACTGCAAACAAATATAAGACACCTGTTTAATGTGCATCACTAAAAGTGCCCACGGTGAACCCAGCTATCTGGGCACCCATGAGTCCTTCTTTGAGGGGACAGGAGGTTCGGTATCAACACGTCCTCCAACTGGTGGCTGCAGCAATTACTGCATTTGGCACTATGGTCCAAGGGACATTCATTCCTCAAACTCACAACAGATATGTTGGCTATTTTATGCAATGCATTTTTCAGGTAAATTGCATCATGGAATATCATCATCAGGCCAACCCTCAACCAAAAATTTGCTGCTCTATGTAAGGCGAATAATGTACTAATGCCTGAATTCCTGTTTGGAACAGAGCTTGTCATGACAATTCGTGAAATTAATGATGAGGCCAAAACAATTGGCTTAATGTAGTCAAGCATTTTGAGGCCACCCATTCAAACACCTGGGTTAATAAACTGAAGGTGAGATCCAGGTGCTGAGCCCAGCAGGGGGAGGCCTGCGGGGCAATGAGGGTACCCACCGAGACAGACAGGCTACAACCCCAATATGGGCAGACAACAGATTTACAGGTCCACTGTAGAGGTACAGGGAATTTTGTTAACGATAAAGTTCTGGTTGCCAATCTCCTATCGGAGGTAGCTTACAATTCTTTTCCAATGAATGGTGCTGTATAACGTCTGATATGTTTATACTAACTACTGTCTCGTGTCTACCATTGAGTTTATCTCATGGATAGATCCACCTCAACAGCACGAGCCTAATAAGATGTGGGTGTTTTCTGCTCCAGAGCCTGAACAGGTAAACAATGTTGATTGTTAAAGCCATTAATCATCCTCAACAATTGTGTCTAATATTTCCCCAGACCTCAAAAAGAAGGGTGTTGTAGAGTAATTCTGGACCTCACTCACTTAAATTCTTCAGTTCTCTAAAGGCATTTTAAACTGGACACCTTTGTTACTGCTAAACAGCTGCTGTCATGTGGCAACTATTGATTTGCAAGATGCGTATTATTCACTGCCAATTCCTGCTTATTATCACAGGTACTTGAAATTTAATTGGATGGGACAGCTGTGGCAAGACAAAGCATTTCCTAATGGATTACGTTCAGCACCCAGGCTATTTACTAAATTGTTAAAACCTGTGCTGGGGCTTTTGAGGGCCAATAATCACATTGTAATGGCTTATTTAGATGATATCTTAATTATCAGCAACACTAAAGAGTCAGCTGAAGAATCGGTTGCAGCAACCACAAAAAAAAAACGTGTCTGTCATTAGGGTTTTGGTCCATCCAACTAAGTCCAAGTTACAGCCAACCCAAAATATTGAGTATTTGGGGTTTCTTATTGATTCAGTTGATATGACACTAACATTACCAACAGCCAAGGTTGTGGATATTGTTGATGTCTGTACTTGCCTCCCACAAAAACTTTATCCCTCCATCCGAGAAGTCGCTAAGGTCATTGGGAAATGGGTAGCAGTTTTCCTGCAGTACATTTCGGGCCTTTGCATTATCAACATTTGCAGAGAGCACGAGAACAAGCACTAAAATCGAATGCAGGCCATTTTGATTGGGTTATGCAGTTACCAACCACAGCTCTCGCAGAATTGCAGTGGTGGATTGTTAATGTAAATCAAGCTACCAATAACATTTTGGTACAAGACCCTTCACTGATCTTACAGACTGATGTTAGCGCTCTCGGATGGGGGGCTACGGACACCGAGCCTAGCTGTGGGGATAGATGGCCTGAACACAAAGGGTTGCTTCGCCACACACACGGGATAAATTCTTTGCAAATTATTGGGGGCATTTTATGAGTTAAAGGCATATTGCTCCTCAATGAAGGATTTACACGTTCAACTCCAGATTGATAACGTGTATATGCAATGGCATATATTAATCATATGGGAAGAGCATGATCAGTATCATGTGTTAACTTGGCTAACGTCATGTGGCGTTGGTGTATTTCAAGGAATATCTGGGGTTCAGTCATTTATTTACCAGGTATAGACATTCAGCCATAGGTCACGTAAGTTTAATTAAATATAGAATGGATGTTGAATTCTAACATATTTCAAGCAATTGTCACTCGCTTTGGTTGCCAGAGATTGATCTGTTTGCATCCAAATTAAATCACCAGTTGCCTCAATATGTTTCATGGGAGCCAGATCCAGCAGCAGTAGCCATGGATGCATTCTCGTTGCATTGGGGGCACTTATTTTTATGCAATTCCTCCATTTTGTCATCCCGAAATGCCTCACCAAAATAGAGCATGACTCCGCCACAGGCGATTTTGGTGGTCCCAGATTGGCCAACTCAACGTTGGTTCACATTAGTGCTTCGAATGATGGTTCAGCCATTCATCATGATTCCCAGCTGCAGTAATTTGTTGGTGCATCCGGTTACAGGAGAAAGTCACCCTTTACATGAACGAATAATTGTTGGTCTGCAGGTTCTGACTAGACCATTTCAAGAACTTGGATTGTAGAACAGGGCCATGGAGGTTCTCACTGCAGGCTGGCGAAATAGCACTCAAAAACAATATATGGTTCACATAAAGAAATGGGAGCTGTTCTGTGTACAATCCAATATATGTCTTATCATAATGCAAGCATATGTGATGTGCTGGAGTTCTTGCTAAGTTGTTGCTGAAAGTGCTCGGGGCTTGTTTTGCTCAGAGGCCCACAGAGCCGTTGGACAGTGACACCTGACCGGTAAGGTTAAAATTCCAAGCGCGGGCTTGTTTTTCTCAGCCCACGATTTGGAAGTGAAGGAGGGGGAGGAGCGACACCCGAAATATAGGTTACAAAATCAAGCGCTGGGGCTTGTTCTTTTAAATCCAATTACTTCCATTCAGAGATTTTTTTTTAAAGTGGTGCGAATGGACTAGGGAAAGCAGCTGATTGGTTCAGCAGTTCCAGCAGTTTGTAGTGATTTTGTTACTAATATTGTGTTGCTATTGTATCCTGTGTAAAATGCCAGGGCAGTTACTGTTCTGGATGTCAGATGTGGGATGTCATCTGATACAGACGTCCACATCTGGCCAGGTGGTCGAGATGGGGCTCCTAAAGGGATCGTGTTAGGAATCCTGTTGAGCAAAGCTCGAAGTTAAACTCCGTCTGGTCAGGGGAGCCAATAGTGAGGAGGTCATACAGAGGAGACTACAGAGGTAGTCACTCCCAGACCACAGGAGGCAGACAAGTGGGTCACGGTTAGTCACAAAAGAGGCACTAGAGATAAACCCCTAGACTGTACACCTAAACTAGGTATCGGGTTGGAGTACGGGAGGGACAGTCTACCTGAGGGCAGCAACACCGTGGGTTAGCACAAAAAGAGAAACCAGCCCTGATGCTCAGAAGGGTAGCAAAAAGAGGAGGAGTAATAGGCGACTCAGTTAGGGGGCCGGATGGGCGACCCTTCTATGGACGCAGGGATCAGGGAAACCCGAGAGATAGACGGTAGTTTGTGGTGCCAGAGGTCTCGAACATGTGAATCGGAAACGATATGCAAAAGATTCTGAAAAGGGAGGGACAAGCCTGTAATGTTTGTGGTGTGAACAATGAGACCAAGTGACGACAGGCAGAAAATAGAGGAAATGCCAGGTCCTGAAGGGAGAGTGGGAAGGGGGGGGACAGCAAGGGTTACAGGAGAAGTTCAAGACCAAAAGGGTAACGATTGCAGGATTACTGCTTGCGGTGTTGCTCACTCTGGCGTGGAGGACAGGAGAGAGGTGGAATGCGGTGGGAGGAGTTAAATGTGTGGCTGAGCCACCGACTGGAGGTGGGCAGGGTTCAAGTTTCTTGATCACTGGGACGAGCAAGTAGTCGTTTTGAGGAAGGCATGATTGGTACGTTAAAAAGCGACGGGTTGCCGTTTGAACCCGAGGCAGCGATCCTGGCAGGGAGATTTTGCAAAGACGCTACTGGGGGGAGAAAAAAACTTTAAAACTAGAAAGGCTGGGGGGAGGGTTTCTCGGGTAGAGTGAGGCTAGAGTACAGGGTGTGAGGATAGGGCAATAGGGAGAAGGTAAAAGTGGCACTCGGAGACCAAAATCCAGTAGGCAAAGAATCTAAAAGATAATGTAAAAGGGGCAAGAGGTTTCTACAAGTGTAATTTTAATGCTAGGAGCATTGTAATAAGGTGGATGAGCCTGGAATGGCAGATAGCTGGAAATATGATATAGTTGTGGCAAACAGAAACATGGCTCCAGTGACCGGCTGTGATTGGAAACTAAATATCCAGGATTTTGTTGCTTCAGGTGTGATAGACAGAGGGAAAAGGAGGTGGAGTTGCAATTGCTGGTCAGAGAGGATATTAACGCAATAGCAGGAAGATTAGAGCTTGTCTAGGGATGTGGCGATTTGGGTGGAGCTGAGAAAACTCAGGTGGCAACACTTTTAGGGGTGTAATATAGACCGCCAACATAGCGAGAATTGGAAGAGCAAATATGTAAGGAGATAGCAATATTAGAAAGTAAGCACAAGGTAAAAGTATTGTGGGAGATTTCAATTTTTCAAAATATAGACTGGGAAACACATTCAAATTGGCTGGGGTGCTGAAGAGGATTTTTGTAAAATGTATGCAGGATAGTTTTTTGCAGCATAGAGGTATCGACCAACGAGAAGGAGCAGTGCTGGACCTCTAGACTGGGAAATGAGGTAGGTCAGGTGACGGAGGTTAGTTTGAGCACTTGTTTCGGGACCAGTGATCACGATAATATTGAGTTTCAATTAATTAGGATGGAGAGTGACATTGAACTGGACACTAGGGTGGGTCCTGAACTTGGAGTAAGGTAACTTTGAGGGGTAACGGATTTAAAAGGACTGCAATTGACATTCTGAAGGGTTTTCTGGGAAGGATGAAGAAGAGAAATGGAAGGACATTTAAAGGGGAAATTGTAAGAACAGAATTGTTATGTCCCAGGTTGAAAGGAAATATAAAAATTGGAAAGTAGCCGTGGTTTTAAAGGGAAATTGGACACTTGTTATCGAAAAAAGAGAGATATCTACAATAATTATAGGCCATGGAGTAAATGAGGTGCTAGAGGAGTATAAAGAGTACCAAAGAGGAATCAAATAAATTAGGAAGGCTAAAATGGAAGATATGAGGTTGCTTTGGCAAGAAAAAGGTGAAAGTAAATCCAAAGGACTGCAAAATATCGAATAGCAAAAGGATAACGCATAAAATTGGACCATTAGAGAGACAAATGGACAGCTATCTGCAGTCAGAAAAAGATGGGGGAGATATTGAACAATTTCTTTTCTTCGGTATTCACCAAGGAGAAGGATATGGAAACTATGAGAGTCAAAGAGGAGGAAGTACTGACACTTTTGAAAAATATAAAAGTGGATAAGTCTCCAGGTCCTGACCGGATATGCATCCCTAGGTACATTGAGGGAAGTTAGTGTAGAAATAGCAGGATGCCTTAGTGACAGAAATATTTCAAATGTCATTTGAAACGGGAATAGTGCCGGAGGATTGGCGTATTGTTTAAAAAGGATTCAAAGAATAAACCTAGCAATTATAGACCTGTTAGTTTGATGTCAGTGGGTAAATTAATGGAAAGGATACTTAGAGATAATATATATAAGCATCTGGATAAACAGGGTCTGAAATCAGGAACAGTCAACGTGGATTTGTGCCTGGAATGTAAATCATGTTTGACGAACCTTATTGAATTTTTTGAAGCGGTTACTAGAGGGAAATTAATGAGGGTAAAGCAGTGGATGTTGTCTATATGGATTTCAGTAAGGCCTTTGACAAAGTTTCCCCATGGAAGGATTGGTTAAGAAGGATCAATCTGTGGGTGTTAATGGCGGAGTAGCAAGATGGATTCAACAGTGGCTGAATGGGAGATGTCAGAGAGTAATGGTGGATGGCTGTTTTTGTCAGGTTGGAAGCCGGTGACCAGTGGGGTGCCTCAGGGATCTGTGTTGGGTCCACTGTTGTTTGTCATATACATCAATGATCTGGATGATGGGGTGGAAAATTGGATAAGTAAGTATGCAGATGATACTAAGATAGGTGGTGTTGTAGATAATGAAGTAGATTTTCAAAGTCTACAGAGAGATTTGGGCCATATGGAAAAGTGGGCAAAGCATGGCAGATCAAGTTTAATGCTGATAAAGTGTGAAGTGCTACATCTGGTGGCAGGACAAATCAAAATAGGACATACATGGGAAATGGTAGGGAATTGAGGAATGCTGAGGAACAGAGAGATCTATGAATAACTGTGCATAGTTCCCTGAAGGTGGAATCGCATGTAGATGGGGTGGTAAAGAAAGCCTTTGTTGTGCTGGCCTTTATAAATCAGAGCATTGAATATAGGAGCAGGGAAGTAATGTTAAAATTGTACAAGGCATTGGTAAGACCAATTCTGGAGTATGGTGTACAATTTTGGTCGCCTAATTATAGGAATGATGTCAACAAAATAGAGAGAGTACAGAGGAGGATTTACTAGAATGTTGCCTGGATTCCAGCAACTATGTTACAGAGAAAGGTTGAACAAGTTAGGTCTTTATTCTTTGGAGCGCAGAAGGTTAAGGGGGGACTTGATTGAGGTCTTTAAAATGATGAAAGGGATAGACAGAGTTGACGTGGATAAACTTTTCCCATTGAGGGTAGGGAAGATTCAAACAAGAGGGCATGACATGCAAATTAAGGGACGGAAGTTTAGGGGTAACGTGAGGGGGAACTTCTTTACTCAGAGGGTGGTGGCTGTGTGGAATGAGCTTCCAGCAGAAGTGGTGGAGGCAGGAACGATTTTAACATATAAAAGTAAAGTGGATAGGTATATGGACAGGAAGGGAATGGAGAGGTATGGTCTGAGTGCAGGTAGATGGGACTAGGGGAAAACAAATGGTCAGCACGGACTGGAAAGGCTGAGAGGGCCTGTTTCCGTGCTGTAATTGTTATATGGTTAGACCAAATCCTCACGGCCGCAGGATGGTCTAGAGAAACAACATTTTCTCAATTTTATGACAAACCTGTACAGACAGTGCCACGGTGTGGGCATGCTGTTTTGGGTTCTATTTAATTCATTTGCTTTGTTTTCTATCATTGTTTGTAATTCCCCCTGGGACCGAGGGGTTATTCCTGGTTTTGTTGTTATTAACAATAGTTATTGAATAATTCGAAGCAATGTTCAATATATTATTTATTCCCTACTGTGTCAACCGAAGCAGATTGTCGTATGGAGTGCATCTACGGCATGAAAATACAGAGCTTTGAAATCTTCACGTAGTTACTCACGTGACTCCGAAGTAAAATAGTAAGATTAAATGAGAACTTACCAGTTTGAAGTTTGATCCTTATTTTATGAGGAGTTACGTTGAGGGATTACGTGCCCTCCGCTCCCACCCTCATAATCTAAGAGATCATCTGGTAGTTCTAGTCTTCTAAAAGCCTTACTATGTTACTACCAGGCTATTTGTTTCTGTGTTTTCACGCCGTTGCTTTGAAGTATGATGTGCATGTGCCTGGCGGGCCTTCTTCACGTAATCCCTCAACGTAACTCCTCATAAAATAAGGATCAGACTTCAAACTGGTAAGTTCTCATTTAATCTTACTATTTCACTGTACTTTAACTGGTACATGTGACAATAAACTGATCTTGAAACCTTGAAACCTTGAAAAAGAAAAGGTTAGGTACGACAAATGTGGGTGAAGACAGAAACAGGTGAATTTATTATGGGGGATCAAGGAAATGGTAGACGAGTTGAACAAGTACTTTGGTTCTGTCTTCACTAAGGAAGACACAAACAATCTCCCAGATGTACTAGGGGACAGATGATCTAGGGTGACAGAGGAACTGAAGGAAATTCACGTTAGTCAGGAAATGGTGTTAGGTAGACTGATGAACTGAAGGCTGACAAATTCCCAGGTCCTGATGGTCTGCATCGCAGGCTACTCAAGGAGGTGGCTCTAGAAATTGTGAACGCATTGGTGATCATTTTCCAATGTTCTATAGATTCTGGATCAGTTCCAGTGGATTGGAGGTAGCTAATATAATCAATTTTTTTAAGAAACGAGGGAGAGAGAAAGCATGGAATTATAGACCAGATGGCTTGACATCGGTGGTGGGGAAGATGCTGGAGTAATTTATTAAAGATTGTACAGGGCCCTAGTGAGACCTAGTGAGACCACACCTGAAGTATCGTGTGCAGTTTTGGTCCCCTAATTTGATGGACATTTTTGCTATAAAGGGAGTGCAGCGTAGGTTTACAAGGTTAATTCTTGGGATGGCGGGACTGTCATATGCTGAGAGAATGGAGCAGCTGGGCTTGTACACTCCTAAACTCCAGAGTGTACAAGCCTAGCTGCTCCATTCCAAAGGATGAGAGGGGATCTCATCGAAACATATAAGATTGTTAAGGGTTTGGACACGTTAGAGGCAGGAAACATGTTCCCGATGTTGGGGGAGTCCAGAACTGGGGGTCACAGTTTAAGAATAAGGAGTAAGCCATTTAGAATGGAGCCGAGGAAACATTTTTTCTCACAGAGAGTGGTGAGTCTGTGGAATTCTCTGCCTCAGAGGGCGGTGAAGGCAGGTTCTCTGGATGCGTTCAAGAGAGAGCTAGATAGGGCTCTTAAAAATAGTGGAGTCAGGGAATATGAGGAGAAGGCAGGAACGGGGTACTGATTGGGGATGATCAGCCATGATCACAATGAATGGAGGTGCTGGCTCGAACGGCCGAATGGCCTACTCCTGTACCTATTTTCTATGTTTCTATATATTCCCTGAAATTGTTGCCGTTGCTACTCCGCCGTCATTCCTGCTAGGGCCCATTTTCAATCAACCAGCGAGCTTCTCTCTCATGTCTCGTTTGGTACCCTATACTCATTGACACATCAGTGACATAATACCGACATCTGATTTCCCCTTCTCCCTCTCAAACTGCAGGTTGAAATTGATCATATTATGGCCACAATCTGCTTGGGGTTCTTTTACCTTCAGCTCCCTCATCAATTCCAGTTCTTTACACAACACCAAATCCAGAATTGCCTTTTCCTAAGTGGACTCGACCACAAGTTGCTTTGAGAAGCCATAGGCTTCAGTTATCCCTGCCTTCTTGTTGGTCACCTTGAACAGTCGTTGTCCAAATGTACACTGTCACTATCCCCATATATATTTCTGCTACATCAATGACTTCATTGGGACTGCCTCCTGCACTCATGCTGAACTCATAGATTTCATCAACCACCAGTAACCTCCACGCTCCCCTCAAATTCACTTGGACTATCTCTGATACCTCTCTCCCCTTTCTCAACCACCTTCTTCATCACAGAAACAGACGTCTACTTTCAACTGGTGTCTACTATAAACCCATATACTCCCACAGTTATCTTGTGTATGAAGATGAGATTTGTTAATTTTGCATCACTTTCGGCATAGATATTTTACCACAATTATAGAAGCTTTCATAGTCTGATTTCCTGTACTATGCTGTACTTTTCAACATTACAGATATAATACTATATCTATATCTGGAATGACATACAATTTATTATGAAAGTCTTACCATTGCAAAATTACCAAAAACGACATACATTTGATTGTTTCACCCAGAAAGATAGGAATAGCTGATGCGGGAAATGGCCCCGGGGCACAAAGGTGGACGGGTGAAGAGAGGGACGTCAGTTCGCTGATCAATCCAGAGGTCCATGGAAGGCGATGGCTGGAAGCCCTCAGCAGCCTGGAACTTGCCTGGAATGGGCATCGGTCCTAAGACCTGGAGTGCAGACTGGAGTTTGAAAATTGTGCCAAAATATGGCGCCTAATGCATGCGGGCTCAGTGGATTATTTCTGGAACTTTGCTAATCGGGGATTTTGCTTTGACATGGCAATACTTTACTGGACTGTATATAAGAAAAAAATCACTGTGCATTTGCACATGTGACACAGGCGGGGGACAGGGCAAGAGGGGGAGGGCTATCTGAGTGAAAATCACACGGTGAAAGCCAATGTGATACAGACACACACACCGCGATGAACTGGAAGATTGGCGATGTAATTAAGATGGTGAAAGCACAGTGAACGGGAAGGGTCAGGTAAGTCCTTTAAAAAAGGGGGGTGGGAGGGGGGGAGGGGGGAGAGGTGGAGAGAGGGGGAAAGGGCGAGAAGGGTGGAGAAGAAGTGGAGACAACTGTTAAGAAGCCATAGATACAAGGCTGTGATGCTCGGCGGACATTAACATTATCGGTAGGTTATCCTTGGTTCTAAAAACCACCTCTTACGTTCTTCTTTCCCCAATGAACCAATGAAATTCACCAGTCAGCACTGGCTACAACCTACGAGAACCCACGATAACCTTCGACCTCCTGGCAACCCACTACCACTGCACCTGCGGCACGAGAATTCTTGCTACTCTCCATGGTGGCTTCCAAAAATTCGCGGCGACCATAATGAGGCCGCAACCAGTTCCCAGAATGCGGGAACTCCTCACGACTATGAAGGCGACTGCCCGGCAAACCACCTGCGAACATGTGGCGACCATGTAGCAACCGCATAATCTCCGGCAGTCGCCTAAAAATTCGTCTAAGTAGGACGGGCCCATAACGGCACCATTGAATCTTTGAATCAATGAATCAAATAGGCCATAAAGTGAATTAAAAGCTTTTTTACCGAATCCACTCTGCTTTTGTAACAAGATAGATGAACTAATGAAACAAATAGAAACAAATGGGGAAAATGTAATAGTTGTTATGGAAACGTGTTTGCAAAGCGATCAGAGTCCAAACTTAGATATTCCAGTGTAATTACCTTTGAGAAAATATAGGAAAAATCCTTTAGCCTCACTACCTGTTCTACACATGTATGGTATGTTTGCACCTAGGTAGCATGTAAAACAAAGTTTTTCACTGTACCTCAGTGCATGTGACAATAATAAAACAATACCAATATCAAATAGAAGTGAGGATAAGGCCTCACAGTGCCAGAGACCTGGGTTCAATCCTGACCTTCGATGACTTATGCGCAGAAATTGTAAATTCTCCCTGTGACAATGTGGGTTTCTTCCAAATGCTGCGGCTTCCTCCCACATCCCAAAGACATGTGGATTTCTAGGTTATTGGTAGTGCGTAGACAATGGATTCAAAAGTGGTCAACATAGAACTAGGTTGAACGGATGATCGATGGTCGGCCTGGATTGGTAGGCCAAAGGGCCCTTTTCCATGCCGATTCTTTCAAATTATTCAATTAAATCAAGCCCTTATAATTAAGGATGGGATTCGGTGGGTGAGAGAAAGGATTTTTGCTCAGAAAATCAAGACGTCAGTTTGAACAATGCCATGAAACGTGGGGGAGCTGAAAACATTCATGGAAGTTACCTATTAGACCCCAAACAGGAGCACTAATATATAAGAAAGAACTGCAGATGCTGGTTCAAATAAAAAATGGACACAAAATGTTAGAGTAACTCAGTGGGACCGGCAGAATCTCTGGAGAGAAGGAATGGATGACGTTTCAGGTCAAGACCCTTCTTCAGACTCCGTTTAGGATTGAGACCCTTCTTCAGTCTGAAGAAGGGACTTGACTCGAAACGTCACCCATTCCTTCTCTCCAGAGATGCTGCCTGTCCCGCTGGGTTAGTCCAGCATTTTGTGTCTATCTAGTACTAATATATAGTCCCATATTAGAAAACTGGAAGTGAATATTACAAAGGAAATAAAATAATAATGGGCAAACGTAAGGAAGTGTGGAATGAAATTGTGAACAATGATATCTATATAACTAAAAGTCTCAACTTGACCACTTCCTATCTGCGCTGTATATTGATTTTAGAGAAAACGCTACCCTATATCACTATGATTTTCGGCCATTTTACTCATAGTCCTCCTCTGCTGAGGCAGCTACGAGGATTTTTCTGATCGATGAAAAAAAAAGTTATGAGGGTTTAAAAAATCTTGAGATCAACTTATTGGTGCTCTCGCCTGTCAATCACCATGATGAAGGTAACGCCCCTTCCGGGGGAGGGCAGGACTATAAAACCTCAGATGCCTGGACGTGAGTTAGTCACTCTGAAAGATTGCGAGGGAGAAGCCACAACTCTGATTCTGCTGTGAGTCTACTGAACTGTGAGTCTACCCTTTATGTGGTTATGTCATTTATGTGGTTGTGTGGTTATGTGCTTTATGTAGTTAACCCTTAATGTGCTTGCAATAAATGATTTGTTAGCCAGCAGTGTGCTTGCAATGAATGATGATTTGTTAACCCTTAATGTGCTTACAATAAATTATGTGTTAGCCAGCAATGTGCTTGCAATAAATGATTTGTTAGCCCTTAATGAAATGATTGACTTGTTTGGCCTGCCCTGTGTTTGAAATGGAAATGAAAATTATATGAAATGAGTTGTTTGGCCTGCCCTGTGCTTTTGCTTTTGCTTTGCTTTACTTTGCTTGAGCTCACCTGAAATGAAAGCAAATGGATTGTATTGTTGGCTGTCCCCGCCTGCCCTGCCCTGTGCTTTTGCTTTGCTTGAGCTCATCTGAAATGAAAGCAAATGGATTGTATTGTTGGCTGGCCCCGCCTACCCTATGCTTTTGCTTTGCCTTTGCTTTGCTTGAGCTCACCTGAAATGAAAGCAAATGGATTGTATTGTTAGCTGGCCCTGCCTGCCCTGTGCTTTTGCTTTGCCTTTGCTTGGCTTGAGCTCACCTGAAATGAAAACAAATGGATTGTATTGTTGGCTGGCCCCGCCTGCCCTGTGCTTTTGCCTTGCCTTTGCTTTGCTTGAACTCACCTGAAATGAAAGCAAATTGATTGTATTGTTAGCTGGCCCTGCCTGCCCTGTGCTTGACAGTACTTGAAATGGATTGAGTTGACACGAAATGGATTGAAATGGATTGTTGGCCCTGCACAATTTTTGCACAAAGAAGCCACTAGGAAAGTGAGCTAACTGTGAGTACAACAAAAGTTGATGATAGTTTTCGATCAAAAGGGAAGGCATATTATTGTCAAAGAGAGCAGGACACGAGGATTGAGTCTGTAGGATTAAGCAAGTAAGAATCAAAAAAATTATAGAAATTTTTATAATCTGATGTTATGTATTTTTATTGGAACAGGAGACACAATATTCGGAAAGAAAAATAGTAGGATTGAAATTTATCAAATATTTTTCATCTGACATATTCTCAAAAGAGCATGTTAATCACCTTTGGGAAATCATTGAGGATAACAAGTCTGAATTGACTGAGAAGCTAAAATAAATTACAGGTGGTTAAAAAAAAAAGTACTGGGTAGTTGAATGGGATTGAAAAATGGATTAATGTTGAGGACTTTATGACCTACATTTCAATGTAATTATGGAAATGGTGCAGGTACTGGTTGTCATCCGCCAAAATTCATATTATTCTGGAATTGTTAAAATGAAATTCAGATAGTGGTACTTTTATCAAAGGAAGGCACCTGTAGTCAGGATCGAACCCGGGTCTCTGGCGCTGTAAGCGCTGTAAGGCAACAATTCTAGCGCTGCGCCACCGTGCCCCCCCTAACAGACTCCTGACAGAGTTGATGGGGGTGATGCTTCCCATGTCTTGTCTTTGTAGAACCAGGGGGTCACAGTCACAAAATAAGGGGTATAGCATTCATGGTTGATGTATCTTCGCCTTTGTTCTATCGATTGTACTTGAGTTGCCAATACATATACAGTAAACCCTGATTATAGACCATGATGGGGGAATGGTGACGTTATTGCTGATTGATGGTTATAACCAAGTAAGTTATTATGATCGTATAAGTAGCAGAAACAAACAACTGCAGTTGCTGGTTAATTCGCAAAAGGACACAAAGTAACTCAGCAGGTCAAGCTGTACCTCAGGACAGCATGGATAGGCACCGTTTCAGGTCAAGACCCTTCTTCAGACTCTCATTCTGGATCCATGTGAGTTGATGGCCCGGGCCTGCTGGTGACCGGAGGATGGTTGAGGATCGGTGGAATCAATTGTCGTGGCCCGTGGGCACCCGGAGTGAAGTAAGGGTTAGTGTGGCAGTGGTGGCATAAGGCGCGACCTGGACGCAGATGAGGAAGCTGTTGGCATAGTGGCGGCATAAGGCACGGCCTGGAAGTGGTGCGAGCCGGCAGTGATGTGGGTGGCCATGGCTGTAAGCAGAGGGGGTGGAGGTGCAAGCAGTGGGTTGTGCGGACAGCTGGTGTAAGCGGCTGGGGAGGCAGCGCGAGCTGAGGGCGGAGTCGGCAGCCGTCCATACGTCTGTCCGCTATAAGCAAAATTTTTTATGAAGATGTCCGTTAAAGTGAGGGTTGGTTGTAGTATTGTCTGATCTGACTGAATAGCATGCAAAACAAAGCTTTGCACTGTACCTCGTTACAAATGACAATAACAAACCTAAACCTAAAGTGTTAAGGGCCAGTCCCACTGCGGGGACCTAATTTGCGAATTTAGAAGAGTTTGCGCTCGACTCAAACTCGCAGCATGGTCGACATGTGGACCTAGGAGGTCTATGCAACTCTCCTTCATGCACAACAGTATTTCTCGCATAATCGAGGCCTCAGTTTGGTCAAGGCGTTTTTTTTAGCATGCTGAAAATTGTCCGCGAGTAAAAATTGGTCGGCATGGAAAAAATTGATATTTTATTTACTCGTAGGTTTAGTCGAAGTAGGTTGTAGTAGGTCGGCATGTTATTCGTAGGTAATCAAAGGCAATCAAAGGTAGTCGTAGATAGTGCTAGTATAGTCGAAGGAGGTCGTCTTCACTCTCCACGATTCGTGTCCAATTTTCCCGAAGCTAGTCAAAGCTAGTTTTCAACATAGTCGAAGGAGGTTGAAAGCGATCGAAGGAGGTCTTCTTTGTATTCGTAGGAGGTTCTCTACATAGTCACAGGAGGTCTTTGGAGGCATTCTACTTTGGCAATACAACAAGATCACGACACTTTTTTAAACTCTCCTAAACTCCTTTAAACTCACAAATTAGATCCCCGCATTGGGACAGTCCCTGTAGGCTGTATTATCATGGCTGATCTATCTATCCCTCTAAACCCATTCTCCTGCCTTCACCCCATAATCCCTGACACCCTTACTAATCAAGAATCTGTCTATGTCCGTCTGAAACATATCCTTTGACTTGGCCGCCACAGCCTTCTGTGCAATTTTGTGCAGTATACCCCGCTCTATATGTTCCCCCTCTCTCTCCCCCCCTCTCTCTTTCCTCTTGCTCTCTCCCCTCTTTTCTATTTCACTCTCTCTCTCCCCTGTCTCTCTCACCCCTTTCTCTCCCCACCCTCTCTCCCACTTTCCCTCCCATATCTCTTTCCACCTTCTATCTCTCTCTCCCCATTCTCTCTCTCTTCCCCATTCCCTTTCCACTCTTTCCCTTGCCCAAGTTCTATGTAACTGAAGCATTATCTGTGTATGCATTACCTTGAACAATATGGGTTAATTTGTGGAAATGTTTTTGATTACTTGCAGTATTTGCATATCAACATAGAAACATAGAAAATAGGTGCAGGAGGAGGCCATTCGGCCTTTCGAACCAGCACCGCCATTCATTGTGATCATGGTTGATTGTCCCCAATCAATAACCCGTGCCTGCCTTCTCCCCATATCCCTTAATTCCACTAGCCCCTAGAACTCTATCTAACTCTCTCTTAATTCCATCCAGTGATTTGCCCTCCACTGCCCTCATGTGGCAGGGAATTCCACAAATTCACAACTCTCTGGGTGAAAAGGTTTTTTCTCACCTCAGTGTTAAATGGCACTCCACTCGCCACTGCCTGCCATTCTGAAAAGGAACCGTTCACTCCTACTCTTTGCTTCCTGTTTGCCAACTAATTTTCTATCCATGTCAACACCATACCCCCAATACCATGTGCTCCAATTTTAGTCACCAGTCTCCCATGCGGGACCTTATCAAATGCTTTCTGAAAGTCTAGATACACGACATCCACTGACTCCCCTTCATTCTTTCATCTTTCCCACCACCGAAGTCAGGCTAACTGGTCTGCAATTCCTTGTTTTCTCTCTCGCTCTTTTCTTGAAAAGTGGGATAACATGAGCTATCCTTCAATCCACAGGAACTGATCTATTGAACATTGGAAAATAATCACCAATGCGTCCACCATTTCTAGAGCCACCTTGCTGAGGACCCTGGGATGCAGACCATCAGGCCCAGGGGATTTATCATCCATCAGTCCAATTAGCCTACCCAATACTATTTCTCGCCTTATGTGAATCAAACACTCGAGCATCTCAGAGCTCTTTGCCTGAACACTTTGAATTTTTCTGCTATAATGCCTCCAGCATTTTCCCAAAGCAGAGATAAAACAAACTGGTCTATAGTTTCCTGCTTTTAGTCTCCCTGCCTTACTGAATGAACCAGCTATATTTGTGATTTTCTAATCAAATTTTTTTTGTTCCAAAATCTTGAAAATGATAGAAAATTTTAAAAAATGTCATTACCTCATCCAGTTAATAAACAAACAATCTATTGAAATGAAACTCCTAAATGTCATGTCACAATTACCATTGGTTTATTTACAATTTTGCAAAAGCAGCTAATGATTCATTGTGTGAACCATGTGCATACTGTACATACAAAGCGACAAGCGACTGACATCATAATAACTTTTCAGAAATGAATCACTGCTTAAATGATTGTGTCAAATAAAAAACAACTAAACGAAAATGGACAATTAACCACCAGATCCTTTGAAGATAGACACATAATGCTGGAGTAACTCAACGGGGTCAGGCTGCATCTCTGGAGAAAAGGAATAGGTGACGTTTCGGGTCGAGACTCTTCAGATTGAAGAAGGGTCTCGACCTGAAACATCTATTCCTTTTCTCCAGAGGTGCTACCTGACCCGTGGAGTTACTCCAGCATGTTGTGCCTATCTTCGGTGCAAATCACCATTTGCAGTTGCTTCCTACACACCAGATCCTTTGAACTCCCTAATATAATAGCCTTTAATAGTCAAAGCTGCAAAGCCCAGTTTGTGCTGAATATCAAACAATATTTTGTCATTTAAGTGACAGTGTCATTCTCTTGGAATAATAAAACTGCCTAATGCATATCTGGCAATCTTTTAAAAAACGTCTTTATTAATGGAATAAATTATTGAAGTGAGCAAACAAATGTGAGAAGAATAATTGGAAGTCTAATAGCATACATCTATGAGCATGTTGTGAAAATTAGATTTCAGGAACATGGGAAGAGGGGCTGTCTAATCAGACCCTCAAACTTACTTCACCATGGAATTAGATCACGCCTTTAACATAAAAGGCATTGTAACAGAGGCAAATAACGCAGATTATCTATCCACAGCAAGATTGCAAATGCAGTACACTTTGTTTAGGACTACATGGCTTTCTTCAGGTAATTTACTTATTTACGTTTCTTCTATTTGAGAAGAAAGCAGAAACATCAAGAAAAGGAAGGGGAGGAAGTAAAGAGAACAAATCTGAACTCAGGGGCTTGACAATTAAAGGAATAACAATAAAAAAGTCAAAGACATTCACGTGGCCACGATAAGAGAAATAAAGGTGGTTTGAAAGTCTGTTGGTTTGAGGGAAAAGGTAGTAACACAGTGATTGCTTAGATTTATGGTTTTAGATGTTAGGCAATGAATCTCACAATTGAGAGAGAAGGGAGAGCAAAGGAGGAGGTGGCAAAGTACTTAATTCCCTTTCTTGATCTCACCATCTCCATCACAAGAGATAGACTATCGACTGACGTCTATTACAAACCTGTTCTATATCTCTCTACATCAACGTCTATATCTCTCATTTCCCTTTTCCCTTACTCTCACGTCACATATTCCTTTTCTCCAGAAATGCTGTCTGACCCGCTGAGTTACGCCAGCTTTTTGTGTCTATCTTTGTGGCAAAGTAAAAATGTGTACTATCCATTTTTCAGCTGGAAACTGATGATGCTATGTTTTTGGATGATGTCATATAGTCATACAGCCTGGAAACAGGCCCAACGTGCCTTCGCCGACCAACGTGCCTTCGCCGACCAATTCCCATCTACAATAGTCCTACCTGCCTGCGTTTGGTCCATATCCCTCCAAACCTGTCCTATCCATGTACCTGTCCAAATGTTTTCTAAACAAGCATTAGCTACCTCCTCTGGCAGCTTGTTCCATACACCCAGCATCCTTTGTGTGAAAAGGATGCAAATAGGTTTCTCTTAAATCTCACCCCCTTACCTTAAAATAGGATGTCAATCAGGCACGTGCCGTCAGGGTAGGCAAGGTAGGCACTGCCTACCCTGACTAAAATTATGAAATGGCAATTATTAAATATAAATAGTGAAGGCATGGGAGAATTATGCCTATCTACGAGATCGATCTCTTATGCAGGCATAATTCTCCGTGCCTTTCTTCCGCAGCGCTTGTAACATGCGAAGCTCTGTGCAGCCCACATGCCGTCAGCGCTGCCTGAGCCGTCACTTTCAAGGGAAGGTGAAGGCAGCAGAAATTCTTCCTTTGCAGTACTGCTAGTCCCCGTCACCTCTGGCAGTGCTCTCCATCTGAACATCTCTCACCTGCCGCTCGCCGGCCGGCTTCCCGCAAATCTTTAAATTCTGACAGCACGCTCACGGGACCAGTTGAGGTTACTCGGCTGTGGGAATTTAAGGATTTGCGGGATGCGGTTGACATGAGCGAAGCCGGCGAGCGGCAGGTGAGAGATGTTCAGACGGAGAGCACTGCCAGAGCTGAGCGGGCCGGCAGAAGGCGCTTGAAGTGGCAGCCGATTCTGTTGTCGGGTCCCGGCGGCTGCACGCACCCGAGCTGCTTCTATCCCTGGAAGTGGCGGCCAGTTCTGCTGTCCGTGCCCGGAGCGCTGCGGCAGCGGTGAGTGAGATACTGATATGATCTCTGACCCCCCCTCCTTTTCAACACTCCTGCCCTCCCCGCATCTTTAACCCCTGGCACAGACTCTCCACACGCTGTGAAAGGAACTCTCCCTCCAAATGGACCCTTGAATTAGTATTGTCATTCAATAAGATGACAACTGATTCATCATCCCGGTGTGCTCCCGTTTTTCCCACCATCGCTCCACCTGCCTTCATCCTCCGTCCCCCACCCATTCAGTGATTAAAAATTGAAGGAGATTGAGAAGCCTTGGTAAAATTGAATTGTTACTTATTTTTTATTTTTTACGATGAGAACAATCTGCGCATGCGCGGTTTAAGATTTTTTTTTAAAAGCCGGCTGACTGCCTACCCTGAGTAATTACTCATGGCACGTGCCTGATGTCAATAGAATGCCAATAGAGTGGATGCAGATGAGAAATGGATGGGGGTGTAAGGAGAAATTCTTAGTGGCAATAAGAACAAGAGTGCAGAGGTGAGAAGAGAAGTCACTGGAGGTATCTCACTGGCTGTGATTTGATTGATAATGCGGAAGATAACAACATGAAAAGTGAGGATTAGGATAACATTAACTGTTCTGTTGGAGGTGGGGGAGAGTGTGAGTAGAAATCTGAGAAACAGAGATTATGGGTGGGAGGGCTTCATCAATCACAGTGGAAGGGAAGTTGCATTTTCTGAACAGTTGGTGGTTGATGGAGTCCTTCCCCATATATCCTCCATTTCTCAAACCTCAGCTCTTACCCCTGCCATGATCTCCATAAGAACATAAATAATGCTCCTGTCCTCACCTTTATCCCTTCTGGACTCTGCATTCAGCACATCATCCTTGCTCCAGTTGCAACGGGATTCCATCACTAGTCACACCGTCCCCTTCCAACACCTTTTCACCTTCTGCAGGGACAAATCACTTAGTGACTCCATAAGTCTCAAAGGAAGGACAAGCAGGGAGAAGTGAAGTAATGCGGTGATGCTGATGAGCTGAAGTGAGTTTTTTTCATAACAAGTAGTATTGTGGAGAAAGCAGATGAACTTAAGAACATGGATTATTGCTTGGGACTGTTGTAGCCATTGCAGAAATGTGGTTGTGAAAGGGACATGGATGGCAGTTCAGTGCTCCCGGGATTTGATGTTTCAGATGTGATCGAGAAGGAGGCAAAACAGGTGGAGGAGTTGCGCTAGTAATAGGGAGGCTGTCACAGAGACACTCAGAGAGGCCATACTGGAAGGTTCCTCCACCGAGGTGAAATGGGTGGAGCTTAGAAATAAGAAAGGTGAAAACACTCTATTGGGGTTGTACTATAGTTCCCTGCAATAGCAAATGGGAAACAGAGGAATAGATATCTAGACAGAGTACCGAAACATGCCAAAGCAACAGGGTTGTCTTAATGGGTGACTTTTAACCTCCAATAGTGACTGGAACTTGCCAAATCCTTAGAATCCACAAGGGTTTCTTGAAACAGTATGTGGATAATCCAACCCAAGAAGGGAAAATATTGGACCTCACAACTCACAACTCACCGTACTCACAATTCTATACATTTTAAGATTGCTTTGAATAGGTAGAAGACTGGATCTAGCGGGAAGGTGCTGAATTAGAGTAAGACAAACTTAATTTTCTTTGGTCAGAGTTCAGGAGGATACACTGGGATCAATTGTTATTGGATAAGTCCTCGTCTGACATGTGGGATTTGTTTCAAAACCAGTTGACTGATGTTCAGAACCAATGTGTTGGAGGAGGGATAAAGATGGCAAAGTAAGGAAACCTTGGATGACCAAAGAGGTTATAAATTTGGTCTAAAAGGGAAAAAAGGAAGCACATGAAAGGTTTGTGAGGTTGTAATCAGACAAGACCCTTGAGGAGTATGAAGAAAGGCAATTTGAAGGGCCAAAAGAGGTCATGATATTGCTTTGTACAGTTTAGTTTAGTTTGTTGTCACGTGTACCAAGGTACAGTGAAATACTTTTTGTTGCATGCTAACTAGTCAGCAGAAAGACAATACATGATTACAATCAATCCATTTACCGTGTATAGATGCACTGTACCTAAGGGAATATCATGCGAATCAGCTTTAGTGGGTCAGATTAAAGAAAATCCCAACGTTTTTATACCTACATTAAAAATAAGATGGTAACTAAATTTGAGGGTGGGACCGTTCAAGGATGAAGAAGGGAATTTGTGCTTGGAGTTTTGGGACGTGGGTCCCTAAAGTACTAAACAAGTACTTTGCATCTGTTTTCACCAAGGAGAAGGACATGGTGGACAGGGAGAACAGAGTGGAGAATACTAATTTGTAGAGGCAGTTTGAGATTAAGAAGTTGTTGGGGCTCTTGAAAATCATGAAGGTGGATAAATCTCCAGCACCTGATGGGAATTATACCAGGTTATAGACAGACGCACAAGAGGAGAATGTGGGGTCCTTGATGAAGATTTTTATGTCTTCTCTAGTTATAGATGAGGTCCTAGAAAACTGTTAGCTACAGAGAGAGGTTAGACAGACTTGGATTGTTTTCTCTGGAACTCCAGAGGTTGCGGGGAGACCTAATAGAAGTATATAAAATTATGAGAGGCATAGATAGGATAGACAGATAGAACCCTTTTTCCAGGCTGGAACAATCAAATATGAGAAGGCATAGCTTTCAGGTGAGAGGGGCGAAGTTTAAAGGAGTTGAGCAAGGCAACCTTTTTACACAGAAGTGATGAATGCTTGGAATGCACTGCTGGGATTGGTGGTTGAGGCAGATATGACAGGCATCTGGGTATTCAGGGAATGGAGGGATATAGATTATGTGCAGGTAGATAAGAGTTGGTCTTGGCATTCTGTTCAGCACTGAAATTAGTGGCCAAAGGACCTGTTCTTTTGTTGAATTGTTCTATGATTGTCTGTGGTTTGATTTTTCCTCCCACCAACCCTTCCTGACCACTGCTATTTTCCCCTGCAACTGCTGGAGGTTCTTGCATCTTCTCCCTCACCACCATCCAGATGAGGCAACGATTCACCTATCTCCTTCAGCCTGTCTACTGCATGTGGTACTCTTAATGTGGCCTCGTCTATATTGGCGAGGTCAAGCACAAATTAGGTCTCTCTCTCTCTCTCTCTTTCCCCTCCCTCTTTCTCTCTCTCTCTCCTCCCATTTTGTTCCCCTTGCCATATCCTGCTCAAGAGATCTATGGGTGCTCAAATACAGAGCACCCATACTTCATCCACAATGACCATTTTACTTCGGAGTCACGTGAGTAATTCCGTGAAGAAGACCCACCAGGCCGCATGCGAACCAATACGTCAGCTGCACTGGCGCAAGTACCAGACTGGCAGGACAGAGCTCCTGCCAGCGGTAAGTTAAACCTAGAAAGTAAGTTTGTTTTTTACTTACCATGGTTTTTCAGGTAGGAGCCTCTTTTCACAGAGGTTTTCCTGCCAGTTTCACAGCCCAACGAGTGTGCCAGTTATGGACTGTGGGGAAACCCAGTCCGACCGCAGATGCAGATAACCGGCAAATAGATCGGGTTGCGAGATAAGGAGCCGCTAACAGTGCAGTCAGCGGCTCCCAGCCTGCGGGGATGCCGTAAAAACGGCAAACAATTCAAGCAGAGTCGCTGACAGTGTAGTCAGCGGCTCCCAGCCTGTGGGGATGCCATTGGAACGGCAAGAAATTCAAACAGAGTCGCTGACAGTGTAGTCAGCGGCTCCCAGCCTGTGGGGATGCCGTTGGAACGGCAAAGAAGTAATGCTAGAGTCACTGACAGTGGGGTCAGTGGCTCACAGGCGTTGGTCCCCAGACAAGGAATTGGGACTAATTCAGCCCTATTTGGACTCAGGTGAGTCGAGCTACAAAGGGTTCTCCTTATAATAAAATGTATGTATGTTATAGTGTTTTTCTTAAAGTTAAAAGCTAAGGGCAAAGTTAACGTCATAAAAAGTTATTGTTATACGTCTCTGACAATGTAATCCTTGTTGTTTAGCAGAAGTTGCTGTGAATTGTTTTAACCCTTCACAGGTAAAACTCTACACTAAAAATGTTGATTAGTCAGCTTACACCTTAGCAGTGTGGGCCTATGGGACAGGCCGCGCCAGCAGTGCCTGACATGGCTGCTTCATGTGTAATAGTGCAGCCCTATAGGACAGGCCGCGCCAACAGCGCCTGACAGGGCTGCTTCATGTATGAAAGTGCCAGCCTACAGGAGAGCCGTGCCAGCAGCGCCTGATACAGGGCTGTTTCATTTGTGACATTACTGGCCTACGAGAGAGCCGTGCTAGCAGCAACTGGTACAGGGCTGTTTCATGTCAAAAAGCGCCGGCCTTTACGAAAGGCGGCGCCAGCAATGCCCGGGACAGGGTTGCTCAAGTTCACACATAATCTGCTACGCCCACAGAGTCGGGAGTTGATTCTCCACCAGGGCTGGATAGGAAGGCCCACGCAGTCGGGGGATGAACTCCTCACGGGGGCTGGATAGTGCTTTTGAAACAGCTATCCCAAATACAGCAACTGTTGCATACAGTACTACAGAGGTCTCCCTCTTGGAGGCAGAGACCAAGACGGGTCAGTATCCTGCTGACACTGAGTCTCAGGGTATGGCCGTGTCAGAGGTACCTTTTTCCTGACAACAAAGTTGCCATCCCAGCAGAATATTCTATTTGGGTCAAGGCCAATGGGTTTGTATCAGTATTGGTATCCTGCGGCCTGCGGCAGCGCCTGTTTAGGGTTGCCCCTGAGGAGGGAAGAGCAAAAGGTCAAGATATAACCCACTCCAGGCTCTAAAGAAGCCAATAGAACATACTTAAGCACATATGTGCCGGCAGTGAACAGCGCCAACAGGGGGATGTGAGAGCCAACCGCTGAATCTGTTATTCAGGTAGGCCTATTCAACAGGGGAAGAAAGCCTGGCAGACGAATCAATTAGGCCAATGGCGGGCAAAAGTCATCGTTTCAGAACGCACCCAGGCGCTCATCGGCAATAAGCGGGTCACTGGAGCTGGGGGCAGCATGAGAGTTCAGAAATTCCATGCACCTGACCAATCCTACTCAACAAAATGGGTCCAGCACTTCCAAAATATGGGTAGAACGGAAAACCGTTCACAAGTTGTAATGTTTACATTTGTTTTGTACAACACACAAAGGGTAAAAATATTTGGTTGAGGCAAAGTCGGAGCATTCCAAGCAAGTTTGGATTATGGCCAGGGTTATATTTTTTTTAAATTAAGGTTCGGAAATTGGGCAAAAGTTCTCATGTAAACCATGCATGGAATAAGGCAGGAGTGGCATGTTATTATGAAGAATGGAGAGTGTCGGGCATATGAACTTTCCGAATATGAAAACTTATTTTCCTGACTACAACAGATTCATAGGGTCAGAGATCCATGCTATGCAAATCCCATTACAGAGGTTATCAAAAACAATATAACTGTACTATAACAGTAAAGCTTTGGGGTATAGGATAAACTGTTTGTTGGTCATTGGGATTTACCTTTAATTATTATTAGCCTTGACTCTATGTGTGAACATTACTTCACCAAGGGGTTCCATTACATCCTTAGTTATGACACATATCAGCACAACGACGGCAAACATTGCAAACGCTGTGGCTAGATAGGATGGAATTAGCTGCAGGTGCCATTACATTTTACATTTTGGTCTACACAAGCAGAGTAGACTAGGGGTGGCATGATTTAAGATCATTTTGGATACCCCACGGTCTCACATCTATGTTATCAAGGCCACCAGAATCCTAAGAAGTATGTAATCAGCATTGTTTATTAGTCAACAAACAACTACACAAAGGAAGGTTGGTTCAGACTATTTCAAGGTGACTGTAGCAGGTTCTGGGTTATACAGGTATTAACACTGACGATTGTATACCTCATCCACCAGGTCAGCATCAACATCAGCGTATCATTCAGATAGTGTGTTTACATCTCATTCCACTAGGGCAGCAGCTACGTCGGCGGCCAAGGCGAGGGACGTGCCCGTCGACCATATTTTGGGCAAATGAGCTGATGTTTTAGAATTTCTATCATCGGCCGATTGCCAATCCAGGGCTGTTTGCCAATGCTATTTTAGGTTCTGTTTAAAGTGCCCTGGGATAGAGAGGTACTGTTGTTTGTTTATATTTTTTTTAAATAAACTTTATTACTACATTAAATGCAATGTTACTACGAATGGATTAATTTCTCATTTGAGTCAATCAATGCAGTGGGATGCTGAGATTTGTAATCTGTGGCAAGAAATCACAAAGCTTTGAACTACGGCGCATCCGTGGATAACGAGGGAAATCAGGGATAGTATCAAAGAAAAAGATGAAGCGTAAAAATTAGCCAGAAAAAGCAGCCTACCAGGGGACTGGGAGAAATTCAGAGACCAACAGAGGAGGACAAAGGGCTTAATTAGGAAAGGGAAATTGGAGTATGAAAGATAACTGGCAGGAAACATAAAAATTGACTGCAAAAGTTTTTATCGATATGTGAAGCGCAAAAGATTAGTTAAAACAAATGTAGGTCCCTTGCAGTCAGAAATGGGTGAATTGATCATGGGGAACAAGGACATGGCAGACCAATTGAATAACTACTTTGGTTCTGTCTTCACATAATAATTTGCCGGAAATTGCAGGGGATCGCGGGTCAAATGAGATGGAGGAAATGAGTGAAATCCAGGTTAGCCGGAAAGTGGTGTTGGGTAAATTGAATGGATTAAAGGCCAATAAATCCCCAGGGTCAGATAGGCTGCATCCCAGGGTACTTAAGGAAGTAGCCCCAGAAATAGCAGATGCCTTAGTGATAATTTTTCAAAACTCTTTAGATTCAGGAGTAGTTCCTGAGGATTGGAGGGTAGCTAATGTAATCCCACTTTTTAAAAAGGGGAGGGAGAGAGAAAACGGGGAATTACAGGCCAGTTAGTCTAACATCAGTAGTGGGGAAACTGCTAGAGTCAATTATTAAAGATGGGATAGCAGCGCATTTGGAAAGAGGTGAAATCATTGGACAAAGTCAGCATGGATTTACGAAGGGTAAATCATGTCTGACAAATCTTATTGAATTTTTTGAGGATGTAACTAGTAGAGTGGATAAGGGAGAAGCAGTGGATGTGTTGTATCTGGACTTTCAGAAGGCTTTCGACAAGGTCCCACACAAGAGATTGGTATACAAACTTAAAGCACACGGTATTGGTGGTTCAGTATTGATGTGGATAGAGAACTGGCTGGCAGACAGGAAGCAAAGAGTAGGAGTGAACAGGTCCTTTTCAGGATGGCAGACAGTGACTAGTGGGGTGCCGCAAGGCTCAGTGCTGGGACCCCAGATATTTACAATATACATTAATGATTTGGACGAGGGAATTAAATGCAACATCTCGAAGTTTGCGGATGACACGAAGCTGGGAGGCAGTGTTAGCTGTGAGGAGGATGCTAGGAGGCTGCAGGATGACTTGGATAGACTGGGTGAGTGGGCAAATGCATGGCAGATGCAGTATAATGTGGATAAATGTGAGGTTATCCACTTTGGTGGCAAAAACAGGAAGGTAGACAATTATTTGAATGGTGACCGATTAAGAAAAGGGGAGATGCAACGAGACCTGGGTGTCATGGTACACCAGTCATTGAAAGTAGGCATGCAGGTGCAGCAGGTTGTGAAGAAAGCAAATGGTATGTTGGCATTCATAGCAAAACGATTTGAGTACAAGAGCAGGGAGGTTCTACTGCAGTTGTACAGGGTCTTGGTGAGGCCACACCTGGAGTATTGCGTACAGTTTTAGTCTCCTAATCTGAGGAAAGACATTCTTGCCATAGAGGGAGTACAGAGAAGGTTCACCAGACTGATTCCTGGGATGGCACGACTTCCATATGAAGAAAGACTGGATAGACTTGGCTTGTACTCGCTGGAATTTAGAAGATTGAGGGGTGATCTCATAGAGACTTACAGGCTAGATGCAGGCTAGATGCAGGAAGATTGTTCCTGATGTTGGGGAAGTCCAGGACAAGGGGTCACAGTTTAAGGATAAGGGGGAAGTCTTTCAGGACCGAGATGAGAAAATCGTTTTTCACACAGAGAGTTGAATCTGTGGAATTCTCTGCCACAGAAGGTTGTTGAGGCCAGTTCGTTGGCCATATTTAAGAGGGAGTTGGATGTGGCCCTTGTGGCCGAAGGGATCAGGGGGTATGGAGAGAAGGCAGGTACAGGATACTGAGTTGGATGATCAGCCATGATCATATTGAATGGCGGTGCAGGCTCGAAGGGCCGAATGGCCTGCTCCTGCACCTAATTTCTATGTTTCTATGAACTCTTCACGAAATCACTCGCGTGACTCCGAAGTAAAATAGTAAGATTAAATGAGAACTTACCAGTTTGAAGTTTGATCTTGATTTTATGAGGAATTACGTTGGTGATTACATGCCCGCCACGCCCAACCCTCTCTCATAAAGGATCATCTGGTAGTTCTTGAGTCACACATCTTACTATGTCACTTCGGTGTTGTTATTTGTGATTTCATACCGCTGCTTTGAAGATTGGTGCGCATGCGGCCTGGCGGGTCTTCTTCACATTATTACCAACGTAATTCCTCATAAAATCAAGATCAAACTTCAAACTGGTAAGTTCTCGTTTAATCTTACTATTATATAGAGGAGGTTTACCAGGGCAACAGCAATGAGAAATCTCAGTTAAATGAAAAAGTATATGGATTGGAAAGGTTGAGAGAGATATGCATCAAACAGGCAAATGGTTCTATCTTACATGGGCATCTTGGTCAACATGGACAACTTGGATAAAGGGGCCTGTTTCGATGTTGTTTTATTCTATTAAAGAATGAGATTGGATTAGGTATTAGGATGACTCGACAGAGGTTATCAGAATTTCCTTTGGCAAGTGGATTAGTAAATTAATGACAAAATAACTGAGGGGAACTGACATTGGATCTGTTTACATTGAAATAATAAGATTAAATGAGAACTTACCAAGTTTGAAGTTTGATCGTTATTTTATGAGGAGTGACGTTGATGGATTACGTGAAGAAGCCCCGTCTGGCGCATGATCGGCATACTTCAAAGCAGCAGCATGAAAAACACGGAACCAAATAGCCGGAGTAAGATAGTAAGGCTCAACATAGACTAGAACTACCAGATGATCATTTATTTTATGAGAGTTGGGAGTGGAGGGCACGTAATCCCTCATCGCTACTCCTCATAAATTAACGATCAAACTTCAAACTTGGTAAGTTCTCGTTTAATCTTACTATTTTACTTCAGAGTCACGTGAGTGACTACGTGAAGATTTCGTAGCTCTGTGTTTTTTATGTCGTAGATTCATTCCATACAACACTCTGGCTAAGTCAACACAGTAGTGAGAAAATAATATATCTTTTAAAACATTGCTTCAGTTATGTAATAAGTCTTTTAATTATAAAAGAACAAAAGTGATAACCCCTTTATCCCAGGGGAAAGTTTACAATAAACTGATAAAGGTATAAAGTGATACCATAAATCGATAATATAAATCGATAGTAAAACAAAGCAAAGAATCACAGAGAACCCAATACTGCATGTCCAAAGCCTGGCACCGTGAGAACAGGTTTATCGTAGAACTTTGAAAAAGTTTCTTCTTCATCCCACCCTGCGGCCTCTAAAAATTTGATGGAGCGGCACGTCCTGTACCTTTGCCACGGATGTAGCTGCTGCCCTGGTGGAGTGAGATTTAAACACATCAGTGTCTCCTCCTGCTAAATCCAAAACCTGTTTTAAACATCTAGAAATGGTTTGTACTGATATTTTTGTATGTGGCTTTTTGTGCATAATCAATAATGCTGTCTCACCACCCCGAAGACTCTTGGTTACTTCAATATATTGAGTCAAGTGTCTAACTACACATAGTGTTTGATCAACAGCGTAAGATTTAAACATTACCTTTGTTCCAGTTTTCCCTGGTCTGCTTTGTTTGATTAGATCATAAACATAAAACACAATGTTATCTGAAGCCATATGCATGCAATCTAAACGCAACATTTGCAATGTTTGTACTCTTTGTGCTGACACTAATGCCATTAACATAACAACTTTAAATGTTAATTTCTGTAAAGACATTGACGTGATTGGAGTCCATTGCCTAAGCAAAGTAAGCACAATGCGGACATCCCAAATTTCTGTATACCTTGGTTTTGGAGGATTTCTATTAAAAATCCCTTTTATAAACCTGGATATTAATGGATGAGACCCGATTGATTCACAGTCAGAAATTTGTCCTAAATAGGACAATAAAGCACTACGAGCACTATTAATGGCACTATAGCTTAAGTGCTGATCAAAATACAACTCCGCAAGGAACTCCAATACATTTGATATGTTCACAGTATGATAAGATATATTTGACTGTCTAAAAAAGACTTCCCATTTATTTATATGCGACATATATTGTTTTTTAGTGCTATCTCGCCAAGCCGAAGCTAAACATCCATGGTCCTATCAGACAGTCCAAGCCCTTGCAGTGGTCTGGTCAAAACCTGCAGATTAACAAATTCATATGATCATGTAATGGATGAATTTCTTTTGTTACTGGTTGCACCAACAAATCACTGCAGCTAGGAATTTTAAGCTGGATACATTCAACACTGCAAGACAGCTGTTATCACCAGGTTGTTACATGGGTACTATAGATTTAAAGGATGCGTCGGTAGGCAAAGAGCTGCAGAGCGCAGTTCCACCAGCGGTAAGGAACAGGCCCGTAGGTAAGTACATTTAATTTACTTACAGGGCGTGTTTCAAACTCCATTACGCTGGCGTGCATAGCCAGGAGGAGTTTAAAATAAAAATGGAAAAAATCACCGCGGGTTAAACGAGTGTCCCGGGGAGATGATAAACAGTCGGGTCATGAGATTAGTGCGGAGCCAGTTCCGATACCAGTGGCCGTGGAAATACCCGTTAGTGAGCCTATAACTACTCCATTAACAGAAGCCACGGAGGAAATTCATGTGCCAAAGAAAAGTAAAAAGAAATCCGTGAGGCCCGTGGTTTCTGATGACTCTGATAATGAAAGTCCTCTGGATAGAAAAGCCATGTGGCTAAAAAAGGAACATATGGAGAAAGTTCTCCAGACTATTATCAACCAAGGGTCCAATAACCCAGAATATTCTCTTACAGGCCCTGAGGGGTTTGCATATCATTATGCCAAATTGGGAATTTGATAATCCAGACCCAGAAATTGGGCTGGAGGAAGTCTCCTTTGATGAAGTCTCAGGAGTACCAGGGCTGCAAGAGACAGATCCTGAAGGAGGTGATGTTGGTCATGAGTACCCACCACAATATAAAAGATGAAACCAGGTGTGCCTGATGTGGCAAGAAGCTTTGCTATACCTGAAGGAAGTGGTGAGACCATGGAAGAAAACCTGGATGCCAACATTAATTACTTGGTATCTCACCAGCTTCAAAAGCTGTTATGGTTGAAAAAACAGATTTATATAAACACCGGTAAATTGTGCCTCACTAAGGGTGAATCCGACTATTTGGACGCTAATGTCGTCAGTTATGCGGGCACAGGAAATACTTTTTCAAAGAATCCTCAACTTATTTCAGCTGGGATCACTGCTTTTGGGAAGCAAATGGAAGCTTCTACATTTGTTTATACTGGACAAATGTATTAAAGTGTGTAAGGTACAGAATGATTCTACAACCACCATCTTTTTTAGGTCTTTAAAATATATTTGATACAAATTGCTGCGGATGCTTAACAGTTTTCTCAATAACTCCTTTTTTAAACAATTTGTTTACTTCCTCTTTAATTTCAGCTTTATCAAGTGCAGAGAACATCAAAACACGATTAGGTTTAGAAACATAGAAACATAGAAATTAGGTGCAGGAGCAGGCCATTCGGCCCTTCGAGCTTGCACCACCATTCAATATAATCATGGCTGATCATCCAACTCAGTACCCTGTACCTGCCTTCGCTCCATACCCCCTGATCCCTTCAGCCACAAGGGCCACATCCAACTCCCTCTTAAATATGGCCAACGAACTGGCCTCGATTACCTTCTGTGGCAGAGAATTCCACAGATTCACCACTCTCTGTGTGAAAAACGATTTTCTCATCACTGAGAAAAATCTGAGTGATGAAACTATTTTCTCATCACTGAGCCTTGCGGCACCCCACTAGTCACTGCCTGCCATCCTGAAAAGGACCCGTTCACTCCTACTCTTTGCTTCCTGTCTGCCAGCCAGTTCTCTATCCACATCAATACTGAACCACCAAAACCGTGTGCTTTAAGTTTGTATACCAATCTCTTGTGCGGGACCTTGTTGAAAGCCTTCTGAAAGTCCAGATATAACACATCCACTGCTTCTCCCTTATCCACTCTACTAGTTACATCCTCAAAAAATTCAATAAGATTCGTCAGACATGATTTACCCTTCGTACCGGTGGATCAGTACCTTCTACAAATTTTATTGTAGCTCCTGATACAGTATCTAATATATACCGGTCATATGTAATACAGTCCCATTCATCATAAAACAATTGTAATCTACCACCAATTGGAGGTTCATCCAAAGATTCTTCTGTGATAGAATAAAGTTTTTGTACCTCTTTTAATAATGCATTCAGACATGACATAGGTATAGACATGTTGATGCTATTAATGGACACATAATGATAATAGTAACCTCCCTCAACCGGGAGGAACTATAACACAGACCTAAAAAGAGTTGGCAAATACCCCTGGTCTGGCAAAGGGTATTTCTAAAATGTTTGAAATCGTTCGTTAGACCATCCTGCAGCCGCCAGGATGTGGTCCCGCGAAACGCGAAAAGGTAAATGGAGGGACACAATGGGCATTCTTCCCCAGTGTAGCAAGAATGCATCCATCGCCACTGATATGCCACGTATTTTGCAACTGGCGATTGAGCCCGGATGCAACATTTTGATCTTTAGGTGTTCCATCGAGAGCCCACAATGTACTTGAACATTTGCGATTCAACATCCATTCTGTGTTGTCATTGCGTTTACCTGATGATACGCCAATGCCAAATGAAGTTAGGTAAACTGTTACCGGATACTTTGACTTGATTACACCCATGTGATTAACATATAATAGCACGAGAGTGTAGCAAGTTAGACTTGAGCATGCAGATTATGCATATTCACACAAACCTTTAATCCACAGAATGCACCTAATGTGAATAGGTAGTTGATACCATATAACTGAATAATTGGTAACTCACGCAAACCCCATCCGCCTCCGTAACTAAAGATGGTATTTAGTAATTATCCATCTTTAAGCAATAGCATCAGTTAGTAATTAACTGACAAGTACTGATGAAGGTTAGTGGGGCAATGCTGAATACTGTTTGTTCACCATGGTGACTTTGATAGTTTCAGCTGGGAATAGCAAAGGTCTGGTAGTAATGACCTACATGGTACCTGTGAGCATGCTCCTTTGCATGCCGTATAGCTCTGATGGTGCAAAAGGTGCAAATAGCACAGCTGAAACCCAATATATTGCCAATCCCAGACAATTTAATAGAATTAAAGGTAATCCTAATACTCAATAATTTCAGTTGGTATCAACTTAAATTTAACTGGATGGATGAGAATCCAATTTCTGGACGCTAGTTTGTGGCTGATACAGCTGATTTGGCAAAATATAGCGTTTTAGAACATCATCCAGATAGCCCATAATAATAGCTTTGATTCTGAGCAGCCGAGCACTGGTTTTAGTAATTTGGTAGATAGCCGGGAGCTGAAGTTTGCCCATTTTGCAATGCTTTTGACTGTAACATTGTTCCATCCAGCTAAATTTCAAATATCTTTGGTGAGCCCAGTGAGTGGAAACAGTTCCCCTGTTGTGAGACAGTAATGGAGTTTTCTATTCCCAAAAGTCTATACTGCATGAGCAAGTTGAACCGGTATCTTTCATTGTGACAATGAGCGGCCCGCAATTGCGGCCTGTCTTGAAAGGCAACTCTGTCTTGCATAAAACAAGTGTAAATTTACCAACTTGTAAATGGTCCACATACCTCATATTTCATGATGGTAAGCCCAAAGGCCCCTGCTGCGGTTCTAATTCTTTCCCAGCTTACCTTGGCCTGAAAAGCCTGCGCCCAGTTCTGAAGCTGCCACCAGCTTCAGTGAAATGCTTGCTGTCGATAGCGGCATGGGGTATGTTGTCGAGGTACCTTGAAAAGCTGGACAGCTTTAATTCTTCGTCCGCGTCATACCTGTTTGGGCAGGTTCCTGAAGAGAGGATTCAGCGGCTGGACATTGCTGGCCTCACTTGAACCTGCAGATTTGGAATTTAAGGCAGGTCCGATGGCGTTCTTCTGGAAGCAGTTCATTTTGAATTGTGCATTGTACCCCCCCCACATAGCGTTGTTCACTGCTGGTCCTTTCAGGAACAATTTTGCAGGTGCATGGTACCTGTCTAGCAATGACTGCCGGCACCTGTCTAGTAATGATGTGGCGTGAGGTGGCTGCTCCTTCACGAGGGAACTCTGGACTTCAGGTTTCTTCGTTAGCGAAGGTCTTGATGCCATGCCAGAATTTTCTGGAACCTCACGCTTGTACTCCAGTATGTTCCCTCGACATACTTCCGAGTCTTCCGCTTCATGCTAGATACGTAGGCGGTGGACCTTCCAGCCAGACCCTGCTGAGTCTCCGGGGTTATCCGTCGGCGGGAAAATTCCTCCGCAGGTGGTGAATCTTAGAGCCCAGACCCTCGGAGTCTATGGGCTTATTCGCCGGCGGTATATTCGCAGTCTCTGCCAGGTCTCTGGGCTTACCGTCGGCGGTATATCTCTACTGATATGCCATACATGGACCATATCAGGAGGGAGCATTAGTGGGATGAGCGCTCTCTGACGCTATCCATGCTCCACATGGGTAAATGGCCGAGGTCGTACCCATGTCGGAGGGGACTCTCCTGACCTGCCCAGGCCTTTCAAACGCTATTGAACCGCTGGAGTCTGAAAAATGCCACCAGCTATCCGCACTTCTGCGGTCCGCAGCCATGTCTTCACACGGTCCCCTCACGCGGTCCCTGCAGCCGGGTTCATCCCGCGGTTTGCCTTCCCGCGGACCCCGCAGCCCCCCGAGCCGGTTTCATCCGGCAGATTGTTTTTCCACGCGGTCCCCGCGGTCGGATTTCCCCCAGCCGGGTTCATCCCGCGGTTTGCCTTCCCGCGGACCCCGCAGCCGGGTTTCCCCGAGCCGGGTTTATCCCGCGGTTTGCCTTGCTGCAGTCCCCGCAGCCGGGTTTCCCCGAGCTGGGTTCACCCTGCGGTTTGGCTTCTCCCCACGGTCCCCGCGGCCGGGTTTCCCCCAACCGGGTTCATCCAGTGGAGAAACTTCCCGCGGTCCCCGTGGCCGGGTTTTCCCCCCAGCCGGGTTATCCCGCGGCCAGAATCTTCCCACAGTCCCCGCGGCCGGGTTTTCCCTCCCGGGCTGGGTTCACCACGTGGCCAGAATCTTCCCGCGGTCCCTGCAGCCGAGTTTTCCCCAAGTCGGGTTCACCCCGCGGCCAGATTCCTCTTGTCCCCGGTTCCCCGCGGATTCCAGTTCGCGGTTTGCCACAGCCAGGATTCCCTCGCGGTCCCTGAAGCCGGGATTCACCGCAAAATCTGTGGTGGGTTTCCCCCCCCCAGCCGGACATCCCCACTATTCTCGCAGCCGGGATTTCCCCACGGTGTAGGGGAATCCGCGATATCTCCAGCAGGAACTATGCCAGAGCTTCCTGCAAGGAGAAAAAGCAGACCTGGAGTTAAGTTGAAAAACTTACCTTCAGGTTTCAAACTTACCGCTGGTGGAGCAGCGCTTCCACAGCCTGTCAATGCGCAATGCGGTAGACGATATGTCGCGCATGCGTGCTGGCGGGGTCTTCACGTAGTCACACACGTGACTCCGAAGTAAAATAAGTTTCAAAGGGATGCATTGGAACGAATATACTGCAGGTTCTTATATTTACTTAGTAGGATATAGTGATAACATAGAGTTTATCAGTGATAGTACCAACTATCGGAAATCTTTGTGTCCCTTTGTGTACCAACCACTTGGACAATTAAAACACTTACATCAGGCTGTTGTTTATAGGCTACAGCTCGGCGTTCAATATAATCATCCCCAACAAGCTGGTTACCATTTCCGGGACTGCTGGGCACCGCAGGGGAGGGTTGAATGCATCCTTGACAAGGATTGTAACATAGTTGTATAGTAGTTTATTTTGTATATTTGTTTGTCTTGTATTATGTATTATTTAGTATATTTGTTTGTCTTGTATTATGGTGGTGGATTCTGTTGTTTTATTGTATTGTAGATATTATTTTTAATAATTGAATACATTTTTTGATTAAAAAAGAAAAAAAAAAGCTGGTTACCAAGCTCACAGAACTGTGTCTCTGCCCATCCTTATACAATTGGATCCTCGACTTCCTCATCCACAGACCACAGTCTGTTCGAATTGGAAGAAATACTTCCTCATTAACAATCAGTATGGGAGCACCTCAAGGCTGCGTGCTCTGCCCCCTGCTCTACTCACTCTATACTCATGACTGTGTAGTCAGACACAGTGCGAACTCCATCTTCAAGTTTGCCGATGACACCACCATTGTTGGACGAATTACAGATGGTGATGAGTCAAGAGTATAGAAGTGGGATCGACCGAATGGTGCCAGCACACCAACCTGGCTCTCAATATCAGTAAAACCAATGAACTGATTGTGGAAGAGGAAGGATGAGGAACGACAATCCTGTTTATATCAACGGGACGATGGTGGAGTCAAAAACTTTAAATTCCTGCGCGTGCATATTTCCGAAGATCTTTCCTGGACCCAGCACACTAATGCAATTATAAATAAGCCACATCAACGTCTCTCCTTCCTGAGATGATTACGGAGATTCGGTATGTCAGAGAGGATTCTCTTGAACTTCTACAGGTGTACAGTAGAGAGCATATTGCATCATGCATATGCTCTCATTGCATCATTGCACTGGTTGCATCATGGCCTGGATCGACAACTTGAACGTCCAGAAGCGGAAAAGACTGCAAAAAGTTGAACATTGCCCAGTGCATTTCCATCTCTGTCCTCCCCACCATATATATACACACACACACGCACATATGTGTGTGTGTACTTGTGAGTATGTGTATATGCACACACTGAACTTTTTTTTCTCTCTCGTTTATCATATTGTTTACAGTGTACTATGTTTACATAATCTGTTATGCTGCAGCAAGTAAGAATTTCATTGTTCTATCTGGGACATATGACAATAAAACACTCTTGCCTCTTGAAAATGAAACATTGGAGCATTGAGTGTATTAGTACAATTGCTCCATTGTAGGTGCCATCTTTTGGATGAAATTATATGTCATCTGTTGTACGGATCCAGCCAGGTTCACGTTAATGTGTGGCGAGCTCTAATGAAAGGCCATTAAACTGAAAAGTTAAAAGGACACAAAGTACTGGAGCAATTCAGCAGATCAGGCAGCATCGCTGGAGAACGGATAGAATTCCAGCTTTTCCAGATTTCGTCTCTCACTTACAATCAATCTGAAGAAGGGTCTCGACCTGAAACATCACCTATCGATGTTGTTTAACCTATCGATGTTCACTAGAGATGCTGCCTGACCTGCTGAGTTACGGCAGCACTTTGTGTAATCAGCAGTTCTTTGTTTCGTCGAACTGAGGGGTTAACTTATTTTCTCTTTGAATTTTGATGAGTGAGAACCTGCACATCACAATAGGCATAGATGCAGATTAATTGAAGAATTCTGACATCGAAGACAAACATTTTCTAATCTCTCGGTCTAGCCATCCTGGATCTTCACTTGTTAGCTGGTTTGTGCGTGTATGGTAAATTAAAGAGCCTGTCCTACTAGGGCATCATTTGTGCATTACGCAGGTGGCGTAGGTGGTGACTGCGCGTCACTGCCTACGCCACCACGCGCCATGCGCGAGAAATGCACGCCATGCGCACATCATGTGTGCGCCATGACGTCACATAAATGACGCGCAAATGACGCCCAAGTGGGACAGGCCCTTAAGCCTTTCCACAAATCTCCCATTTCCCAGCAAACAGAGCAAAGAAACATTTGGAACTGAATCTATTTTTCAATAATAATCAGTTTGTTAACTGGGAGCTCTCAACCAGACTTGTTATTATTTCTTTCAATGATGCATCTTGAAGACGGTCTAATTTAAAGTGGTTACACTTGGTGCTCACATGATTCAGAGATTGATCAAGGGAAAACTCCTTCTATTCTCCTTTGGTTAGGGGAAAATAAATGGTCAGCATGGACTGGAAGGGCCAAGAGGGCCTGTTTCCGTGCTGTAATTGTTATATGGTTTGATTCAATACCATAACCACACATTATTTTTCTCCATGTTTTTTTTTTTTCTCAACCTTTCCCATTTTGTGATATTTACAAAATCAGCTTGGTCCCCCAACTTCGTTTTCCTCATCGCCATGCACTGGAGCAGCTTTGACAACGTCAAGCTATGCCCCAAGGTTTGCCAGCTGTCAAAGAATAATTCAAATGGCTATTCTCAAATTTAAATTACATGTAGCTTACTTCTGTCTGCTGGAAACATTTTCTCTCCACGGAAAATAATACAATTGCTGAACCAAGGCCAGGTAAATATGGTCCAATCTCAGCACCTGCTTTTCCTCGCATAGGAAGATAATCCTCCACTGTTGAACTCCATGAGGACTCCAACACGGTAGAAGGTTTAAAATGATAGTGGCAAGTACCCCACAGGAAGTTTGAAACTTTCACATTTCCATGAATCAACCTCAGAAGTACTTCAGCTTATCATTCTGGCTTTCCATACAAAATAATATTATGCTCTATTGCATTAAACTCCTAATTTTTAAGTTATAAAGAATGTCATGTAACTACCCGATATGAAAATTGCTGAGGTAAACCACATGTGCATATCATCTTGTCTTATGTAAATTAGTTGGCAGATTCTTGAGCAAAATTAAAAATGCTGGAGAAACTCAGGAAGCATGAGGAAATGGACAGCTAATGTTTTAGGTCAGGATTCTTTGATCATCATCTATCCATTTTCCCACACTGATGCTTCAGCAGCTTGTATTTTGCTCATGTAAAAATTCCATCCGTGTGATGAATCCCCGACAAATAATGTTAAAAAAAAATTACTTACCTGTGCTTCTTGATTTGAAATGTATCGTTTTGTTTGTGTTTCTACAATTAATTAGATGGTAAGCACATTTATCATATGGTATTCATTTATTTAGTCATACAATATTATCTATATTACTAAAAGTAAGATCTTGACCACTTCCTGTTTTTCTGTTTCATGATTTTAGAAAAAACGTTGCCACTAATGGCTGTGATTTTTGGCCAGCTTACTCAGAGTCCCCCTCCGCTGCACTGGACAAGAGGATTTTTCCTATTGATTAAACATAAAATAATTATTAATGTTTAAAAAATGTTGACATTCTCTCTGCTGCCCCTGTTGTTGGGAGGGGGGAGGGACTGTAAAACTCGAAAGTGTTGTGCCTCACTGAGTCTCTGCAATATGGGGGAAGTGAGAGGGTCACGTCTCTCAGTCTGAGCTGTGAATAACACTGAACACATGTCTACTAAACTGTGAGTGTGGTTTTACTGACCTTGAGTGCCCTTAATATGGTTTGAAAATGAAAATGTGGTTGGTTTGAAGTAAAAGCACTGCAAATGGCTGGTGGGGGTTTGTGCTGAAATAAAAGCACTGCAAATGGGTGGTGGGGGTTTGGGCTGAAGTAAAAGCACTGTAAATGGTTGGTGGGGGTTTGGGCTGAAGTAAACACACTGCAAATGGTTGGTGGGGATTTGGGCTGAAGTAAACGCACTGCAAATGGTTGGTGGGGGTTTGGGCTGAAGTAAAAGCACTGCAAATGGTTGGTAGGGGTTTGGACTGAAGTAAAAACACTGCAAATGGTTGGTGGTCTAAACTTGATAACTTCCTGTTTGCACTGAATATTGATTTGAGATAAAATGCTACCACTTACGGCTGTGATTTTTGACCATCTTACTCAGGCCTCCTCCGCTCATCAGGACATCATCCCTCCACATCTATAAGGTCACCCCTCTTTCTTCTCTGCTCCAGGGAATGATGTTCTAGTCTCCCCAATCCTATAAATCAGGCCTTCGAGCCCTGGCACATTTACCAACTCTTCTTTGAATTCTTTCCAGCTTAATGGCATCTTTCTACAGCATGGCCACCAAAACTGGACACAATACCCCATGTGCAGTCACCAAAGCCTTGTACAATTGCAAAATAACTCCTGTACTCAGTGAAGAAGGGTCTGAACACGAAATGTCACCTATTCATGATTTCCGGGGATGCTGCCTGCCCTGCCGAGTTACTCAAGCACTTTGGACGGTTTGATTGTATTCATGTATTGTCTTTTCTTTGACTGGATAGCATGCAATGCCTTCACTGCAAAGTTTTTCACAGTACCTTGGTACGAGTGACAATAAATAAACAAAACATTAGTGGAATAGGAGTTGAGGATATTTTTTGTCAAATTGCTTGCCAAGAAAACTACAAGGCTTGCTGTTCAGGCTTCTTTCTTGGCAGTCTAGTCTTGACCACATGGTGGCACTGGTGATCTCAGGTTTGTCCCAGTGACTCGGTGGCAGTGAACCTGCGATAGGGGAACACTGCTGGCAGGGAGGCATCCCACATTGTCTAATTTCCTCTCTTTCTTCTTTCTTATATCTTCTCCCCTCTAGCTAGAGTACCAGGGTTTTATAGTGTGTAGGCTGACGAGGATCAAGTGGACAACCAATATCAGCTATTTGGACTCAGCTGTTACCATTGATGCTGTGGATTGGCCTTTCCTGGCCTTTCACTGTCAGCCAGTTAAAGGAATCAGAATGACATCCAAGGGAGAATGTGCTGTCACAGTGGTTAAAGGTCACAAAGTGCTGGATTAACAGCATTTCAGGCAGCATCACCTGGAGAACATGGATGGGAGACGTTTCTTCAGACCCGACTCAAAATGTCGCCTATCCATGCTCTCCAAGATGCTGTCTCACCTGTTGCATTACCCCAGCACTTTGTGCCCTTTTTTTTTTAAACCAATATCTGCAGTTCGTTTCTACAAAGTAGTTAATGTGTGTTCTTAAGCAACAACACAAATTCAGCTAATGTTTAAAAAAGCCACCAATTTAGGATAGGATTTGATGCTAGCATAAGGAGCAACTACCCTGTGGATTGTTAAATAGCTCATTACCTTTTAAAATATCATTGAGCATCATTGAAGTGGCAGAAATAATTTTTGGTGCCAAACAATGCACACTTTCTAACCCTTCCCCCCCTCCCTCCGTTAGCTTAGTTTATTATTATCACGTGTACCAAGGTACAGTGAAAACCTTTTGTTGTGTGCGATCCAGTTAAAGACTGTACATAATTACAATCAGGCCGTCCACCGTGTACAGAAGAACTAAAAAGGGTACAACATTTAGTGCAAGATGAAGTCGATTAAAGATCATTCAAAGGTCTCCAATGAAATAGATGGGAGGTCAGGACTGTACTCTAGCTGGTGAGAAGATAGTTCAGTTGCCTGATAACAGCCGGAAGAAATTGTCCCTGAATCTGGAGGTTTGCATTTTCAAATTTCTGTACTTCTTGCCCAATGGGAGAGGGGAGAAAAGGGAGTGGCCAGGGTGAGGCTGGTCCTTGTTAATGCTGATGGCCTTGCCAAAGAAGCATTAAGTTTAGATGGAATCAATGGAAAGGAGATTGATTTGTGTGATGATCTGGGTTACGTTCAGTTTACTTACTTACTTCAATTTCTTGGGGTCATGGATGGAACTGTTCCCAAACCATGCTGTGACGCATCTTGAAAAAAATGCTTACTACATCACATCTGTAGAGGTTGCAGGGAGTAGTGGGAGAGGGACATGCTGAACCTCCCAAGCACATACACCGTGGTATACACAAGAGGGCAGTGGAGGCCAAATCACTGGATGGATTAAAGAGAGAGTTAGATAGAGCTCTAGGGGCTAGTGGAATCAAGGGGTATGGGGAGAAGGCAGGCACCGGTTATTGATAGCGGACGATCAGCCATGATCACAATGAATGGCGGTGAGGCATCTGAATGGCCTCCTCCTGCACCTATTTTCTATGTTTCTATACATTAATGGCGGCGAAGTAGAGATAGTATGAAAGCTTCACGTTCTTAGTAACTGCAGTAGGTCAAGGTTGCCTGGTTGGCTGGATTCCCTCCTCCCTTCCTCCACTATCCCCTTCTGTCTCTGTCCCTCTTCTTCCCTATCTCCCCTGCCCTTACTTACCTCTCCCTAACCTCCCACCTCACCATCCCTCCTTCCCCTACCATTCCACCTTCCTTACTTCCTCCACCACCCACTTTTTCTCTCCCCCACCACCTTCCCCCCCCTCCCCACCCACCTTCCCCCCCTCCTCCACACCCACCTTCCCCACCCCCTCCTCCCCCCCCCACCTTCCCCCCCTCCTCCACACCCCCCTTCCCCACCCACCTTCCCCCCTCCTCCCCACCCCCTCCTCTCCACCCACCTCCCCCCCTCCTCCACACCCACCTTCCCCACCCATCTCCCCCCCCTCTCCACCCACCTCCCCCCCCCCTCTCCACCCACCTTCCTCCTCTCCGACCCCTACCTTCCTCTGTCCTCCCACTTTCCCCTTCCCTCCCATCCTTCTTACTTCTTCTCTCCCTCCTCACCACTGGCCTGCCATCCCTTACCATCCCCCTCACCGCTCTCCACCTCCTCCCCTCCCCCTCACATCCCACAACATTCCTGCCCTACGCCTCGTACCACCACATCTCCACCTCCATCTCCATGCCACCCCGTCCCTCCTTATCACCCCCCCCTCTTGCCATGCCGCCACCACTGACCCCACACTTCCCCGTATGCCACTTCCTCTTGCCCCGCCCCCATCCTTCTCCCTCCGCGCCGCTTGTGACGTCACCCCCTGATGACGCACCGGGTCCCGCATGCGCGCGGAGCAGAGCGTGTGATCCGTGCGGCCTCCCCTCCCCCGGCCTCCCCTCCCCCGCCCGCCCGTGTACCCGCCCGCCCCGCCTCGCCTCCTGCTGCCCGCCAGTCCCCTGCTCGCTCGATCGCAGGCCGGGGCTTCCCGATCCAGGGCAAGAGAGCGGGGAAGAGCGCTGTAAGTTCGCCTCGTTGCGGGTATGAGGGTCGTTGGCGATGGGGAGCTGTGGGATCGGTCCCCGTCCGCACAACGTGTCGGACCCGGCACTTAGTGAGGGACCAGTGAGGGAGCGAAGCGTGCAGTTTGTGCAAAGTTTGCACAACAATTGGTGTGTTTGTAGGTACTCTCGTGTTTCTCCTCGTTAAGGCAAGTGACAAGGATACAACATCTTTACAAGATGAAACTGCTAAACGCAAGTTGGAGGAACAACATCTCATATTTCGCTTGAGCAGCTTACAGCCAAGTGGTATGAGTATTGATTTCTCTAACTTCAAGCAACTCGGCTTTCCCTTTCTCTCTGTCCCTCCCCCACCCAAGCCGCACCAGCTTCTCGTTTTCACCCAATAAACAGCTAACAGTGATGGCCTGTTTCTTTATCGTTACATTTTTGCATATCTTTCATTCATTATTGTTGATTTCTCTGCATCATCGTCTATATCTCTTGTTGCCCTAATCCCTAACCAGTCTGAAGACGGGTCTCTACTTGAAACATTACCCATTCCTTCTTTCCAGAGATGCTGCCTGCACCTGCTGAGTTACTCCAGCTTTTTGTGTTTATCTTCTATAGTTTAGTTTACTGTACCAGTGAAAAGCTTTTATTGTGTGCTATCCAGTCAGTGGAAATATAATACGATTACAATCGAGCCATCCACAGTGTACAGATAAAGGATAAAATGAATAATGTTTAGTGCAAGATCAAGCCAGCAAAATCCGATCAAAGATAGAGATAATCCAAGGATTTCAGATGAGGTACTGTGCCCTCCATAATGTTTGGGACAAAGTCCCATCATTTATCTGACTTGGTATTCCACAATTTGAGATTTGTAATAGAAAAAAATCACATGTGGTTTAAGTGCACATTGTCAGATTTTAATAAAGGCCATTTTTATACATTTTTGTTTCATCATGTAGAAATGACAGCAGTGTTTATACATAGTCTCCCCATTTCAGGACACCATAATGTTTGGGACACAGCAATGAAAGTGGTCATGTTTAGTATTTTGTTGCATATCCTTTGCATGCAATAACTGTTTGAAGTCTGCGATTCATGGACATCACCAGTTACTGGGTGTCTTCTCTGGTGATGCTCTGCCAGTCCTGTATTGCAGCCATCTTTAGCTTATGCTTGTTTTGGGGGCTAGTCCCCTTCAGTTTTCGTCAGCATATAAAAGGCATGCACAATTGGGTTCAGTTCGAGTGATAGACTTGGCCACTCAAGGATTGACAATGTTTTTAGCTTTGAAAAACGATTTTGTTGCTTTAGTAGTATGTCTGGGATCATTGTCTTGCTATAGAATGGCTGATCATCCACAATCAGTGCCCCGTTCCTGCCTTCTCCCCTGACTGCTATCTTTAAGAGCTCTATCTAACTCTCGCTTGAAAGCAACCAGAGAATTGGCCTCCACTGCCTACTGAGGCAGAGAATTCCACAAATTCACAACCCTCATCCCCGTTCTAAATTCTTAAACTATGGCCCCTGGTTCTGGATTCCCCCAACATCGGGAACATGCTTCCTGCCCCTAGCTTGTCCAATCCCTTAATAATCTTATATGTTTCAATAAGATCCCCTCTCATCCTCCTAAATTCCAGAGTGTACAAGCCCAGCCGCTCCATTCCATCAACATATGACAGTCCCGCCATCCCGGAAATTAACCTTGTGAAGCTACACTGCACTCTCTCAATGGCAAGAATCTAGTTCCTCAAATTTGGAGACCAAAACTGCACACAATACTCCAGGTGTGGTCTCACTAGGGCCCTGTACAACTGCTGAAGGACCTCTTTGCTCCTGTACTTTTGTTATGAAGGCCAACATGCCATTAGCTTTCTTCATTGCCTGCTGTACCTGCATGCTTACTTTCAATGACTGATGAACAAGGGCCCACAGACCTCGTTGTACTTTCTCATTTCCCAACTTGACACCATTCAGATAATAATCTGCCTTCCTGTTTTTGCCACCAAAGTGAATAACCTCACATTTATCCACATTAAACTGCATTTGCCATGCATCTGCGCACTCACCCAACCTGTCCAAGTCAACCAGCATCTTCATAATGTTCTCCTCACATTCACACTGCCACCCAGCTTAGAGTAATCTGCAAATTTGCTAATGTTACTTTTAATCCCTAAATCATTAATGTATATTGTAAATAGCTGCGGACCAGCACCGAGCCTTGTGGTACCCCAAAAGTCACTGTCTGCCATTTTGCAAGGGACCCGTTAATCCCTACTCTTTGTTTCATGTCTGCCTGCCAATTTTCTATCCATGTCAGTACCCTACCCCCAATACCATGTGCTCTAATCTCCTATATGGGACCTTATCAAATGCTTTCTGAAAATCCAGGTGTTCATGAAGTCTTCTGCGGACATGGTCATTGACAAATCCACACCTGAAGAGTGTTTCTGATCTGTCGGACCGGTGTTCCGTTATTATAGAGGGAATTCTTCTGTCATCAGCTGTGGATGTCTTCCTTGGCCTGCCAGTTCCTTTGCAATTAGTAAGCTCACCAGTGCTTTCTTTCTCCTTTGTGATGTTCCAAACAGTTGATTTTGGTAAGCCTAAGGTTTGGCTGATGTCTCCAACAGTTTTATTCTTGTTTCTCAGTCTCATAATGGATTCTTTGACTTTCATTGGCACAACGTTTGTCCTCATGTTGAGAAACAGCAATAAAAGTGATGAAAAGACTAGGTGCTGCGAGCTCTATGCTACCTGCATTAAGGAGGCATTTAAACGCACCTGAGCAATTACTAACACCTGTGAAGCCATGTGTCCAAAAGATTATGGTGTCCTGGAATGGGGGGACTATGTATAAACACAACTGTAATTTCTACATGGTGAAACTAATATGTATAAAAATGGCCTTTAATAAAATCTGACGCTGTGCATTTTAACCACATGTGATTTTTTTTTTTCTATTACAAATCTCAAATTATGGAGTACAGAGGCAAATAAATAAATGCGTGTTTGTCCCAAACATTATGGAGGGCACTGTAGATAGTAGCTCTGGACTGCTATAACAGTAATGAGACATAAATGTTGCACCACATTGTTTATACTTTCTAAAAATGTACTTTGATGTTTGTCTACATTTGGCCGTTTCAAAATCAGCAGTTTACCTGCCTACCCTCTGATTAAACACTTTTAGACTGCTTGTAGCGTTGAGTATTTGGAAGGCTCCTATAATAAAGTTGAAACGGGTTAATGCGTAATTCATGTTAAAGTATTAAAACAGAAATTGCTGGAAACTCTCAGGTCAGGCAGAAACTGTGGAGAGAATAATAATTAACCTGTAAGGACTACAAACTTTTGGCCGGTGCAAATTCTAGCAAATGATTATGAAATCGGGAGAAGTATTGACATTGTTTCCCACAGTAACTGAAAATCAAAAAAAGAGGCTACCTGTTTGTCTAGTTTTTATTTTTAATTCCTGCTCCACACTTACTATTGTTTCTAGAATTTTAATCTTTATTTCATAGTTCCATCGATCATTATTATATGCTTTAAAACCACATGATTTCTCATAATGCAGAAAAAAGTCCATTGGGCCACAGAATGTGTACTGCCCCTTGAATACAAATCTTCAGCACTTAATTCATAGCACACTATGCCTTGGGAGTTTCAAGTGCTTTGTAGATGCATAAATGTCCTGAAAATGCCTGCTTCAATCCATTTGCGATCCAGTTTCCAATCGCTAGGTGGTGGGAAAAATATTTTAACTCCGATCCCCCTTAAACCTCTCACCCCTTCCTTTAAGCATTTGCCATATTTTTAGGGCAAATCTTTATTACTGTATTCACTAACTATGTATGTCCCTTTAAATTTTGTGTACCTCAATCATGCTCCCATCGCCCAGCTTCCTCTGCTCCAAAGAAATACAGTCCATCGGGTTTCTCCTTATAAATAAAATGCTCCATTCCAGGCAGTGCACTGATGAATCTCTGCATCCTCCACTAGCATGAGTCAAAGATAACTAGTCCAATATATCAGGTGGACCTTTTAGCCTTTAGACTAAGTCTTAACAAAATTGTGCATATTTGTCACCTTATCCAAGTACGATGGGGTGCTGTAACAAAAGCTGATGAGCTTAGGCTCAGAAATGTCTCTACTTCCTGAGTACCCATGAATTTTGGCGTGTCTCCAATGATACTTACAAACTTCTACAGATGCACCATAGAAAGCATCCTGTTGGGTTGCATCACAGCTTAGTTTGGGAACAGCTGTCCAAAACTGAAAGAATTTGCAGAGAGTTGTAGATGTCACCCAGGACATCAAAAGGACCAGACTTCCCACCATTGGCTCCAAACTACACTTCACACTGCTTCGATTAAATAGCCAACATAATCAAAGACTTGTCCCACCCTGGTCATTTTGTCTTCTTGCAAAATGTACAGAAGCATGAATGTACAGAAACTCGATGTTTCCACAAGTGGGAGAGTCAAAGACCAGAAGTCATAGTCTCGGAATAAAAGTACATTCCTTTGGGAATTTCTTGAGTCAGAGGGTGGAGAATTTGTGGAATTCATTGCCACAGAAGGCTGTGGAAGCCAAATCAATGGATATTTTTAATGCAGAGATAGATTCTTGATTAGTAAGGGTGTCAGATTATGGGGAAGAAGGCAGGAGAATGAGGTTGAGAGGGAGAAATCGATCAGCCATGATTGAATGGCCGAGTAGACGTGATGGGCCGAACGGCCTAATTCTGCTCCTATCAGTTATGAAAGCATACAACCCCCAGACTCAGGAACAGCCTCTGTTCTGCGTCTGAACTGTCTTTCTGGAAACTCGACTACTGTCTAATTCAATTCTGTACCATTGAGAACTGGACTTTATCTATAGAACTGATGTGCTACAATGCTGAGAATTATATTCTGTACTCTGCATCTTCTCCTTTGCTATATCTGTTGTACTTTATTTATGTATGGTATATCTGATCTGCTTGGACAACATGCAAAACCAAGCTTTTCAATGTCCGTTGGAACACATGACAATAATCAACCTGCCTATTTAAGAAAGTGGTCCTGTTATTTGGTTAAAGGAAAGGTGACTTTACAGTATTTAAGTAAAATGAATATAAATTAATGTAGGTTTGTCAACTTGTAAAAAGGTAAAGTGAGACCAGCTTTTATCTCATTTCTTCAAGAAGTTTTATCATTAAGTCTGAAATGTATCTCTAAAGTTATTTTTTGCAGATAATTGCAAACTGATGCAATTTGGTAATTTAAGCCAGCCAGGACATACTCAGTAAACAGTAACGTCATGGGAAGTGCTGTTGAATAAAGAACTATTTAGGTATAGGTACATAGTTCTTTGAATAAGGGATGTAGATATAGTGGCAAGGAGGCATATGGTGTGATTGTCTTCATTGGCTGAGTCATTGACAGTAAGAGCTGGGATGTCATGTTACAATTGTACATAATGTAGGTAAGGTCGCATTTGAACTATTGTAAGCAGTCCTGATCACTCACCCATGTGAATACAATGCAGCATTGCCTTCCACAAAGCCTTGAAGAATCACCAGGTGGAGGGGGATAGTTGATCAGAGGGATCCTATCAGGTTCCCTTTTACTGTGAGTGAGAAATTGAAGGGCAGGGACTGGACCAGCTCCAGTTACTGCAAAAGAGGGGGACAGGAAGATGGAAATGGGGGGCCTAGAAATGTAAAGTTATTGCAGAGGTGACATGTGAGGTGTCTCTGATAGACACCTCACAGATCTGCAGTGATTTTATATGCCCAACTTCAATGTGATAGCTAACAGATACCAGCAGATGTTACCAGTTATCATGCCATCAACTTGGTCTCGAAAGAGTTAAGGGCCTGTCCCACTTTGCCGAGTTACTCACAAATTCACCTGAGTTTTCCCCTTGATTCAAACTCGGAGAATTACGGTAATAGCCAGCCATAGGTACTCGGGGCTATTTTTTTTACTCATGGACATTTTTCAACATGCTAAAAAAACGTCCCCGACTTACCTGATGCTCCGAGTACTTACGGCTGGCATTACGAGCTGCTATGAAATATCTACGGACTCGCTACGGACATTCTCCGAGTTTGAATCAATGGGAAAACTCGGGAGAATTTGTGAGTAACTCGGGAAAGTGGGACAGGGACTTTATAGAAGAAAGATGAGACAAACTAGAGAGATTCATGGGCAGCCAGGTAATTGCAGTGCAGTTGGAAACCTGACTTAAATATTAAATAGGGGGTACACAAAAAGCCGGGTGCAGCAGACTGGAGATAGGCGAAACCCTTCTTCAGGTATTAAATAGTTCCTTTCTTGACTTCTTAGAGCTAAATGGAAGAGTTGCCAACTCACAAAACACCACTGTTACAGTCACACAAAACACCACTGTTACAGTCACACAAAACACCACTGTTAAAGTCACACAAAACACCACTGTTACAGTCACACTAGGAAGCAGACTGGCTCTCAAGGAAGCTTTAACCCCATACCTGTTATAGTCACAGCCATTGTAACCCAAACGGTTCCCTTCCCTCCCAACCTGGAGTAAATGAGTATTCCTACACTCTTTCAACATAGTTTTTTTTCTTTCTTTGCCCCACAATTAAGTCCACACATTTATTTTTCCTCTGCTACTCCTGGTTCCAAAAGCTAGTGTCAACGTTATGAATTAAACTGAATTATAATTATAGAAAATAGTACGCCATACCTATTTTAATTTTAGAGATACAGTGCTGAATTCGCTGTGATGGTATTTCAGTCTCAGTCACAGAGGCCGACGTCAGGAAATCCTTCAGAGGGGTGAACCCTCGAAAAGCATCTGGACCTGATGGCATACCTGGTTGTGTTCTAAAAACCTGTGCGGACCAACTGGCTGGAGTTTTTACGGACATTTTCAACCTGTCACTTCTGAGGTCTGAGGTTCCCACCTGCCTCAAAAGGGTATCAATCATACCGGTGCCCAATAAGAGCAAGGTGACGTGCCTCAATGACTATCGACCTGTGGCACCAACGCCTGAGGTGATGAAGTGCTTCGAGAGGTTGATCATGGTGCAAATCAACTGCTACCTCGACAAAAACCTGGACCATTGCAGGTCGCTTACCGCCACAACAGATCAACGGTGGACATGATCTCGCTGGCCCTCCACTCCGCTCTGGACCACTTGGACAACAAAAGCTCATATGTCAGGATGTTATTCATTGACTACAGCTCAGCATTTAACACAATCATCCCCTCCAAGCTGGTTACCAAACTCGCAGAACTGGGCCTCTGCGCATCCCTCTGCAATTGGATCCTCGACTTCCTCATTCACAGACCACAGTCTGTTCGTATTGGTGGAAATGTGTCAGACTCGATAACAATCAGCACGGGAGCACCTCAAGGCTGCGTGCTCAGCCCTTTGCTGTACTCACTCTATACTCATGACCGCGTAGCCGGTCATAGTGCGAATTCCATCATCAAGTTTGCTGACGACACCGCTGTTGCTGGACGCATCACTGATGGGGATAAGTCGGAGTACAGAAGAGAGATTGAGCGACTGTCCATATGGTGCCAGCACAACAACCTGGCCCTCAACACCAGCAAAACCAAGGAACTGATTGTGGACTTTGGAAGGAGTAGGATGGGGACCCACAGTCCTGTTTATATCATGGTTGAAAGGGTCAAGAGCTTCAAATTCCTGGGCGTGCACATCTGTGAAGATCTTTCCTGGTCCGAGAACACAGATGCGATTATTACGAAAGCTCATCAGCGCCTCTACTTCCTGAGAAGATTACGGAGAGTCGGTCTGTCAAGGAGGACTCTCTCTAACTTCTACAGGTGCACAGTAGAGAGCTTGCTGACCGGTTGCATCGTGGCTTGGTTTGGCAACTTGAGTGCCCTGGAGAGGAAAAGACTACAAAAAGTAGTAAACACTGCCCAGTCCATCATCGGCTCTGACCTTCTTTCCATCAGGGGGATCTACCACAGTCGCTGCCTCAAAGGCTGGCAGCATCATCAAGGACCCACACCACTCTGGCCACACACTCATCTCCCTGCTACCTTCGGGTAGAAGGTACAGGAGTCTGAGAACTGCAACGTCCCGGTTCAGGAATAGCTACTTTCCCACAGCCATCAGGCTATTAAACCTGGCACGGACCAAACTCTGAACATTAATATCCCTCCATCTGTTATTTGCACTTTATTAATTTATTAATTAATGTGTGTATTTAAGTATATAATTGCAGTCAATGCCTACTATGTTCTGTTGTGCTATGCAAAGAAAGAATTTCATTGTCCTGTCAGGGACACATGACAATAAACTCTTTTGACTTTGACATTGAAAAATGCCCTTCGGCCTACCGTGTCTGCGCCAACCAACGATCCCCGCACACTAACACTATCTTACACGCACTAGGTACAATTTGACAATTTTACCAAAATTGCCTACAAACCTGTACATCTTTTGGAGTGTGGGAGGAAACCGATGCACCTGGAGAAAACCCACACAGGTCACGGGGAGAACGTACAAACTCTGGCGCTGTAAGGCAGCAACTCTGCCGCTGTGCCACCGTGCCATACATATTGTGGATGTATTGTTAAAATGAATCCTGAAAACTAGATTTCCTTACATTAATTAAAGAACTATCTTTTTCTCAGAGCCACAACAGAATGGCTCTAGCAGGAGTCCGTGTAATTGAGCTTGCTGGTCTGGCGCCTGCTCCGTTGTGTGGAATGATTCTGTCCGATTTTGGCGCCAAGGTGGTACGCATAGATCGAACAAGGGCAGCAGCAAATGTTGACGTGTTGGCACGAGGCAAACGTTCAGTTGCGTTGGATCTGAAAAAGCCAGAAGGAGTCGGAGTGCTAAAGCAACTTTGCAACCAGTCTGATGTTCTCATTGAACCCTTCCGTCAAGGTATAATGCAAACAAATGTTATTGTGTCGCCTTAGATGTCAATGTTATGCATGTTTATAAATGTATACATTGCCAGACAAAATTTGGAAATCATAAATTGAGTTGAAAATGTTTCCTATTAGTACCCACACCTTATTTTTGGCAATAAAAAGCCAATGCTGAAAATAAGGCATAAGTATATTTTTACTTTCAGTTAATGTTCAAAGTTTACAGACTTTATCTTTTAACATCATATTAGGTCAGAGAGTGTGTGAATTAAAGTCCATATCTGTAGTAATTTATCATTGTCCTGCTAAGTGATTTTTAACACTGAATGAATCCAGGAGTGCAGTCAAGAGAAATGTAAAATATTGTAATCTGTTCTCGCCAAATCCGCTGATTGACCCCAGCAATTTATTCCTGTGAAGAAGAGTCCATTTGATTGATATGAACTCAGCAGAAATTAATAATGAAGTATTCCAATTTATTATTTTTTAACAGGTAATTTATATGTAGGGAAATGTGATAATTGTGCTCGTGGCTTTTCATGACCCTCTGTCTTAAATGTTAAAAATAATTGAGTTTGAATGGAGAAGGGGAAAGTTAAATTTGAATTAGATAACCCGTTGCTCAATTATGTTATAGATTAGTTCAACTATTTGATTGTGCGAAGATCATTGATAAAGTATTAAGATCAGAAAACACAAGAAATTTGTAAGATATCAAGCAGCATCTGTTGAGAGAGAATCAAAGTTGTTGTTTCCCTGACTTAGTGTGAATTATTCTCCTTTTTGGATATTTCCTGACCTGATGTGCATTTTGTAATTTCACACACTGACAGATTGGCGTGGAGCATTACCTTGAGGAACCTTATAATGAAGTCCTGAGGATGCGATAAGTTTAATTCCAATAAAAAAAACACCTTTCTTTCATTGCCTATATTTGTACAAACATGACATTTTAGAAGGGACGTTATTGGCAGATTTCTAATGTTATTTTACATGAAAAAAGAATTCAAGATTGACTTGAAAGGGATGCTGATAGTTCATTTGTTTTGTAATTTTACGATTCGAATCTTTCTGAAAGAAACAGGAAATGAAATGACATTACTTGAGGTCCAATACATAGCAAAACAATGTTGCCAGAAGAATGTAAAAATATACCGAAAGATCCAGATGAGCATATGAAAATGAGAAATATATTCATCCTCTCAATCTAATTAAAATGCAATTTCATATACTTTTCCTTCATTCACAACTATTCAATTTCCCAGAGATGTTAAAAATGTGTTAATTTAAGGAAACATTCTCGTGAATATCATTTCAACACCACAATCAAAATCTAAACACTTGATTGAGTACATCCCAGTTATAAAGGCAGGAGGTACGAGACAGGTATATAGAAACAGAAACATAGAAAATAGGTGCAGGAGTAGGCCATTCGGCCCTTTGAGCCTGCACCGCCATTCAATATGATCATGACTGATCATCCAACTCAGTATCCTGTACCTGCCTTCTCTCCATACCCCCTGATCCCTTCAGCCACAAGGGCCACATCTAACTCCCTCTTAAATATAGCCAATGAACTGGCCTCAACTACCTTCTGCGGCAGAGAATTCCACAGATTCACCACTCTCTGTGTGAAAAATGATTTTCTCATCTCGGTCCTAAAATACTTCCACCTTATCCTTAAACTGTGACCCCTTGTTCTGGAGTTCCCCAACATCGGGAACAATCTTCCTGCATCTAGCCTGTCCAACTCTTTAAGAATTTTGTAAGCCTCTACAAGATCCCCCCTCAATCTTCTAAATGCCAGCAAGTACAAGCCGAGTTTATCCAGTGTTTCTTGATATGGAAGTCCTGCCATCTCAGGAATCAGTCTGGTGAACCTTCTCTGTACTCCCTCTATGGCAAGAATGTCTTTCCTCATATTAGGGGACCAAAACTGTACGCAATACTCCAGGTGTGGCCTCTCCAAGACCCTGTACAACTGCAGTAGAACCTCCCTGCTTTTGCTATGAATGCCAACATACCATTCGCTTTCTTCACAGCCTGTTGCACCTGCACGCCTACTTTCAATGACTGGTGTACCATGACACCCAGGTCCCGTTGCATCTCCCCTTTTCCTAATTGGCCACCATTCAGATAATAGCCTACCCTCCTGTTTGTTGCCACTAAAGTGGATAACCTCACATTTATCCACATTATACTGCATGTGTCATGCATTTGCCCACTCACCCAACCTATCCAAGTCACCTTGCAGCCTCCTAGCATCCCCCTCACAGCTAACACTGCCCCCCAGCTTCGTGTCATCCGCAAACTTGGTGATGTTGCATTCAATTCCCTCATCCATTAATATATATTGTAAATACCTGGGGTCCCAGCACTGAGCCTTGCGGTACCCCACTAGTCACTGCCTGCCATTCTGAAAATGACCCGTTTACTCCTACTCTTTGCTTCTTGCCTGCCAGCCAGTTCTCTATCCACATCAATACTGAACCCTCAATACCATGTGCTTTGTTTGTATACTAATCTCTTATGTGGGACCTTGTCAAAAGCCTTCTGAAAGTCCAGATATAACACATCCACAGGTTCTCCCTTATCCACTCTACTAGTTACATCCTCGAAAAATTCTATAAGATTCGTCAGACATGATTTACCTTTCATAAATCCATGCTGACTTTGTCCTTTCACCACTTTCCAAATGTGCTGCTATCCCATCTTTAATAATTGACTCTAGCATTTTCTAACCTGGATTCACTCAGTTCCTCCATCTCATTTGACCCCCCCCGGTCCCCTGCTATTTCCGGCAGATTATTTATGTTATATAAATTGTGAAATTTGCGATACACAATCCTAATTATAGATATCTACCCGCATTGCCACTTTTTATTGGCAGGTGTTTAGGTGTCTGTGAAGCACAACCTTCCTTTCAATGCTGGATTTCTCAAAACCAGGAGCAGCTTTGCGTAGGAGCAGCATTTTTTTTTTTTTTTTTTTTAGTCAGACACTGAACTGCATCACGTGAATTATAATTGGCCTCGGTATAGCCTGTCCACAAAAATATAATGGGTCAACTCCAATCTAGTTTAATGCTACCCAATCAGTCTACGCTCAATCATCACTAAAATGCGCTGGAACCTATCAAGCAGCATTTACTTACCAATAACCTCTCCACTGATGCCCAATTAGTGTTTGTCAGAAATACTTTGCTTCAGATATTATCACAGCCTTGTTCTAAACATGGAACAAAGAGCTAAAATTCAGAGGTCTGACACTTGGTAACTGTCCTTGGCATCAAGGGAGTAGTTGTTGGAGTATGGTTTCAAAGCATCCTGGTAAAGCTAACGTCTGACACTTAAAGACGAGGAAATCTTTCCTTTTGTCTGCCTGATCATCTCTTGGAAAGCAGTGTGAGTTTTGTGTTGGGCATACAAACAATGTGGTCTGCCCAGTGCAGCTGACTGAGTGTAAATATGCCCTCAATTCTAAGGATGTTGACCAGGCAATTGTGACTACACCAGAACAAACATTACCCAAATCTCAATTTCTCAGCTGCTCAATCTTGAGCAAAAATTCTTCATGCAATACGTTATTAGCATCTGCAATAGAAGCAATTCAATTCTAACATTCACAGGAGAGATGGATAATCTTTTTAGAGGAAAAATTATTTATGCAGTGAGTTATTAGCATCTGCAATAGAAACAATTCAATTGTAGCATTCATAGGGGAGCTGGTAAGTGTCTGAAATGCAAGAAAAGCTTAGATCGGACTGGATCCAGGGAGAGCTAGCTGACTGGTCAAAGAAGGAAACTAATGGTGAAAGGTTGTTTTTCAGATTGAAGGCCTGTGACTTGTGGATTGTCTCAGGGATCAGTGTTGGGCCCATTGCAGATTGTGGTATATGTCAACGATTCGGATGGGAATGTAGAAAGCAGGATTAGTAAATGATTAGAGGATTGCATATTAACACTACCTTACACACACTTGGGACAATTTACACTTATCAAGCCAATTTGCTTGTACGTCTTTGGAGTGTGAAGAAACCAAAGATGTTGGAGAAAACCTACGAGGTCATGGGAATAACATACAAACTCCATACAGGCAGCACCCGTAATTGGGATCGAGCCTGGGTCTCCTGTGCTTCAAGCATTATAAGGCCTTGGTTCCCAAGATCCTCCTGTACAGCAATGTTGTAGGTCCTATCCTTAATTATATATTTTACACTTCACAAACTGCCATACCTTACAGTTGCTCAGATTAAACTCCATCTCCCATTTATCTGCCCATTTCAGTTGCTGATCGAAATCTTGCTGTATACTTTGACAGCTTTCCTTAGTCTGCGACCCCAGCAATGTGAACATGACTGAAAGAGGCCATTCAGTTTTCTTTTGGAATTCAGCAAAGCTTGATGCTCTTACTTTAGAGTAGGTCCATATTTGTTTTTTTTCTTTTCAAACATGTATTTTGGAATGCTGAATTAAATCTGTATTGCACCAAAAAGCCACGTATTGGCACTTCTAGAACATTTTGCCTGGCTTTTCTTTGAATAACATAATAGCAAAAGTGCACTGAACTGGTATCTATTTTACAGGTGTCATGGAGAGGCTGGGTCTTGGACCTGAAATTTTACTTGAACAGAATCCAAAGCTTATCTATGCCAGGTTGACAGGGTTTGGACAAAGTGGACCATATTCCAAAAGTGCTGGTCATGATATCAACTTTATTGCTGTCTCAGGTAATTTGCAACTAATTTTAATATTTTTTATTATACTTGGAATTAGGAGAAATGTGTCAACGTTAATCCATTTCTACTGGGTATATTAAACTATTTTTATAAAACTGAAGCTGATTTTGAACAGGAAGCAAAGATTTAAATAAAATGCTTTTCTGGGTCTGAGTTACATTTGCTGAACCTTTTCTAATTTTTAAATATTATTTCCCTTAGAACCTTGGTCTTATTATTACAAATATATTGTAATTGATAAATCCAATTAAATGAAGTGCAAATTATAAAACTCTCATATTTACTCAAGCTATTTTTGGAAGTTGGTTTGTGGATTGAATATCAAAAAAGGAGGGGAGTGATTTTCTAATGCAACTAGTTGTTTGCCTCTGAAATGGAATACGATAAAACAAATCATGTTACTCTTAGCACCTGTATTCATTGTTTTCTTGCAGAAAATGATTTGCAGTCATGGTCCCTTAATGTAGATATACTTTTTCATAATTTGCTCTGATTATCTCATTGTGAAAAATAACAAAAAAAATGTGACAGTTTATCTAGGGAATCAATAGACAATAGGTGCAGGAGTAGGCCATTCGGCCCTTCGAGCCAGCACCGCCATTCAATGTGATCATGGCTGATCATCCCCAATCAGTACCCCGTTCCTGCCTACTCCCCATATCCCCTGACTCTGCTATTTATAAGAGCCATATCTAGCTCTTTCTTGAAAGCATCCAGAGAACCTGCCACCACCACCCTGTCGGCAGAGAATTCCACAGACTCACCACTCTGTGAGAAAATGTGTTTCCTCGTCTCCGTTCTAAATGGCTTACTCCTTATTCTTAAACTGTCCACAGTTCTGAATCAAAATCAACAAATATTGAGGTCCATTTTCACTTCTACCACCGGGCACTGTAAGATAGGTAGAAACTTGAAATAACTGCAGACAAGTTACGATCCTATTTTCACGAGCATTTTGGTAATGCATTTCATTTGTTTGCTGGAAATGAGCAGGAAACTCGCGTATTAAACTGGTGGAGTTGTAATGGGAGCAGTTCGAAGAGTGCATTTGTTCCTGATTATTATTTGGTGGTGAACAACCAATCAAACAGCCCTTCAACAGAAAAGCAAAACACAAAGTGCTGGAGTGTCATGCACCTCTTCTAACCTCGTCTGCTGCATTAGGTGCTCCCGATGTGGCCTCCTTTAGATCAAGTTTGGACAAGGCCACCGTTTCACCAAACAATTTGGTTTGCCTAGGCCTGTTTGGTCTCTTGGCTCCTAATCATTTTAACTCGCCTTACCATTCCCATACCAATCTTTCTGTCCTGGACTGCCCCCATTGCCTGTGAGGCCACACGCAAACTGGAGGGTCAGCACCTTATGTTCCTTTTTAATAGGTTTCAACCCAACAATATGACCATTGAATTCTCCAATTTTTGGTAACGCCTTCTCCTCCCGCCTCCTCATTCCCTGTCCCCCACCCGGATACATTCCCATTTCTCCCACTATCCCATTACCTTCCGCTCCCTTTCCCTTCCTCGTCCTCTTCACTACATATCCCTTACTCTGGCTTCTCATTTCACTCCATGTATCTCCTATCTTACAACCCATTGTCTCCTTTTTATCTCGCGTCTTTGTATACACATCTGCCAATCAAAAAAAATGTCACCTGTATCAACCAGGCTTTGTCTCTCCTCTAACTTTCTTCCAGCTTTCTCTCTCCTCCCCCACCCCCACCACTACAATCAGTCTGAAGAAGGACCCCAACCCAAAATGTTACCTGTCCGTGTCTTCCAGAGATGCTACCTAACCCGCTGAGTTACTCCAGCACCTTGTGTATTATTTTCATTTGCAGTTCCTTGCACCTGGCTCTTCAATGAATTGGGGCAGATAATTCCAAACGGTAAACATAATACATTGCTTCTTGGAGTAAGGAGAAGTATGTGTTTCCCTGGCCCCACAAATACCAGCTCACCAGAATACCTGTCTCATAGTGGCCTGTCTTTGCCCTCTCTCTTATAAGTGCTGCGAACTGTCCAAATGAAAATTAATACAATACTCTCAGTGAAGCAAAGAGTAACATGAAGTAGCCAGTCACATTTATTAAAAAGTGATCAGCTATTCGCATCTAATTCTAACATGAAACATTGATTTTTATCCTTTTAAAGACCAAATGTTCAATGCAATACTCTCCCCTTGATTGGAAGGGTGTTTTTGCATCTCCCTACTCACTGCACTCTCCATAGCTTAAAGAAATTCTTCCTTATGTAAAACTGAAAACATTGGTAATACTCAGCTGGACAGGCAGCATTAGCGTAGAGCAAAATTGAGTGGTTCTGATAAAGGTCATCTTAAAACATTAACTATTTCTCCGCAGATAACTACTATTTCCACCACAAGATTTTTATTTTGGTGTTCAAGCATCCTTTCAATTTGGCTTTTTAACTTCTACTAGAATGTGGTGTTCATACAATATCCAGCAAAATCTCCCACAGATTTCTACACAACATCAAACTCACAATTTCACCTGCTGGAGGATAAGGGCAGCAGACTCTTCGAAATGCCTGTGCCTCCAAGATCCCTAAGCAACATCCTACTTTGGTTGTTCTTTGCTGTTTCTTTGTGGTTGCTGAGTCAAAATATCTTGTGCATAATAACATTGAAGGTGGCCATTTAGCCTATTGGAACTACACTGGCTCAAAGTCAATCTCATTAGTACCATTCCTCCTTTCTCTGTAGACCTACAACCCATTCATCCTCACACATGTCCAACAACTCTCCTTTTAATTTTTTTCCTATTAACTTAAAAAGTACCCCTATAATAGAGCAATTTAGTAACTTCACCATTACCTGTTCAAATATAACTGAGATCGCCAATAAATGCTGATTTATTGGTGATACCTATAATCCAGAGAATGAATTCAAAACTAATCAGATTCTCTTGATGGAAAATTATTACAGAGATCTTATTGTCAAGCTATTTACTAATTACATTTATTTGGAACGTAGGTCTGCTGTCAAAGTTTGGCAGAAAAGAGGAGAAACCTTACGCACCACTAAATGTTGTGGCTGACTTTGCTGGAGGTGGGGTTATGTGTGCTATGGGTATAATCCTAGCATTATATGAGAGAATGCGATCTGGAAAAGGACAAGTCATTGATGCAAGCATGGTGAGCTGTTGCTTTTAAATTCATTTCTTGTTACAGATAGTGAGCTATTTGTTCAGCACAGAAAACCTCTTCCCCAAAATTGTAATGCCGCGTGTCTGGTTGCAGACATAGATTCTGCTAAGACTTCGAAACCTTGAGACCTTGGTCTTTCTTAATGCAAGGGCATTGGTTGATTAAGTTTTGAATGTCTTTATAAAGAAACAGGATTTTTGGCCCATCAAGTCCGTTCTAACCATCAACCACATGCACACCTTTCCACTAGTCCATGATTGCCCAATTCATTCACCACATGTTCCCAGACAATAGACGCAGGAGTAGGCCATTCGGTCCTTCAAGCCAGCACCAGCATTCAATGTTATCACGGCTGATCATCCCCAATCAGTACCCTGTTCCTGCCTTCTCCCCATATCCCCTGACTCCGCTATTTTTAAGAGCCCTATCTAGCTCTCTCTTGAAAGCATCCAGAGAACCTGCCTCCACCGCCCTCTGTGGCAGAGAATTCCACAGACTCGCCACTCTCTGTGAGAAAAAGTGTTTCCTCGTCTCCATTCTAAATGGCTTACTCCTTATTCTTAAACTGTGGCCCCTGGTTCTGGACTCCCCCAACATCGGGAACATGTTTCCTGCCTCTAGCGTGTCTCTAGCAGGCCTGAGGCAATTTACATTGACCAATTAACCAGTACATTTTTGCGATGCGGGTGGATACCAGCGGCACCCAGAGGAATTTCATGCAGTCACAGGGGTAACATGCAAATTTCATAGAGACAGCACTAATGATCAGAATCAAATAAGGGTTACTAGAGCTGAGCGCTATAAGCCTGAACCTAAACCTGGACTTTGTACAAGGTTGTACTATGTTAATTGGCACTGCATAAAATGTTATTGTCTGGTTCCTTAGTATGATTAATGATTCATTGTTTATTGCATATTTTGTCATTTAATTCTGTTAATGTGCCTGTAAATTTGAAACAAGTAGTAATTATTTCATTCCGGTCCTCGTCTATATGACAATTAAATGCTTTCGACTGTTGCTCCGTTTGCTTCACAGTCCTGCGAACAAAGATACTTGAGTATTAAAGTTTCGGGCCACAATTGGGACTGGAATGGATGGTCCAAAATCTGTTTTATTAATCACAAATTTTTGAGATGGTGAATTCCATGTAAAGCTTAAAATGAAGTTGACTCCTTCTGCCGATTTGCTGCTAGGGGGGTCCCGGGTTCGTATTGAGCTTATGTCACAGTATTGTTACTTCCTTTGGCTGTAGTTTATAGATTTCCTGAGGGTTAAATATAATGATTTAAAAAATATTGGTTGAAATTGCTTCAGTAATCTTCTGTTAATGAAGAAATTAATCAGACTATTGAAAGAGAGGAGGAACACATTGTTCCTGTGAGGAAAAAAGATAGTACTTCAGAAAAAATATATGGATTTTGTTATTCCCTAGCATGACTATTTGGATAATTATACATTTTGCGGCAAATGTTATGGTTATTGAAAATCTATATTTTGTAAAAAAAAGCCAGTTTGGTTTTACATTACAATTCTTAAATCATATATTTAGAAGGATGATTGGATTATCTATTTACTTTTAAAACTGTGGGTGTATGTCATTTTGTCTTTGATACGTATCTCCTCGAAAACCAGACGCAAAAACGAACAGATTTTTACAATTTCGTTAGGGATTTAACTTATGATTTCAGAAATTCACTCCTCTCTAAATTAGCTCAATTATTTCCCCAGATTTTGAATAAAGTTGTTCACAAAACTCACTTTTTCAAAAATAATCGCTGCTTGCCAGCTGCTGACGTCACAATGCCCACATGCTCACCAATCCAGGCCCACCTGCCTCCTGGCCCCGCCCCCCACCGCTGTGGATGAATGCAGCTGCTGTCTACGCGCATGCGCAGTTTTCCACGAGGTACGTTCACCCACCCATCCCCCGGTTCTTCAAAAGGCGCAGAAAGATCGAGAAAGATTCTGCAGAAGATTCTACAGCTCAGCTATTGGATCTTTGGTCTGCAGATCTCGGGTTCAGCGGCGCCTCACGCGCTGAACCTTCTCCTCACTGCCGGCGCAGCTCGTGAACCCCTGCCCCTCCCATCCCCTGCCCGCCCGCTCATTCCAGCTGTGGGTTTGCAGAGAGTCAGAAGCTGCTTCTATTCACAGCCTATGTGAATTTGATCAGTCTCATTGTGCTGTCTCCAAAAATACTGTGTTAGCATATTTCAACTCTGATTTTAAGACTCCTTAATATTTAACAGGTCGAAGGAGCAGCTTACTGTTGTTCCTGGCTTTGGAAGTCACAGAATGTGGGTATGTGGAGTCAGCAAAGAGGTGAAAATCTACTGGATACAGGAGCACCGTTCTATGAGACCTACAAGACGTCTGATGAAAAGTACATGGCTGTTGGTGCTCTGGAACCTCATTTCTATGAGCAATTTATTAAAGGCAAGTTTGATATAGTGTGTTCAAATGCAATGCAGTTTTTAATTATTTTTGCATTCAAAGTAGAATGTTTGATTATGGTCTATATTTCTTGCAACATTGCTGTGGTGCATTAGAAGATCAGTTGTTTTGTAATAACTGTAGATTGAAAACATTTACTTTATTACTGTTATAGTCAAGTCAATCAATCAATCAGATTTATTCATCACATACACAATAAAGTGCAGTGAAATGAACTTGCCAGCAGCGATACAATCAAAAAGAACACACAATACACAATAAAAATGTAACACAAACATCCACAACAGCATTCTTCACTGTGGTGGAAGGCACAAAGTACAGCCGGTCCTCCTCCATTGTTCCCCGTGGTTGGGGCCATAAACCTCCGCAGTCGCCACTGCCATCTGTACTGGCCATCTCTCGTCTGGAAGGTAAGTCCCGAATCGGTGCTTCCCTACCGGAGACTGCGGCTTCAGGATGTTGTAGGCCGCTGGCCGGCGGTTGGAGCTCTTCTCCAGGGCCGGGGATCCCGCTGCGGATAGTAAGTCCACGCCGCCCGCGGCTAGAAGCTCTGCAGACCGCGGCTTCAGGATGTTGTAGGTTGAGGGCCGGCAGTCGGAGCTTTTCCGGCGATCCCTAGCGAGGTGTCCCAGGCTCCTGAAGCCGCGCCCGCGGCTAGAAGCTCCGCAGACCGCGGCTTCAGGCTGTAATAGTCCACGGGCCAACGATTGGAGCACTACCTTCTGGCGAACCCGGCATGGGTTCGCCCCACTCCGCGATGAAAAAAGTCCATGCAGCGCCCGCTACTGAATCTCCGGGCCCGACTCCGGGAAAGGTCACACCAATCCATGGTGGTGGGCTGCGAGGTAGGCGACATGGAAAAAGTCGCCTCTCCGGGGAGGAGGCGACCAAAAGCGGTTCCCCCCTTTCCCCCCTCACAACCCTCCACACAAGACACACCAAGAGACATTAAAACACACATTTGGACACACTAAAAAAAACAAAAGTAGAAATGATGAACACCTGCTGGCAGGGCAGCCGTCTCGCAGCGCACCCACTGACGGAGTGTACTGAGGTACAGTGAAACCTTTATATTTACGTGGTATCCAATCAAAGAAAAGATCATACATGATTACAATCAAGCCATCCACATTGTACAGTTAAAGGGTGCAACCTTTAGTGGAAGATAAAGTCATATTAAAGATAGTTCTAAGGTCTCCAATGAGGTAGATGGGAGGTTAGGACCACACTCCAGCTGGTGAGAAGACAATTTTGTTGCCTGATAACAGCTGGGAAGAAACTGTCCCTAAATCTGGAAGTATGCATTTTCAAACTTCTGTACCTCTTGCCTGATGGGATATGGGAGTACAATTTATGTACATGTTTTTAGAATGAGAATATGGTTAGTTGTGTTTCAGTCTATGTAAGATCTCTGAACAGAAATGAAATTATATTCTAAAGAACTTGCGTAAAAATAATGGTGGAGATTGCTGATTAAGTGGAGAAGGCAGCATAGATTTTGCAGAGCGGTTTTGCAAAGAATTATCGGTTGGCGAGTGTTGATAGTTCCATGGTTCTTGTACTAATGTAGGAATTATTAAATTACTGGATAAGTTCCACCAGTGTTTTATTGGTGAATTTGATTTTGTGAGATAACTGCTACAGGACATGTGAGCTTGCTGATTTGAATGGATGTTGGAGGATTATAGTAAAGAAAGGAAAGTAAATAAGGTACGGCTATTAAACAAAGTAAATAATATAAATTGTTAGTTTTGTTATAATGTTAAAATGTTTATCTGTCTCTGAAACCTTGACAGCTTTAATATAACTTTATATTTCCTGGCAACACAGAAAGCAGCCATTCCCCGTTGTCATCGATTTAGGAGGTGCTATTGGAGCAGCCTGGGCAAGTAACTACAGCAGTTTGTGGTTGATACATACTGCAGCTACTGGGATGGTTAATTGGGTGCCAGTCTAGCTGGTTGCACAGTACTGAATGATGTTCATCTTGAAATTAGTTGGTGCTGTACTCATCCAGGCAAGGGAACTGATTCCATACTTCCAACCTGTGCCATGTAGAAGTTGGAAATTCCTTGAGTTTTCAGGAGGTGAGGTATTTGACAAGATTCTCACCTGGCTAAGAGCTGCGTGATTACTGTGACTGGTCTCCGTGAGATGCTCAATATTGATGGCACGAGACTGAATGTCAAGGACAAGTGGTTAAGACTACCTGGTTGAAGATCGTCATTGACCAGCAATTTTGTGCATGACTATTACTTGCCACTTTTGTGGCCATCCACAAAATGTTGTATATGTTTGGCCATGGCCACAGTTTGAAGACAAAGGGGAAGACATTTGGGACTGAGATAAAGGGAAATTCCTTCACTCAGCGGCTGGTGAGTCTATGGAAGTCTCCGTGAAAGACTATGGAGACAAAATTGCTGATAAATAAGTTTCAAAATACAAAAGGCACGAAAATGAATGAAGAGAGATTGGGACTGTGATATTATGATAGAGGCTCAGCCACAATCAAAGTGAATGGTGAAATATGCTTGAAAGTCTACTGCGACTGCTCATATTTTTCTAAGTTGCCCATAAATACACAAATCCTCATTCCCCTCCATTAATTGGAATAGAAGCCAATAATAAAGGGTTTTCTTAATTGGCAGGAAGCAGGTCAGCTATTGCTGCCTGAAATACCCCCATTTATTTCAGTAAATCATAACTTCCATTCTCTACATCACCTCCTTGATCTCCACAGGCACCTGTGGAATTTTGAAAGTCTAATTTTGAATGTAAAGAAAAGGTTCAGGTTGTGCGATCCAAATTAATGCAAAATCAAATTGACATATTCCACTTGCTCAGAGTATAAATGTGCTATTTGTAACATGCCCTTCAACATATGCCCTCTTTATGTGCAATGCACAATTTCCCTCAGTTTTGGCAGTTAATTTTTGCACCAGCCAACTGCCTAGTGTGGAAAGACTATATTGATGCCTTGATCCATTCTGAGCAAAGTAGACAATATTACTGCTGTGCTCGTGGGAGCCCTTAGATCACGGCTACAAGAATCGCCAATGCACTGAAAAGGGAATTCAGGAGACTGGTGACCGGTGATTTGTTACTCATAGATAAATTGACAGATAACATTTAGACTCATGTACAGCAGAGAAAAATGAACATAAAGATAGTGGGGGGGCTAAATGGTCTGTTTTGTAATTTTGTGAGCATAAGCATTGTGCCACTAGGTAGCGGTATAGATCCTCATAATTGAAAACCAAAAATGTTGCAACTACTGAAACTCTAAAATGAAGATACAATATTCTGAGGACACTTGGCAGGGCAGACAGCATCTTTAGAGAGAGCACCCATCATTTATGTTAATGAAACTACATCAGACAGAATAAGTTAGTAAGGTTTTAAGTTGCAGAAAGTGTGATGTTGGAAGGAACAGAAGGAATGTTCAAAAGAAGGACAGGCAGGACAGATTAATGAAGGTGGGGAGTCTGGTCAACAGTGGCGTGTTTATTAGTATTATAGGCACATCAGATAAACATAGAGCCTGGATCAGTGCACAGAACTATGATGTCCCTTATGTAGACTCCATTTATGCCAGCAGCATAATCAAGGATGTCGGACCCTGGCCACTCCCTCTTCTCCCCTCTCAGGCAAAAGGTACCGAAGTGTGAAAACACACACCTCCAAATTCAGCAATAGTTTCTTCCCAGCTGATATCAGGCAACTGATCATCCTACCACAACCAGAGAGCAGTGCTAAACTACTATCTATCTCTTTGGTAACCCTCAGACTATCCTTGATCGGACTTTGCTGGCTTTGCCTTGCACTACACGTTATTCCCTTATCATGCATCTATACAGTGTAAATATCTCGAAAGTAATCACATATTGTCTTTTGTTTAAGAAACAATTAGACAGGAACATGGATAGGATAGGTTTAGAATAGTATGGAGCTAGTGCAGGCAAGTGGGACTAGTGTAGTTCTGACATTGTTGGCCGGTGTGGGCGAGTTGGGCTGAAGGGCCTGTTTCCACACTGTATCACTCAATGACTATGTCCCCAACAACCCTCACCAACTTAACATAGAAACGTAAAAATTAGGTGCAGGAGCAGGCCATTCGGCCCGTCGAGCCTGCACCGCCATTCAATATGATCATGGCTGATCATCCAACTCAGTATCCTGTACCTGCCTTCTCTCCATTCCCCCTGATCCCTTCAGCCACAAGGGCCACATCCAACTCCCTCTTAAATATTGCCAACGAACTGGCCTCAACTACCTTCTGTGGCAGACAATTCCACAGATTCACCACTCTCTGTGTGAAAAATGATTTTCTCATCTCGGTCCTAAAAGACTTCCCCCTTATCCTTAAACTGTGACCCCTTGTCCTGGACTTCCTCAACATCGGGAACAATCTTCCTGCATCTAGCCTGTCCAACCCCTTAAGAATTTTGTAAGTCTCTATGAGATCACCCCTCAATCTTCTAAATTCCAGCGAGTACAAGCCAAATCTATCCAGTCTTTCTTCATATGGAAGTCGTGCCATCCCAGGAATCAGTCTGATGAACCTTCTCTGTACTCCCTCGATGGCAAGAATGTCTTTCCTCAGATTAGGAGACCAAAACTGTACACAATACTCCAGGTGTGGCCTCACCAAGACTCTGTACAACTGCAGTAGAACCTCCCTGCTCTTGTACTCAAATCCTTTTGCTATGAATGCCAACATACCATTCGCTTTCTTCACAGCCTGCTGCACCTGCATGCCTACTTTCAATGACTGGTGTACATGACACCCAGGTCTCGTTGCATCTCCCCTTTTCCTAATCGGTCACCATTCAAATAATAGTCTACTTTCCTGTTTTTGCCACCAAAGTGGATAACCTCACATTTATCCACATTATACTGCATCTGCCATGCATATGCCCGCTCACCCAGTCTATCCAAGTCATCCTGCAGCCTCCTAGCATCCTCCTCACAGCTAATACTGCCCCCCAGCTTCGTGTCATCCGCAAACTTCGAGATGTTGCATTTAATTCCCTCGTCCAAATCATTAATGTATATTGTAAATAGCTGGGGTCCCAGCACTGAGCCTTGCGGCACCCCACTAGTCACTGCCTGCCATCCTGAAAAGGACCCGTTCACTCCTACTCTTTGCTTCCTGTCTGCCAGCCAGTTCTCTATCCATATCAATACTGAACCACCAAAACCGTGTGCTTTAAGTTTGTATACCAATCTCTTGTGTGGGACTTTGTCGAAAGCCTTCTGAAAGTCCAGATATAACACATCTACTGCTTCTCCCTTATCCACTCTACTAGTTACATCCTCAAAAAATTCAATAAGATTCGTCAGACATGATTTACCTTTCGTAAATCCATGCTGACTTTGTCCAATGATTTCACCACTTTCCAAATGCGCTGCTATCCCATCTTTAATAACTGACTCTAGCAGTTTCCCCACTACTGATGTTAGACTGACTGGTCTGTAATTCCCCGTTTTCTCTCTCCCTCCCTTTTTAAAAAGGGGGGTTACATTAGCTACCCTCCAATCCTCAGGAACTACTCCAGAATCTAGAGTTTTGAAAAATTATCACTAAGGCATCTGCTATTTCTGGGGCTACTTCCTTAAGTACCCTGGGATGCAGCCTATCTGGCCCTGGGGATTTATCGGCCTTTAATCTATTCAATTTACCTAACACCACTTTCCGGCTAACCTGGATTCCACTCAGTTCCTCCATCTCATTTGACCCGCGATCCCCTGCTATTTCCGGCAAATTATTTATGTCTTCCTTAGTGAAGACAGAACCAAAGTAGTTATTCAATGGGTCTGCCATGTCCTTGTTCCCCATGATCAATTCACCCGTTTCTGACTGCAAGGGACCTACATTTGTTTTAACTAATCTTTTGCACTTAGATCTTAGGTCTTGCCGATATATAAGAGTCCACATCTTGAACAACGGATACAGTAGATGAGGTTGGAGGAGGTACAAGTAAACCTCTGCCTTACCTAGAAGAACAGTCAGGATCCCTGGACAGAGTCAAGGGAGGAGATATAGGGACAGATGTTGAATTTTCTGCGGTTGCAGGGGAAGGTACACGGGGAGGAGGTGGTTTGGGTGGGAGGGGACGTTAAGCAGGGAGTTGCGGAGGGAACAGTCTCTGTGCACCTCTTTTGTCATATGGTAATATGAGAAATATGAATTGGTTGATAGGATTGTTTATTTCCTAATGTAGATTTTATAGCGTATCCAGTTATTCTCCAGATTCTATAACTACTGTGGTTTTCTTTGTCATTGTAGGCCTTGATTTGGATTCTGCCAACCTTGCCCCTCAGATGAGCCAATCTGACTGGCCAGAGTTGAAGAGAATTTTTGCAAAAGCATTTGCTGCAAAAAGTCAAGAAGAGTGGATTAAGGTTTTTGATCGGACTGATGCTTGTGTGACTCCAGTTTTATCCTTCCAAGAAGCTCTCAGTTATCCGCATAACCATGAAAGAGGATCTTTTATCACAGATGAGGAAGGGCAAGTGAGTCCCAGGCCAGCTCCTGTCCTATCCCGGACGCCAGCCACTGTCAGCTTGGAGAGAAACCCAGAAGTGGGAGAACACACACGTCTTGTATTAACTGAATATGGTTTTAACAAAGAACAGCTAAATATTCTGCAGTCAGCTGGGGTTATTGAATGTGGTAGATTAAAATCTAATTTATAACAAACTTATGTGTATTATTCCATTAAAATGTAAGACTTTGGATCACTAATTAATTCTGATGACTACGTTAAAACTGTTGAACCGAATGTTAGCTGATGCAAACATCTGTGCAAACTAATTATTTCGCATGCTGTCCAAAAATACATCAGAAAGACTGAGTTTCATGTTAATTTTTGTATAGAAAGCTTTTATTATTAAACACACAGTACTTCCAGTGTTAAACATGTTCTATGCCTCCAATATTTAAAGACAACTGCTGTATTTGCAATTAAGAGATCTTTACCAGAATTATGCCTTGATTAGAGGGTATTAGCTACAGCAAGAGGTTGAATAGACTTGGATTGTTTTGTCCTGAACACCGGAGGTTGTGCAGAGATCTCAGGGCAGATGGCCTTCTGGCCATCACACACACACTAACCCCCCCCCCCCCCCCCCCCCCCACACACACACACACACACACACACACACACACACACACACACTAACACTAACCACTGCCCTTGATATTAATATTCATTTGCTCCTTTCACCCCATCCCCACCCTATCGACTCACTCATCGTCCCCAACTCGCAGGCGCAACTAGACAGGGAGGGGGTAGAGAGAGGGCAGAGACAGAGATGGCAGAGGCGGGTAGAGAGAGGACAGAGGGGAGGAGAGAGAGGCCGGGGGGGGAGAGAGTCTTCAGCTATGATCTTTGGTCTTTAGTCCACGGCCTGACTTCATCTCCAGTGGTGTCTTTTGAATAACAGGTGCGGAGGGAGGGGTTGGGGGATGACATCACTCACAGCGCAAGGAAGCCAGCACGCAGACCCATTGGGATGACATCAGCGAAAGGCAGTTGTTTTTAAATTCAACGTTTTGTCCAATTTTTAAACATTTTCAATTAACTCGAGAAATAAAGCATGAAATTTTCAGATAAGGCTATTTTGGACTCCACGGGAAAAATGTCTACCGGAATATGTAAATATTTTATCGTTGTCGCATAGATTTTTTGCGAAGATGTGATTAGACACACACACACACACACACACATCCACATACAAGATCAGACTTTTAATAGTTACTAGACCAAGTGGTACCCGTTGGGTCCCGTCCCCTCAACGCGTGGTTGCGGGCGTCCTGCGGCGTCATACACACACTAACCACCCACCCCCCCCCCCCCCCCCACACACACACACACACTAACCATCCCCCACACATACACAATAACCATCTCCCTTGATATATTAATATTCTTAATTCGCTCCTTTTACCCCATCCCCTGCCCTATCCACTCACGCATAGCCCCCAACACAGGCACGGCTAGAGGGAGGGGGGTAGAGAGAGAGGGTAGAGACAGAGAGAGAGGGACCACGGACCCAAGTGACCCGAGGTGTACCCAAAACCGACCCGAGATGACCCGATACCGGACCAAGCCAAGACAGGACAGAGCCAAGAGCTCCAGTACTGGGCCTGACCCGCTCGTTCTTTCTGTGTCTTTTGAATAACCAGGGAGGGGGGTGATGTCTCTCGCAGCGCGAGAAACACAGCATGGAGCTGAGTCGTTGTGATGTCATAAGCGAAAGGCAGTCATTTTTAAATTCAAAGTTTTGTCAGATTTTTGAACATTTTCAGTAATAACTCGAGAAATAAAGCATAGGAAAAATGTCGACCGGAATATGCAAAAACCTTACCGTTACCAAGTTGTTTTTCCGCGAAATTGTGATCACACACACACGCACACGCACACACGCACACACAAACACAAGTAAATACACATCCAAGATCAGAGTTTTATAAGTATAGAGATGTGCGGGGCGTGTTTTTTTTTCACACGTTGGTGTGTGCATGGAACACGCTGCTAGGTGAGGCAGATACAATGGTGACGTTTAAGACACTTTGGTTATGCAGGAATTTGAAAAATATGGATTATATGCAGGCAGATAAAAGTTGGTTGGGCTTCATGTTTGTTCGACACAGGCATTGTGGGCCAAAAGATCTGCTGTACTGTCCTATGTTCTTGACAAAAGAACTGATAAGAACACCCACTGCCAGTGTAGCTGCATTCACTGAGAACCAAGTTCAGGTACTGCCTGGTTCTCTCGTTAGGCTGAGACCAACATGATATAACAAAATAAACTGGTCTGAAAGTAAACTTACTAAACATAGAATATAGAAAATAGTTGCAGGAGTAGGCTAATCGGCCCTTCGAGCCAACAACACCATTCAATATGATCATGGCTGATCATCTAAAATCAGCACCCCGTTCCTGCTTTTTCCCCCAAATCCCTTGAATCCTTTAGCCCTATGAGCTAGATCGAACTGTCATGAAAACATCTAGTGAATTGGCCTCCACTGCCTTCTGTAGCAGAGAATTCCACAGATTCAAAACTGGGTGAAAAGGTTTTTCCTCATCTCATTCCTAAATGGCCTACCCCTTATTCTTAATCTGTCGCCTCGGGTTCTGGACCCCACCCCCAACATCGGGAACATTTTTCCTGCATCTAGCCTGACAATAATCAATAGTCAATTGTCAGATTTATTCATCACATTCACAATGAAGTGCAGTGAAATTAACTTGTCAGCAGCGGTTCAATAAAAAAGAACACACAATACACTAAACATCCAGCACAGCATTCATTACTGTCGTGGACGGCACAAAGTTTAGTCAGTCCTCCTCCATTTTTCCCCGTGGTTGGGAACATGGTTAATGTGGGATTTCAATTGGAGCGCACTTGCACTCTCTATGTCGCCGGAAATCAGTGATGATCTCCTTTGTCTTTTTAGAGTTCAGAGAGAGATTGTTGTGAGCACACCACTCAGAAAGTCTGTGCACCTCCTCTCTATACGCGACCTCATTCCCATTTGAGATGAGCCCCACCACAGTTGTATCATCCGCAAATTTTATGATCCTATTTGCGGGGTGATGGGGCAAGCAGTCATGTGTGTATAGAGCGCAGAGGAGCGGACTGAGCACACAGCCCTGCGGTGCGCCTGTGCTGAGGGTCAAGGATGTCGAGGTGTAGGGTCCAAGTCTCACCGTCTGTGGGCGTTCACTGAGAAAGTCCAATATCCACCGACACAGTTGACTGCTGAGGCCAAGGTCCAGCATTTTTGTGATCAACATGCTGGGTATGATTGTATTAAAAGCTGAGCTGTAATAAACAAAAAGCATCCTGACATATGACCCCTTCTTCTCTAGGTGTTGTAGTGCAGCATGGAGGACAGTGTTTATGGCATCCTCTGTAGATCTATTAGCCCTATATGCATACTGGTGTGGGTCGAGTGAGGGGGGGAGAGATAATTTAAGGTGACCTAGGACCAGCCTTTCAAAGCACTTGGAGACAGATGTAAGAGCAACGGGCCTGTAGTCATTGAGGGAGTTGATGTTTGTCTGCTTGGGTGATAGTGGTGGTTTTCAGACACGTTGGCACGGAGGAGTGTGCGAGGGAAAGGTTAAAAATGTCTGTGAATACCCCAGCAAGCTGGTGAGCACAGTCCCTGAGCACACTGCCTGGGATCTCATCCGGGCCAGCAGCCTTACTAGCATTAACAGTTCTCAGGGCCCGCTTTACCTCCTCTAACTGGAGGGTAAGTGGCTGGTCAGCAGGGTCCAGTTGGAGAGAGGTTCTAGTTTAATCTCCCAGCTTTTGTATTCTATGCCTAAACTAATAAAGGCAAGCCCCTTTGAACCATTCTATGATCTATCCTGCTGTCTAAGGATCAATGGATATACACTCCAAGGTCACTTTATCCTGTCATGGTGTATTCTTTTGCCTTGTTGCACATGTCCAAGTACATTAGATCTTACATTCCATTTGCCATTTTTCTGCCCAACCCTTGGGTCTCAGTGGAATCCAGTTGGTTTTCATTGTCACAGACTATGAACATAGGGTAGGGAGGATATACAAAAGGCAACCTCCGGTTCATGTAACCCCCACCACACGAGTTGACATTAGATTGGCAGGCTGATGTTGTACCAAGAGCTATCTAGCTAGCAGACATGGCTATGCAAGGCATAGATTGCAGCAAAAATAGCATAGTTATTAGAAAATGGTATTTCCTTGGCAACAAAACATCTACGTGAGTAGAGAAAATAGTACATCAGCAACAAAATTTGAACATATCCAGGCAGGTACTACAATAACATTAAAAAAACATTTGGAGAGGTACATGGACAGGAAAAATTAGAGGGATACGGGGCCAAACGCCTGCAGTTGGGTCTTGTGTAGATGGGGTATCTTGGTTGGTATGGGCAAGTTGTGCCAAAGGACCGTTTACACTGCTGTATCCCTCTATGAATGTAATTTACTGAAGCGCGAATTACAGTCATAGCGGGAAACAGCAGGGTAAAAGGTGAAACGCGAATCCGTAAATGGGAGCTTGAAGGTAAAAATGGAGCAACACAAACAAAGGATTAACATCCAGTGGCATAGAAAACATTATGAAGATCTTCTTTGGAAGTCATGGGTTATAGTACTTACTATTTTGATGAGCCAGTAACAGTGGGATTATAGTATAACTCACAGCTGGTCAGCTGGTCAGCAAGCTGGTATTACCTCATGATAGTGATGATGTAACAGGAATAAATTGTAGGAGTATGTACAAATACAAACCTTTTAACAAAATATGCTTGTAAAATAACAAACTGCTAAGATAATTAGACTAGGAAGAAGTATCCCATATTTCCCAAGAAATATGCCCCAAACCATGAAGGCAAGCATGCAAAATGCCTGCTTCACCATCCTCATCAACCAATCAACTGTTTCAGGGAAGTAAGTAAGTAAGTAAGTAATTTTATTGGCCAAGCATTCACATACAAGGAATTTGCATTGGTGCTCTGCCCACAAGTAACAACATGACATACAGTGACAGTTACGAATGACTCAGAAAACACTAAATATTAATAATAATAATTATAGTCTTCAACCCTGTTGTCTCTGTTCATCCACTTTCCTTAGTGCGTACCAATAAGTTATATCCCTATCTGATTTACTAAAATGCATCACCTCATACACGTCATTATTAAGTTCCATCTACCAATGCTCCGCCGAACTTGCAAGCAAGCTATGGATAGAAGGAACTGCAGATGCTGATTTTCAAAAAGAGAAACAAAATATGCTGGAGTAATTCAGTGTGGAAGACAACATCACTGGAAAACATGGATAGGCGTTGTTTCGGGTCAGGATTCTTCTTTAGACTGATCAATGATCAGTCACCTATCCATGCTTTCCTGAGATGATATGTTCCCCGTTGATTTACTCCAGCACTTCATGTTTTTTTTTCTAAGTCAACTATATTGATATATACTGTACATCACAAATAGAAAAGATCACTCACTACTGTTCTCTGCTTCATATAACCAAGCTAATTTTCACAAGTTCATGTTATAGGAGTAGAATTTGGCCATTTGGCCCATCGAGTCTACTCCGCCATTCAATCATGGCAGATCTCTGCCTCCTAATCTAATTTTCCTGCCTTCCCCCATAGCCTTTGACACCCATTCTAATCAAGGATTTGTCTACCTCTGCCTTAAAAATATCCACTGACTTGGCCTCCTCAGCCCCTGTGGCAATGCGTCTTATCGATTAATTACCCTCCGACTAAAGAAGTTCCTCCTCACCTCCGTTCCAAAAGAGCATCCTTTAATTCTATGACCTCTGGTCCTAGACAATAGACAATAGACAATAGGTGCAGGAGTAGGCCATTCGACCCTTTGAGCCAGCACCGCCATTCAATGTGATCATGGCTCATCCACAATCAGTACCCTGTTCCTGCCTTCTTCCCATATCCCCTGACTCTGCTATCTTTAAGAACTTTATCTAGCTCTCCCTTGAAAGTATTCAGAGAACAGGCCTCTGAGGCAGAGAATTCCACAGACTCGTAACTCTCTGTGTGAAAAAGTGTGTCCTCATCTCCACTCTATATGGCTTACCCCTTATTCTTAAACTGTGACCCCTGGTTCTGGACTCCCCAACATCAGGAACATGTTTCCTGCCTCTAGCGTGTCCAAACCCTTAATAATTTTATATGCTTCAATAAGATACTCTCTCATCCTTCCAAATTCCAGATTATACAAGCCCAACGCTCTATTCTCTCAGCATATGACAGTCCCGCCATCCTGGGAATTAACCTTGTAAATCTACGCTGCACTCCCTCAACAGCAAGAATGTCCTTCCTCAAATTTGGAGACCAACCCTGCAACACTCCCACCACTGGAAACATCCTTTCCACATCAACTCTATGCTTTTTATTATTCTGTAAGGTTCAATGAGGTTCCCCCTCACCCTTCTAAACTCCAGCGAGTGGAGGCCCAGTGCTCTCAATGTAGGCAACATCCATATTGCCTTCATCAATATTCTTGGTTACCTTCTCAAAAGCTCAATCACATGAATGAAACAGGATTTTCCACCTCACAAAGTCATGCTGACTCTCCCTTATCAGTCCCCACCTTTCCAAATTAATATAACTCTAATTCCCTCCATTAATTTTCCTATGTTTAATTTGTCTGTAGTTTCCTGGTCTATTCTTGCACCCCTTCTTAAATAATGAAAGAACATTAACTATCTTCCAGTTTCATGGTACTTCATCTGTGGCTAAAGAAGGTGCAAAATGATGATCCCAGCAATTTCCTCCTTTGTGTTCCAGAGCATTTGGGATAGATTCATCAAGTCCTGTGGACTTATCTATCATTATATGTTCTAAGATATCTTAATACCTCCATCTTCTTAACACCTACTTGATGCAAATATTTAACATATATCTTCTTGAATTTACCAGAGTATTTTCCATGCCCTTCTCTTTAGTGACTGCAGACAAGGTATACTTAATTAGGACCATGCCCACATTCCATGGCCTCACACCTGATTACCATTTTGGCCCCAAATGTACCCGAGCCAAGGATACTTAATGATATTTTAGCCCTCATATTTTTTGTATTCTCCTTCACACTGTATAATTGTAGGTGCCTATATCTTCGACCCACTGAGTCCGCGCTGACCAGCGATACCCGCACATGAACACTATTCTATACACACTAGAGACAATTTACATATACACCAAGCCAATTAACCTACATACCTTTACGTCTTTAGAGTGTGGGAGGAAACCAAAGATCGCAAAGAAAACACACGCGGACACGGGGAGAACGTACAAACTCCGTACAGACAGCATCCCGCAGTCAGGATTGAACCTGGGTCTCCAACGCTGCAAGCGCTGTAGGGAAGCAACCGTTTTTCACACAGAGAGTGGTGAGTCTCTGGAATTCTCTGCCACAGAAGGTAGTTGAGGCCAGTTCATTGGCTATATTTAAGAGGGAGTTAGTTGTGGACCTTGTGGCTAATGGGATCAGGGGGTATGGAGAGAAGGCAGGTACAGGATACAGAGTTGGATGATCAGCCATGATGATATTGAATGACGGTGCAGGCTCGAAGGGCCGAATGGCCTACTCCTGCACCTATTTTCTGTGATTCTATGATTCTAACTTTCCCGCTGCGCCACCATGCTGCCCTGGTATATAGAGAGTTGTAACGGAATACAAGGCAGTGTGGAAACAGAGAGACAAAGATGAAATAGGTATTCCTTTTTTCCTTATCAAACCATCAATAACCTTTCTTATCCACAGTTCCCGAATATTGCTATATTTTCCAATTACCCTTACCAGAACATGCTATCTCTTACTAATTCTCTTTGTAAAAGACCCTCACGTCAGATGTTGTTTTACCAGCAACCATCTACTGCAATCTACTTTTGCCAGGTCCCCTCTTGCTCGCTTGAGGTTTTAGGGCTTTAAGGACCAAACCCTCTCCCTTTCCATAACTACCTTGGAGCTTACAGAATTATTGCCACTGTTTCCAATGTGTTCCCAAGCCACCACCTGCCAGTTTTTTTTCCAAAAGTGAAGTCAAGTACAGCCCCCTTCTTTGCTACAATTCAGAGAAGGGATTGCCATTCCTCTACTATGGAGCTCAACGTGCACAGAATTCATGCTATTTTAAGGATCGCCGAACAGCGCAGATTGAGTTGGATGTGAAGAGAGAAGGTTATGTTGCAATGTTTAAACAGTTCCAAAGCTCAAAAATTCCTCCAACGTATAATGCACCAGATATGGTGCTATTAATGTCAGCCCAGGGCTTCTGGTGGTGCCATGACAGTGAAGGCTGTGTAGTCGACCTGCTCTCCGGGAGGCCCTCTTCAAACCAGCCATAAGAAAGATAAATACTGTGATATATGAGGAGAAAGGAGTGCTAGCGGCTGTCTGAACATGATGGGTTGACATAAGGCATCCGAACGCGGAGGAAAAGGAAAGAATGAAGGACAGAAACTGACTGACTCCCTGCAAAATGCTGCCAAGACGGACAAGGAACGCCTGTTAATTCTCACTGAGTTGAGACTGTTGAGAAAAGAACATAAAGAAGCCTCAGAAGATACAAAACAGAGATTAGCGAGAGTGGAGGATAAAATTAAGGATTTAAAGGCTCGAATGAAAAAGCTGGAAGAAAAATTGAAGGAAATGCTGGTCAGAGTAAGTTCAACAGAAGATAAGGAAACGATACACGAGATGGTGATTAACGACCTGTTACAGAGAGAAGCTAAGTTAGCTGAGAAATGCCTGGAACTGGAAAATAGAGTGAGGTGTAAGTATGTGCGGATATATGGAGTCACAGAGGGAAAGGAAAAAAACGGCATTCCATATTGTAAATGAACTACTGAGGAATTCCCTGGAACTCCCGGAAGATATATTGAGAGAGCACATAGGTCCCTCGCAGCTAGACCGAGTGCAGAACAAGCCCCACCAAGGTCTATAATAGTCAGATTTTAGACTATTACATGAAAGATCTCGTGTTGCAACAGGCTTGGAAGCAGCGTAAGATAATATATGATGGGGACAGAGTGTATTTTGATTAAGACTACTCGCCAGAAGTCCAGAGAAAGCATAAGGAGGTACAACAGGTGATTAAGCAACTGCGGGAGAAAAATATTAAAGCCAAGTCTCCATTCCTGGTGCAGCTCCAGATCTTCCTAGATTCTGGAATGAAATCCTTCAGGACATTGACTGAGGCAGCAGCTATACTGGAGAAGATGGGGATTTACATCAGGTCAGAGTCCAGAGATGTGTTGAATAGAGAACTGCTGCAAGACCATTGGTCAGGGGGGACGAATAAAGCAAGCGGCCAGAGAGGATTGGCAAATCTGTCAGAGGAAGATCTTCGCACCATTCTGGGTATCATGAGAGATGGACTATAGACAGGTTTGAAATAACCACAGAAACGTGGGTCATATGGTTAAATGGTAAAATGTCTGAAAGAGATAATTGAGTTAATGAAGTGTACAATTAATATCTATACGATCATATAACAGTATATGGTGAGACAAATAATATGTAAATAGTTTGTACATATCCTCTCTGGTTTTGTTTTGTTGTCTTGATGAAGGGTAATTATGCCACGTTTTACAGCACATATACGGCTGGTTTTGTATTGTATTATATTTTCTAATTGATTTATATGTACTATTAAAGAGAGGGATTGAGGGGTGCTCTCTCGGGTGGGGGGGGGGGGGGAGATATCTGCCATTTATTTTTGTTTATAATTTTAATGCTAAAGTCCCAAAGTGGGATTTAGAGCAACCTTACTATAGTTGCAAATGCACATAAGTGGGCTACCCAGGAGAGACATCTATTCACCTTTTTATGAGGAGCTGGTACACCAGTTAGTTCAGGGTTTCCAGATGGGTTGGTTAGGCAGGAAGTACCTTCTTTCTTTATATATTTTTTGTCCTATCTGTAAAGTTTTATTGTATATTGATTTATTGATTTGTTTATTGTTTATTGATTTGTTAGTTTGGCAAATGTTTTTTATTGTTGCATCGCACCCTAGTAAATTGTATCTTCAGTTCAGCAGATATTCACAAACTAACCAGAGCAAGAAACAAAAATGGTATAGAAAGCAACCAGTAGATTACACAATGTGGGATAATGACTAATTTAAAGATAGTAAGTTATAACGTCCACCGTTTAAATCAACCCATAAAGAAAAGAACAATTCTGAGCCAACTCAAAAATTTAGGATGTGGAGTTGCATTGATTCAGGAAACGCATCTGGTGGAAACTGAACATATAAAGCTTAGATGAGAGTGGGTCGGTGAGGTATTTAGTGCCTCCTATGGGAAAAGGAGAGGAGTGGCTATCCTTTTCAATAGAACTGTAGTTTTCTCTGTGGAAAAGGTACTCCAAGATACATTGGGGAGATATGTAATGGTAATTGGTACAATAAGTGGGATGGTAGTATCGATAATAAATATCTATGCATCAATGGAAGATGATTACTCTTTCTTTAGAGACATTGTAAATATAATTGCAGAAAATGCCAAAGGTATGATAATACTAGGTGGTGATTTCAATGTGGTCCTTGATGGGAGGCTGCATAGATTACCAGATGAGTTTAACCAAACAAAAAAAAAATATTAAGTAATATGCTAGGGGAGTAAGGATTAGTAGACTCGTGGAGATATAAAAATCCAAGAGGGAGGGATTATAGTTTCTTTTCGAACATGCACGGGAGTTACCCACGTATAGACATGCTTTGTGTTGTCAAACAATATACATATAAAGTGGTAGATTGTAAAATTGGCTCAATAACAATCATTGATCTTGCGCCCATAATTCTTACTTTGGAGTTAGGAATCGAAAAGAGTTTTAAATACTGGAGAGCAAACATTTCTTTACTGACAGAATTGATTTAAAGAGTATTTTGACCACAATGACAATAGTGAAGTAACACCATCCACTCTTTGGGATGGTGCAAAAGCAATAATAAGGGGCAAAATGATTGAAATATCGAGTAGAGTAAGGAAGAATAGGTTGAAGAAACAATCTGACCTGGAACGTAAAATAAAGATATTAAAGTAGAACACAAAAATAACAATAGAAACAAGAATCTGTTTAAGGAACTAAAACAAAAAAAGACATGAGTTAAAAGAGATTCTAACATATAAAGCGGAAGGAGCCCTTCAATTCTTAAATCAAAAATACTATGAGAAGGGAAATAGGGCTAGTCGCCTTCTGGCATTTCAGTTGCGTAAGGAGAAAGCTAATCGAGTAGTTTCCAAAGTTTTACACAGTATTCACAAAGCATAGTGCGGCGGCGCGACTCACGTTGCAGCGGCCCCTACAGCCTGTTTGTCTTTTTTTCATTTTTTAATCTAGTTAAATGTAGTTGTTCATGGTTTTTTTGTACTGTTTCTAACCGTGTATATGTGGGATGTGGGGGGAGGGGGAAACTTTTAAATTCTCTTCCCTGCACGGGAGACCCGACTTTTCCCTGTTGGGTCTCAGTTGTCGTTGGGCCCTAGTACCGTGGAACGGCCTCCAACCGGGATGACCTGGGGGCTCCAGTCACGGAGCCTACGGAGCTGTGGACTTACCATCGTGGGGCTGGCCGGCCTTGGAGCATGGGGAGCTGTGGTGGCTCGCTTCTGCGGCCCAACTCCGGAGCTCCAGCTCCAGCTGCGGCCCGACTCCGGAGCTCCAGCTCCAGCTCCAGTTGCAGATTACTGCCGGTGGACTGTGACATCGGGAGCTTGCAGATCCGGGTGGAAGACTGCTTCCCAGAGCTCCCGCAACGCAACTGGGAGCTCCGGGAACCCGTGTTACTGGGTTGGAATGACCCGGAGCGGGGCCATACATTGCCCAGAGCGGCTTTAAATGGCTGCGGGACATTCCAGTGCCCGCCGGGGCTCCAACCTTGTGACTTTTGAGCCTAGAGCGGGGCCGTACATCGCCTGGCGTGGCCTCAATGGCCGCGGGACGTAACATCGCCCGCCTGGGGCTTCAACATCGGGAGAGAAATGGTGCGGGGGAGAGAGAAGACTTTGCCTTCCATCACAGTGAGGAGGAGATTCACTGTAATGGATGTTTGTGTGAATTGAATTGTTTGTATGTTTTGTAGGAATTGTTTTGTTTGTATGGATGTAGAAACTGAGTTTTGTTTGAGCCTCTCTGAGGTTCGAATGACAAGTAATAAAATCTAATCTAATCTAATCTAATCTTTACATCCGATTTCTAGAAATTTAGTTTCACAACCAAGAGAGATCACAGAAGCATTTGCATCCTTCTATGAACAGTTATACGACTCTCCTGAAATCATAGATAAATAGGAAATGATCAGAACTTTATTTTCTGGATTAAAAATGTCCTGCCTTTCTCAAGAAGAAAGGAGAAATATGACAACACAAATAGAAGAGCAGGAAAAAGAAATAATTAAAAAATTAAAGAACAACACGTCCCCAGGGACGGATGGGATTCCAGGAGAGTTTTATAAATGTTTGGAGAACGAGCTTTCTCCGATTATGGCTAGAGTCTATAATTATGCCCTGGCTGAAGGTAACCCACCGAGAACATGGGCCGAGGCTATAATCTCTGTTCTTTATAAGGAAGGGAAAGATCCCACGGGTTGCGAAGGCTACAGACTGATAAGTCTCTTATGCAATCACCTAAATATACTCAGTGCTATATTAACCAAGAGAACCCAAAAAATTATAAAACAATTGATACATCCTGATCAAACAGGGTTCATACCGGGTAGACAGGGAGCCAATACTAATAGTAGGGTACTGAATATCATGACATGTGCAAAAAGGAAGCATCAGACTTCAATGCTATTAAGTTTAGATGGTCAAAGGGCTTTTGACAGGGTAGATTGGGTCTATCTTGAATATACACTAGATAAAATGGGGTTCCACACAAAATTTATTAATTGGGTGAAAACATTATATTTAAATCCAAAGTCAAGAGTGAGGGTAAATGGATGTTGCTCTGAGTTCTTTTAATTAAAGAGGAGTGTTAGACAGGGAGACAGTTTGAGTCCCCTGCTTTTTGACATGTTTAGAGCCGCTCGCAGAAACTATTAGGCAAGATGACTATATTGAAGGCATTAAAGATGATCGGGGGGGGAGGGGGGGGGGACATAAAATGTCACTATCTGCAGATAAATGTTATGATCTATGCGACTAATCCTATCTCCTCAGTGCCTCATCTAATGCAAGTCTTACAGGTATATGGAGAAATATCAGGATATAAAATAAGTGACTCAAAATCAGAAGCAATGATGCTGTCAGGTCTGTGGCCCTCGCAATTAAATAATCAGGTCAGGTTCCATTGGTCTCGAGAAGGTTTTAGATATCTAGGTATTGTCATCACTTCCTCTATCACCGCATTGTATGAAGCTAACTATGGTAAATTACTCAAGAAGATTAAGGCAGATATTCTCCCTTTATCTCTAATCGGTAGAGTTGAAGTTGCTCGAATGAACATTCTGACCCGACTACTTTTCTTATTTCAATCTTTACCAGTAGGGGTCCCTGGCGCGGCATTTAAGGCGTTAGACAAAGAGTTAACAAGATTTGTGTGGCAAAATAAGAGACCCATAGTCAGACTTAAGACACTGTTGTGATCAAAACAAAAAGGGGGCCTAAATATGCCCAACATTAAATGTTATTATTGGGCAGCGCAGCTGAGAACCTTGATAGCATGGTTAACGAACGATGAGGAAATGGGATGGGTGAAAATAGAACAAAATGCATGTCTTAGTATTGCCCTGGCTGGGCTCCCATTTCTAATTCAAGTAAATTGGAAGAAATTAAAAGTAGATAACGATTGGATTGAATTAACGATGAAAACGTGGTTAGCTATCAGAAAGCAATTAAATCTTTTTAATTCGATATCTAGAGCAATAAAGATAGCTGCTAGTCCCAATTTTATACCCAGCAAAATTGATAAGGGATTCAGAAAATGGGCAGGTAAAGGGCTCATTACTGTGCACCAGCTTTTTTGTGGGGTAGTCTTGAAATCTTATAAGCACCTGCAGAATGAATTTGGACTGTAAGGGTCGGATTTCTTTAGGTTCCTCCAAATACGGCACTACTTACAGACACGTGTAGGTTGGGAGCAGATATGTAGACTACCTTCAAATTTGGAAAATATTTTCTTGATGACTATAGAGGGAGTGTTAAAAAATAATTTGATATCTCATTTATATCAAGGACCAAGACTATATAAAAGGAAATATTATAGAAATAAAGCAGAAATGGGAATTGGAAATGAACACTATTATTACAGAATAATTATGGGAAAGGACATCTTGGGACATAAGCTGACAAGCAGCCCCTCTTGGAGGGAGTTCAATTGAAAAATTAAAATGAGAGTATTTAGGACCCCTCTAGTGTTGACATGATACAGTATCATCTCAAATCTATGCAGGAGACAATGTGGGAAGATCGGTGATCACACATATTTTTTGGGATTGTCCCAAATTGTACCAATACTGGAGAGACATCCAGGTAGAGATTAAGTTAATTCTGGGAGTGGATCTACCTTTGGAACTGGCTTGTTTCATATTAGGAGACACTCCAGTAGAGACAGATATTCAAAATCAGAAATATTTGCTTGGGGTGATGCTGTTGATTGCTAAAAAGATGATAACAGTGCTATTGAGAAAGGAAATGCCACCAAATGTTCAACGGTGGAGGGAAAGATTGAAAAATAATGGAAAGTATAACTGCTAAACTCCAGTTGAGGACTGATGCCTTTAATATTATATGGAAACCGGTACTATTACAAATGCCAAGATTGATTAAGGATTTGATTGGATGAGCTTGTTCTGGTGCCTGTGAATAAGATGCTTCTATGATAGAACGTTAAGAGGACTTGATGCGACGCTAGTAGAGGTTAGGTGATCTGTATTTTGTCATTTTGTTATTGTCTTTTGCATTTTTCTTTGTTTTGTCTGTATGTGTATTTTGTTATGTCAATAAATGTCGAGTTAAAAAAAAAATGTCAGCCCAGTTCATCATAACCCGAATAATCCGGACTTATGTAGTATGTCCAGGAATTTAGAGTTGATCCAAAAAAAGAAAGTCAGAGAAGATGACTTCTTAACAAAAGATCAGTTGTCTGGAGTGGAAACCAAACTGCTGGAGGAACTTAGTAGATTGAGCAGGATCTGTGGTGGGAAAGAAATTGTCGATGTTTTGGGTCAAAACACTGTGACTCCCAGGTCTGTAGTCTGGTATGAATCAAAGATGTAACAGGATACAAGGCAAAGTGGAAACAGAGGTGAAGATGGATAACATATGGAGCATCTAAAGTAGAGCTTAATTCATGGTACCCATCAATCTACCAGATGTAATGTATAATTAGTATTTACTGAAAGGAATAATTGGATTCTGAGTTATGTTTTATGTGGACAGTTTAATGAGTACAGGTGGTCCTCTACTGCTCTTGGACATGTGGTCACAAGCAGCTGTACCAGTCTCACTCCAGGAAATTAGGGTAGAGTCTGCATGATCTCTCATCGTCTGATGCAGATCTACAGCCTGAACACGTGCCAACAAATCATGATTGCAGGAATGCAATGTAACATTGTGCGGAAAGAACACTGGCATGTTAAGTAATATTCAGTTATGATTATCAAGGAGAAGCAAACTTTGTGCAATGTCTTCTTTATAAATAAAGTCGACTTGTCATTTAAAGAAAAAACAAGAACACCGTGTTCGAAATGTTATTCAATATATTCAATGTCCTGGAGACAATTGAGAACAGAATGTAAGAAGAAACATGTACAAGAACTTCACAGAGGAGAGATCCATTGTAATAACAGGTGCTTGCAATGAATGCCTCAGATATGCCAAGTCCAATTTAAAGTGACAAATTAAATGAACAAGAAGGTTAGCAGTTTGACTAATGTGTAATTGACCATTATGAAGTTATAACAGTAAGCTTATGTTAACAAATCATAGATGGTATAATTGAATGTTTACATTAATTAATCAAATGGGTTTACTTCCTTGATAAGGCTGAGGCACTGCAGGATATCTTTGTGAAGTACACGTTAAGGGCCAGTTCTCATTACGTGATATAAATCTAATACATCATTGTAACCAGACACTGCTGTTTAGATAAGAATTGTCACCTACAATAAAGGGTGTTCTGTTAATGGTTCTACCCATCTAATAGCTTTTGCTTGAAGCAACATAAAAGAAAGGCTGGTGAATCTGTGGAATTCTTTGCCACAGAAGTTGTGGAGGCCAAGTCAATCGATATTTTTTAAGGCAGAGAGAGATAGATTTTTGATTAGCATGGGTGTCAGGGGTTATGGGTGTGTTGTATTCGAGGGCTAAATAATTCACAAACTACACTTGGTGTCCAGAACCCAAAGTGTATTTATTAAAAGCCGAACATGACTGCCGCTAAAGCCCTGCAGATCCCTCAGGGACCCTCCCTGAAGAAACATTCATTTCAAGACAGAGCCCTCTGGTGGTGACTCCAGGACACAACACTTTTCCATCCTTGTAAATGAAGGTTATCATTTAAGTCCAGTTATTCACCCAAATAGGTCCATATTCAATCAGTCCAAAATACCAGCTCGGTGAACATAACGTTTATGGCTTCACAGCTGATAATCGTGCAGATACTGAGGTCTCCTCTTTTGTCATTGAGAGCGTCGAGCGGGAATAGACTGCTCTGCTGTATGCTCTGCTGTATGCTGACCACAATCACTGTCTTGACTGGATATTGGGAAAGGAAAAGTGTCCAATTCATCTTCTTCCTGTCCCTGCCACTTGCAATTAGACACTTTGCGTTCCATCTGGTGTCATCTTAGAGGAGGTACGCGTTCTCGCCGAATCTCCGTTTAATCTGTATCAGTTTGGAGAGTGCACTTGCGAGCTTATGCTGTCCGTTTGGGAGGCTGATTGGTACCTAGTCGCCGACCTTGAACCGCAGAGCTCGTACTCTGCGTTTGGCACCACAGTACGCATTCCCTTTTGCTTGTCTGTGTGCAATCATTTCCGACTTCGCTTTTGTGTCTGGATTTGGATGTGATGATGGTTGAAGATCATTCAGTTTTGTTTGCAGGTTTCGGCCTATCATCAGCTCTGCTGGCGTTTTCCCAGTCAACGTGGGTGTCAAAAGTAGTTGCGATCTCAGGCCCCTTTCTGTGGAGATCGTGTACTACAAGTAGAAACCGCTGGCTTCATGGTGCAGCTTGCACCTCTCTGAAGATGTCGACTTAAACCAAGTGTGTTTATTACAAGCCAAATATGGCTGCCGCTAAAGCCCTGCAGATCCCCCAGGGACCCCCCCTGAGGAAACATTCATTTCGAGACAGAGCCCTCTAGTGGTGGCTCCTGGACACAACAGGGAGAAGGCTGGAGAATGGGGTTAGAAGGGAGAGATAGGTCTGCGATTGAACGGCAGAGTAGACTTGATGGGCCGAATGGCCTAATTCTGCTCCTATCACTTATTGACATGACCTATAAGCAACAAATTGGTGCAAATTTCTGCATGAGTTTGGGGACAAGCATAGGTGGCTCTGCAGATATGCAAATAAGGACAGCTTTAGCAATAATGCACACTGCTATCAATGGATTATAACATCCACTTCCACCGTCTCATCTTTCTCCTCTTCTGAATCCTCAAAATGGGCTCTGTAATCTGTGTAGAAAGGAACTGCAGATGCTGGTTTGCACCAAAGATAGACATGAAATGCTGGAGTAACTCAGTGGGACAGGCAGCATCTCTGCAGAGATGGAATGGGGGATGTTTCGGATCCTTTGCCCTTATCCCTTAGATATTTGAGAGGATCCATCTATCAAATAGAGTAAGCCTCTCTTTTACAAGAACCAAGCGAATGTTGATGTTTACAAGTGTAAAGGCATCTGGAAGGGTTGACTGCTGCAGGGCCTAAGCACCAGTGATCTGTGTAGGAAACATGTCGTCGTAAGAAAGATTTTTTGCTATATGTTGATGAAATGGAGGCACTTGTGGCTGATGAATACTCCATGCTGACCTATGAGTACATTCACTTCCTTGCATGATATTGGCATAGCAAAATTAGACATAACTGATCCAATAGCTTTATCCTCGTAAGATATTCAAACACACTGAGAAAACGAATCCTCCATCTGTAAAACGTTTGCTGTACGTTGATTTTTATGAACATAATGTCTATGGATGTGAAGAGGATGTTTCCTCTAGTGGGAGAGTCTAGGACCAGAGGTCATAGCCTCAAAATTAAAGGATGTTCCTTTCGGAAGGAGAGGAGGAGGAATTTCTTTAGTCAGAGGGTAGTGAATCTGTGGAATTCTTTGCCACAGAAGGCTGTGGAGGTCAAGTCAGTGGATATATTTAAGGCAGAGATAGATCGATTCTTGATTAGGACAGGTGTCAGAGGTTATGGGGAGAAGACAGGAGAGTGGGGTTAGGAGGGAGAGATAGATTAGCCATGATTGAATGGCGGAGTAGCCTGGATGTGCCAAATGGCATCATTCTACTACTTTTTCTTATGACGTTATGAAATGCATTGATGAATAAGTTTGCTGACAACACCAAAATTAGAGTTGCATACTGTGAAGATGGCTGTCAGAATATAGAGAGTGAGATTGATCAACTGCAGAAATGGGCAGAGAAATAGCAGATGGAGTTTAACCTGATCAAGTGAGAGATGTTTTACTTTATCAAGTTGAACATAAGGGGAAAATATATAGTTAATGGCAGCATTGATATGCAGATGGAACTTGGAATGCAAGTTCATAGATCACTGAAGGGGAGAGCACGTATATAGGGTGGTAAAGAAGGTGTATGTATGCTTGCCTTCACTGCCATGCCTTTGAATAATTGATGTGAGGAAGTCATGATGCAGTTTTATAGGACTTTGGTTGATCTGCATTTGGAGCATTGTGTGCAGTTCTGGTTGCCCGATTACAGGAAATATGTGGAGGCTTTGGAGAGGGTGCAGTAAAGGTCTACTAGAATTGGTGCCTTGGTGCAGGGGTTCAGCTACAGGAAGAGGTTGCGGAGACTTGGATTGTTTTCTCTGGAACAGCGGAGGTTGAGGGGAGATTTTTTAGAAGTATATAAAAATTATGAGAAGCATAGATAGGTCATAAGGTCATAAGTGATAGGAGAAGAATTAGGCCACTCGGCCCATCAAGTCCACTCCATCATTCAATCGTGGCTGATCTATCTCTCCTTCCTCACCCCATTCTCCTGCCTTCTCCCCATAATGCCTGACACCCGTACTAAATCAAGAATTTATCCATCTCTGCCGTAAAAATATCTTTTGTATTGGCCTCCACGGCCTTCTGTGGCAAAGAATTCCACAGGTTCACCTTCTGACTAAAGAAATACTTCCTCATCTCCTTCCTAAAGGAACGTCCTTTAATTCTGAGGTGATGACCTCTAGTCCTACACTCTCCCACTGGTGGAAACATCCTCTCTACATCCACTCTATCCAAGCCTTTCACTATTCAGTAAGTTTCAATGAGGTTTCCCCTCATCTTTCTAAACTCCAGCGAGTACAGGCCCAGTGCTGTCAAACGCTCATCATATGTTAACCCACTGATTCCTGGGATTATTCTTGTAAACCCAGTTTTTGTATTCTAGCCCTCTTGAAATAAATGCCTTCCTTGCTACTGATTCGACTTGCAGATGGATTTTTTGAAAATCCTGCACCAACACTTCCAAGTCCCATTGCACCTCTGATTTCTGGATTCTCTCCCCATTTAGAAAATAATCTAAGTCTTTATTCTGACTACCAAAATGCATGACTCCACACTTTGCTACACTATATTCTATCTGCCACTTCTCTGCCCACTCTCACAAATGTGTCCAAGTCCATCTGCAGAGTCCTCTACACTACCTGCCCCTCCACCTATTTTCATATAATGTACAAATTTTGCCACAACGCTTTCAATTCCCATATTCAAATCATTAATATGCAACGTGAAGGTTAGCGGCACCAGCATCAAACCGTACGGAACTCCACTAGTCACTGGCAACCAACCAGAAAAAGCCCCTTTTATTGCCATTCTTTGCCTTCTGCCATCCAGCCAACCTGCTAACCTTTGAAACCATGGGCTCACATCTTCCTAATCAGCCTCACACGTGGCACTTTATCAAAGGCTTTCTGAAAATCTAGATAAACAACATCCACTGACTTTCCTGTGTCTGTCTTGCTATTTACTTTTTCAAAGAATTCCACCAGATTCGTCAGGAAAGATCTACCCTTCATAAAACCATGCTGACTTTGGCCTATTTTATCATGAACTAAGTACTCCGTAACTTCATCCTTTATAATGGATAATTTTAAGCTTACCAACCACTGAATTAAGACTAATCAGCCAATAGTTTCCACCATTCTACTTTGCTCCTTCTTGTACGACGGGTTAATATTAACAATTTTCCAATCATCTGGAACCACTCCTGACTAGTGATTCTTGAAATATCACTATTAATGCCTTCACAATCTCCAAAGTCACCGCTTTCAGAACCCTAAGAGGCTGCCCATCCAGTCCAGATGACCTTGTACTTTCAGCTTAGAAGTACCTTCTCCTTAGTAATAGGCACTCCACTATCTTCCACCCCCTGACTCTCTTGAATTTCAGGCACATTGCTGGTGAGTTCCACTGTGAAGACTGATGCAAAAAAGTTATTAAATTCCTCTGCCATTTCTTTATTCCTCATTATCACTTATCCTGCATCCGTTTTCAGCTGTCCAACGTCCACTATTGTCTCTTTCTTACTCTTTCTATAACTGCATATTGAAATCTCCCAAGACCACTGTAGATAGGGTAGACAGTCAGAAGCTTTTCCCAGGGTGAAAATATCCAACACGAGAGGACATAGCTAAAAGATGATAGGCGGAAAGTTTAATATAGACTAGACTAAGTGAGACCCGTGGGGGGGGGGGGGGGGTGTGGAGTGGGAGAGGAAGTGTGTATGTGGGCCGGAGGAGTTTGCGAGGGGTGGGGGTGGAGGGATGTGGGGGGGAGGGGGTATGTGGTGTGGATGGGGTGTGGGGGGGAGGGAGTATGTGGGAGGGGTGTATACCTCTATGGCGACCACACATTTCACTGTACCAATTGGTACATGTGACAAATAAATGTATCTTTTATCTTGTATCTTGTATTTAGTATCTTCAGGCAGTGGTTTGGGTCAGGACCTTCTTCAGATTGATGTTCCATTTCTATGTTTCCTCATTCTTTGTGATGCTGGGTTCTTTAGTCATGTTTGCTTTTTTTCTATTTAAACTACTGAATTAAACTCAGAATTAAACATGCTAACTCAACAATGTGGCAGGGGGATGGGTACAAGAGCAGAGAGGCAGGTGGGTGTAAAATGAGGGTAGAAGCAATAGGTAGCAAGGTGAAAAGTAAAAGTGGCAGGCAGACAAAACCAGGGCAAAAATCAAAAAGGGCCACTTTTCAGCATAATTGTATAAGGGGTAAGAGCGTTGTAAAGACAAGCCTGAAGGCTTTGTGTCTCAATGCAAGGAGTATTCGTAATAAGGTGGACGAGTTGAACGTGCAGATAGCTATTAATGATTATGATATAGTTGGGATCACAGAGACATGGCTCCAGCGTGACATAGGCTGGGAGCTGAACATCCAGAGATATTCAATATTCAGGAGGGATAGAGAGAAAGGAAAAGGAGGTGGGGTAGCGTTGCTGGTTAGAGAGGAGATTAACGCAATGGAAAGGAAGGACATTAGCTTGGAGGATGTGGAATCAGTATGGGTAGAGCTGCAAAACACAAGGGGTGTTGTGTACAGGCGACCTAACAGTAACAGTGAAGGTGGGGATGGTTTCAAACAGGAAATTAGAAATGAGTGCGACAAAGGCAAAACTGTTATAATGGATGACTTCAATCTACATATAGATTGAGTGAATCAAATTGGCAGGGGTGCTAAGGAAGAGGATTTTTTGGAATGTATGCGGGATAGTTATCTAAATCAACATGTAGAGGAACCAACGAGAGAGCAGGCTATTTTAGACTGGGTTTTGAGTAATGAGGAAGGGGTAGTTAGCCGTCTTGTTGTACGTGCCCCCTTGGGCAAGAGTGACCATAATATGGTTGAGTTCTTCATTAGGATGGAGAGTGACATTGTTAATTCAGAAACAATGGTTCTGAACTTAAAGAAAGGTAACTTTGAAGGTATGAGACGTTAATTGGCCAAGATTGACTGGCAATTAATTCTAAAAGGGTTGACGGTGGATATACAATGGAAGACATTTAAAGACTGCATGGATGAACTACAAAAATTGTTCATCCCAGTTTGGCAAAAGAATAAATCGGAGAAGGTAGTGCATCCGTGGATAACAAGGGAAATCAGGGATAGTATCAAAGCAAAGGATGATGCATACAAAGTAGCCAGAAAAAGCAACATACCAGAGGACTGGGAGAAATTCAGAGACCAGCAGAGGAGGACAAAGGGCTTAATTAGGAAAGGAAAAATAAATTATGAAAGAAAACTGGCAGGGAACATAAAAACTGACTGCAAAAGTTGTTATAGATATGTGAAGAGAAAGAGATTAGTTAAAACAAATGTAGGTCCCTTGCAGTCAGAAACAGGTGAGTTGATCATGGGGAACAAGGATATGGCGGACCAATTGAATAACTACTTTGGTTCTGTCTTCACTAAGGAAGACATAAATAATCTGACGGAAATAGCAGGGGACCGCGGGTCAAAGGAGGAATTGAATGAAATCCAGGTTAGTCGGGAAGTGGTGTTGGGTAAATTGAATGGATTAAAGGCCGATAAATCCCCAGGGCCAGATAGGCTGCATCCCAGAGTACTTAAGGAAGTAGCTCAGGAAATAGTGGATGCATTAGTGATAATCTTTCAAAACTCTTTAGATTCTGGAGTAGTTCCTGAGGATTGGCGGGGAGCAAACGTAACCCCTCTTTTTAAGAAGGGAGGGAGAGAGAAAATGGGGAATTACAGACCAGTTAGTCTAACATCGGTAGTGGGGAAACTGCTAGAGTCAGTTATTAAAGATGGGATAGCAGCACATTTGGAAAATGGTGAAATCATTGGACAAAGTCAGCATGGATTTACGAAAAGTAAATCATGTCTGACGAATCGTGGAATTTTTCAAGAATGTAACTAGTAGCGTGGATAAGGGAGAACCAGTGGATGTAGTATATCTGGACTTCTAGAAGGCTTTCAACAAGGTCCCACATAAGAGATTAGTATACAAACTGAAAGCACACGGTATTGGGGGTTCAGTATTGATGTGAGAGAACTGGCTGGCAAACAGGAAGCAAAGAGTAGGAGTAAACGGGTCCTTTTCACAATGGAAGGCAGTGACTAGTGGGGTACCGCAGGGCTCAGTGATGGGACCCCAGCTATTTACAATATATATTAATGATCTGGATGAGGGAATGGAAGGCAATATCTCCAAGTTTGCGGATGACACTAAGCTGGGGGGCAGTGTTAGCTGTGAGGAGGATGCTAGGAGACTGCAAGGTGACTTGGATAGACTGGGTGAGTGAGCAAATGTTTGGCAGATGCAGTATAATGTGGATAAATGTGAGGTTATCCACTTTGGTGGCAAAAACAGGAAAGCAGACTATTATCTAAATGGTGGCCGATTAGGAAAAGGGGAGATGCAGCGATACCTGGGTGCCATGGTACACCAGTCATTGAAAGTAGGCATGCAGGTGCAGCAGGCAGTGAAAAAAAAAAAAGAATGGTATGTTAGCTTTCATAGCAAAAGGATTTGAGTATAGGAGCAGGGAGGTTCTACTTCAGTTGTACAGGGTCTTGGTGAGACCCACACCTGGAGTATTGCGTACAATTTTGGTCTCCAAATCTGAGGAAGGACATTATTGCCATAGAGGGAGTGCAGAGAAGGTTCACCAGACTGATTCCTGGGATGTCAGGACTGTCTTATGAAGAAAGACTGGATAGACTCGGTTTATACTCTCTAGAATTTAGGAGATTGAGAGGGAATCTTATAGAAACTTACAAAATTCTTAAGGGGTTGGACAGGCTAGATGCAGGAAGATTGTTCCCGATGTTGGGGAAGTCCAGGACAAGGGGTCACAGCTTAAGGATAAGGGGGAAATCCTTTAAGACCGAGATGAGAAAGGCTTTTTTCACACAGAGAGTGGTGAGTCTCTGGAACTCTCTGCCACAGAGGGTGGTTGAGGCCAATTCATTGGCTATATTTAAGAAGGAGTTAGATGTGGCCCTTGTGGCTAAGGGGATCAGAGGGTATGGAGAGAAGGCAGGTACGGGATACTGAGTTGGATGATCAGCCATGATCATATTGAATGGCGGTGCAGGCTCGAAGGGCCGAATGGCCTACTCCTGCACCTAATTTCTATGTTTCTATGTTTCTATGTAACACTGATACCTTGTTTGCAGCTATCTCTCCTCTAAGCAGGAACTCAATCATCTTTTTCACTCAACTTACGTTGTTGCCTTGGATGTCACGGGAAATGTATCTGTATCTTTGTAGTATGCCCAAAGGATCTTACTTTGAACATATCCTACAAAGGAATTTGGGTGAGAAATATGGGCGACGACAAAAATATTTAGTGTGTAAAAATGAATTGGATACCCATTTTGCAGCTGACTGATATTCAAGGAAAGGCTGGGAGGTTGCACAACAGACTTAATTCAAAATCTTTTCACAAGATTCTTTTGTTCTAAAGTTCAACATTCCAGCAGACCTCTCTTTACAATGCAGCATTCTCTTGGCAGGGCTTGAGTGAGACGCATAGATTATGAAGAGCAATTGAAGTTCCCAGTGAAAATGTGGCTGGTATTGTCACATGCTGAGCAGCAGATTGCAGTGCAAAATGCATTTAGTTCAACATGATCACATCACTAACCAGTCTTAAATATCTCTATGCTCAACACACATCTCATGATTTAGCAGTCTCCAACCTTTTCATCATGTGAACCAGTTTAGTATATTGGTATATCTGCATCCTGTTCAACTACCCCTACCACTATTGCTGTTATTTGCAATAGAATCCTCTGCTTTTCTGCAAATCCACTCCAATTTCCTCCTTGAGTAATATTTTGTGTGAGAAGTTATCTTCTGGTGCTATTTACCTACAACTGTGCACCCATTCCCTCCCCCTCCCCCTCCCCCTCCCACTCCCCTCCCCTCCTCCCATCTACCACCCCCTCTCCTCCCAACACCCTTCCCCCCAACCCCATCCTCTCTCCACCCCCTCCTCCCTCCCCCACTCCCAAAGCTGCCCACACCCATTCTGGTAGGAACAGGCCTCGTGGAAGCTATTTCAAGATAAATAGAATACAAAAACAGGGATGCAATGCTGAGGTTTTATAGTCAGACTGCATTTGGAGTATCGTGAGCAATTCTGGGCCCAGAAGAAAGATGTGTTGGTGCTGGAGACGGTCCAGAGGAAGTTTACGAGATTGATCCCAGGAGTAACTGTGTTAACAAATGATGAGCATTTGACGACACTGGGCCTCTACTCACTGGTGTTTAGAAGGATGAGGGGGACCTTATTGAAACTTACCGAATAGTGAAAGGCCTCGACAGAGTGGAAGTGGAGAAAATGTTTCCACTAGTGGGAGAGTCTAGGACCAGAGTTTATAATCTCAGAATAAAAGGATGTTCCTTTAGGAAGATGAGGAGGAATTTCTTTAGTCAGAGGATGGCGAATCTGCATAATTCATTGTCGTCGAAGGCTGTGGAGGCCGTCAATTGATATTTTTAAGGTAGAGATAGATTTTACTTCGGAGTCACGTGTGTGACTACGTGAAGAAGGCCGTCCCCACGCAAGCGCGTCACTACATCTGACGCGTTGTGCATGGACTGACTGGCAGGTGTGCGGCTCCTGCCAGCGATAAGCTTTAAACCTGGAAGGTAAGTTTTTAACTTATTTCTAGGAATGTGTTTTGTTTTGCAGGATTGCCTGCTGAATTCGGGGTGAAGTTGGACAGGCCGCGGGGAACCGGTTATGGACCGTGGGTAAATCCCGGTCCGGACCGCGATATCACGGGTAGCCGGCGGCCGTCGGGTTCACTATTAGACTAGCAGTTAGCCGGTCTTACTACCCCAGTCTGTGTTAATGGGGTTAGCAGCTCCCACATTGCTATGGTTCTTCCAGAGTAGGGGTTAGACTGGCAGTCAGCCGATCTTGCAACCCAAGCCATTCACTTTGGGGTCTGCAGCTCCTACACCATTATGGTCCCCAGAAATAGGGGTTAGACTGGCAGCAAGCCGGTCTAGCTACCCCAGTCTCGGACAATGGGGTCAGCAACCCCCAGACCACTTAGGTCTTCCGAGACAAAGCGGTTAGACTGGCAGTACGCCGGTCTCGCTTCCCCTGTTGCCGACTATGGTGTCAGCAGCCCCAGACCGCTTAGGTCTTCCTAGAGAAAGGAAGTCCGAGAGAACTGGCTGTAAGCTGGTCACGCTACTCCAGTCATGGACAATGGGGTCAGCAGCCGCAGACCGCTTAGGTCTTCCCAGAAAAAGCGGTTAGATTGGCAGTAAGCCGGTCTCGCTACCCCAATCTGTCAATGGGGTCAGCAGCTCCCAGACCGCTTAGGGCTTCCCAGATAACAGTTAGACTGGAGTAAACCGGTCTCGCTACACCAGTTGCTGACAATGGGGGCAGCAGCTCCCAGACCGCTAAGGTCTCCACAAATAGGGGAAAATTGGCAGTAAGCTGGTCTGAAAGCACAGTCACTAATTATGGGGTCAGCAACTCACAGGCCGCTTTGGTTCCCCAGGAAAAGGGGTTTAACCACGAGGAAGCCGGTCAGGCCTTGGGACTCGGTCGAGTCGGGCCAGGAGGTACCCCCCTCCTTCTATGGGAAGCGTCTGTGAACTTCTAAAACCCACCTGGTGCACCTGATGGAGAGGTTGCTCCAGAGAGATATGCTCCAGAAGAGAGCTATCTGAGCTCGGGTATTATGAAAAATCCACTGGCAGTGGTACCTGTGTCAGGGCTGCACAATGTCTCCCTCTCTGAGGAGGGGAGCAATAGGGGTCAGTTTCGCTCTGGTCCAGAGTCATATTCTGAAATAGGTCCAAGGGGCCATGTCAGCGCAGGTATCCTCAGGGGCCTGCGGCAGCACCTGTCTCAGGGCTGTCTACGAGTCTCCCTCTCGGTGGAGGGGGAGTGCGAGGACATACTCACAAGGGAAGAGGCCGAAAACCCGGAAGGGGCCAGATTATCTCATGCCACAAGTGCCGGCAGTGAACAGAGCTATCAAATTAAACCGTCGTATCGGCGATGACACCCCCACGCCTCAACGGCAGTAAACAGTTCACTGAAGTTGATGGGCGCTTGAAAGCTGGGCCAAGCTGGTCTCAGGAATATGGAAATCAAGGATGGGAATGGAACCCACATCAGGGGCTTTTGGGCTTACCATAAGACCACTGGTAACCATGGAGGTAGGTGGGTCTGGTTCTTTCGAAACATGGGGTAAGTGGACCATTAACAAGTTCGTAATATTTACACTTGTTTTGTACAAATAAAAATGATAACATGTGGTGGGTAATTATTACACAGTATACAAGGGTACCAAGCATGGCTTGGAATTGGGGCCAGAATTGCCCTTCGAGGCAGGCTCAGAATTACGGCCGGAGCAGTTTTAAGTTAGGCCAGTTGTATGGCCAGAGCTGCATTCAAGGCAGGCATGGAATTATGGCAGGCGTGGCCTGTTCCTTGTGAAAGATGGAGAAATGTTTGTTCATATTTCATTTACTCCCATGTGCAACATAGCTTTTCAGTATATGGAATTTCTCTACTGTCTAACTACTTAGGATCTTTACGGCATGCATCGATCTCATAGATGCATACTATTTAGGACCCATTCACAGGAGATCACCGGAGACATTTGAAATTGATCTGGTGGATATTTCTTACTGGTTAAATCAACTGTTTTCAGCCATCCAGTCAAATTTAAGTTGATACCAACTGGAAGTTATTGTTTATTGGAACATAGAAGAAGCGGAAACCACTTTCGACCATTAGGGAGACTGACAAAAACCTCCGGGAACCGCACGGAAACCTTGGGTGGGGCGCAAAGTCTCCAGAGGTTTCCGTTCAGGTTTCTAAGTGGGACAGGGGCATAATGGTTTAGTGCAATTTGGATTATTGGCAGATGAATTTTGGAAGATCTTGAATTGATAGGGGAGTATGGAGAGGCAACGTGACAGAGCTTTTTATACTGAGGCTTAGAGGTAACAAAAGGCAAAAATGTGTGTTTAACCTATCATTGATCCAAAGTGGAGTAAAGACTAGCAATCCTATGCTGTACTGTTCTATGTCCTATGTTCAGTAGATGCAGCTTGACTTGTTGAGTGCTCCAAGCACTTTATGTTTATTGATCTGCTGAAGTGGAAATGGTTGAGAGCGTCACTTTCCTTGGGACTAATATTACCAACAATCTGTTTATGACCAACCACACTAACGTACCAGCCAAGAAGACATAGAAACATAGATAAAAACGTAGAAAATAGGTGCAGGAGTAAGCCCAAACGGCCCTTCGAGCCAGCAGCACCATTCAATATGATCATGGCTGATCATACAAAATCAGTATCCCGTTCCTGCTTTCTCCCCATATCCCTTTATTCTGTTAACCCTAAGAGCGATATCTAAAGGGCCTGTCCCACTAACGCGACTTTTCAGCGACTGTCTTCGACCTTGAAGCTCGAGGGCACTCGCCTGAAAAACCTCGAGCTGGATTGACTGTCAGCGATGAAACTGCGAGCCGGATCGACCGTTTGCACACACGCACACACACAAACACATCGCAAAGGCGGGGCCAGGGAAAGCGGGGGAGCGCTGTTTGAAATTCACACCCGCGATGAACAGGAAGGTAAAAAGGTAAAAGATGGCTGGCACAGTTACCGTAAGTCCTTTAGAGAGTGGGGGGGGGGGGGGGGGGGGGGGGTGGAGAGAGGGGGAGAGAAGGGGGAGAGAAGGGGGGAAAAGGGGAGGAGAAGGAGTGGAGACAATTTTAAGAAGTCAGACAACTTTTAATAAAGTTTAGCGGGCATTTAACATTACCGGTCGGTTTACTTACCTTTTTTTTCTCACAACCTACCTCAACCAACCTACCACAAAAATGCCTATGAGTAAAAAAATATCGATTTTTTCCATGACAACCTTTTTTTACTCGCAGGCATTTTTCAGCATGTTGAAAAAAATGCCGCGACCTAGCTGGGGCCTCGAGTATGCAGGGACTACTCTCGAGCATGAAGGAGAGTTACAAACAGTGATGGAAAAGGGTTTAGGAACTAGGGGTACTCTAAGGTCCATGAGGCTGGGGTTGGGAAGGAAGGGGGGGGGGGGGGTTAATGTGCGGTCATTCCCATGTAAGAGTACAAGAAACCATAACTTGTTTATTGTGTATTATATGTCATAGCTGCTTCCTTGCATCTCTCTCTCTCCCTCTCCCTCTCGCTCTCCCTCTCCCTCTCTCTCTCTGTTTACATTACAAAATGTTCCATAATGGTATATAATCTCCATTTTTTTCTGTCACCTCTTTCTTTCTGCATGGCGTTGCTTCAGCATGCCTTCTGCCACTAAAAGCCATGTCCTCACATATTCTTCGGGGTTGAATTTTGACAGAGGACCAACTTAATAAAGTTGAGAGATGATCACTTTGAAGTCTTTCACGTTGTGGTGACATGCAGGAATTCATGCCCCTGAAGCTTCTTTCACATTCTGCTGTTGATACCGGAATTGTATTTATAATCGGTAGCAGCTGCTGAAAATCTGCAGAAACTATCTTCCCCTTTATATTCCTTCAATTCTCTGAAGGCCCTGACACAAAGCCGACCATTTAAGCCAAATTGTTCTGCTATTTCTTCTACAACATTATCCCCAAAGGTAAAAAGGTAAATATTGTTAATATCTAAATATTTTGACTTGTTAATTCACTGTTTACATTTATCATTGGAAGCTGTTGTAGATTCAAGCAGCCTGGATATCATATTATTGACCAAACTCCTCAAAAATTGTTGTCTATGTATTGTAGGTATTTTACCAGCTCTCAAATTTATTCCATTAAATATCATCTAGCTTGTTGCTTTCTCCACTTGAGTATAACATTTTCCGGGCTTCTCTATTTGACATTCAAGAACCTTGATAGTTTGTTTAATTTCCTCGTGTGCTTTACTAAGTGTACAATTTCGGTTCTGCAGTTTATGTGACAGTTCAGACAACTCTAGCAAACTGTCCATCAACAAGTCCAAATTATTTACGAAAGCTGATGATTCTAATATTTTTCTCAGCCCCTCATACTTTGCTCTCTCTGCTAAAAAAGACTAGATCACAGCTTGCTTTTCCAAAATGCTCCCAAATAGCTTTATAAGACTGCCACATTGCCTTTACAGTTCAGTAAGACGAAGCAACCCATCTCACACTGAAAACACAACCAATTTTCAACAGTTGACAGTGAAGAGCCTCAGCACATGCAGTTAACTCATCCTGATTCTTAGGAGACTAAGATATAAGGAATACAATTCATCACAAATATCTGAAAATGATCCCCTGAGCATCACCTGCACTGAGTTCAAGCTGACTGACAAACAGAGTTGCATTAGGGAAATCATCAAGAAATAGTTTTTGCAAAACTGCACCATCAGTTATAAAGTGATATCATTTTATTTTAGGACTTGTATTGAAAAACACCTCTTTACAATTTTGCATTTGCACCAAGTTTCATATGTTCTAAGTCAACCAACTGCTGCCCCTCAAACTACTAGGAAAGTAGTAGATTCATCAATCATAATATTTTAGACATTAAAACACTATGATATGTTCTACAGTATGAAGTGTACAGCAAAACCTTGCATAAGAGCAAAACCTGGAGAAACTCAGCAGGTCACAGAATGGAGTGTCCGAAGAAGGTTCTCGACCCAAAACATCACCTATTCCTTCCTCTCCAGAGATTCTGCCGGACCCGCTGAGTTACTCCAGCATTTTGTGCTATCTGCTGTTTAGGGTCAGGTGCCTTCTTCATGCATTTTATAAGGGGTTGTGGGATATTTGGATTTCACGTATTTAAATTTGTTTGTTGTTACGAATATAACTCGTATGTGTGGGAAAAAAAATTTCCATGAGCCATACCCCAAGTTACAGTGTGTAAAAAACATAGATAACTAGCAGTCTCCTTTGTACCAATCAAATGGTTTGAAAATAGGCAAAGCAAAAAGTAGCATGTTCTCTAGAAAGGCTTAACCCTAAAATAATTGATCGGAAGGGTGTGATTTTCAGTCAGGACGTCTGTATCATTCAGTCAGTGAGCTTGCAGTCCGGAGCTCTTCTTTATTACCCCTCTGCATAAAACCAGAGAGAGCAGCAGAGAGGGAGAGAGGGAGAGAGAGACAGAGCGGCACAGCAGCACAGAGGAAGAGGGAGGCACAGAGGGAGAGAGGCACAGAAGGACAGAGGCACAGTGGGAGAGAGGCACAGTGGGAGAGAGGCACAGTGGCACACAAATCGTTTTCGTCTGAGTTGAATAAAGTGATAAACGACTCGAATCTTTCTGCAGTACTCATTAAACTCGAGCTGGAAATTGAAACCTAGGGGAACGCCTTCCCCCTGTGTACCCGCCCATTTCCATCACTGGTTACAAAGACCTCCTGGGACCTCGTGTCGACCATGCTGCGAGTATGAATCGAGAGCAAACTCTTCTAAATTTGCGAATTAGGTCGCCGCAGTGGGAGTCTCTCTTGAAAACATCCAGTGAATTGGCCTCCGCTGCCTTCTGTGGCAGAGAATAGTAAGATTAAACGAGAACTTACCAGTTTGAAGTTTGATGTTTATTTTATGAGGAGTTACAATGAGGGATTACGTGAAGAAGCCCCGCCAGGCGCATACGCGTCATACTTCAAAGTAGCGGCGTGAAAACACAGAAACTATAGTCGAAGTGATATAGTAAGACTCAGAAGACTAGAACAACCAGATGATCTTTGCGATTATGAGGGCTGGGAGTGAAGGGCACATAATCCCTCATCATAACTCCTCATAAAATAATGATCAAACTTCAAACTAGTAAGTTCTCGTTTAATCTTACTATTTTACTTCGGAGTCACGTGAGGCATAAGCTCAGGGGCGACCGCGGCTTTGTGGTCGCAGCTCCTAGACTGTGGAACAGCATCCCCCTCCCCATTAGAACTTCCCCCTCCATCGACTCCTTTAAGTCTAGTCTAAAAACATATCTGTTCTCCCAAGCCTTTCCTGACATCCTCTGAGCGAGGTCTATTTTGTATATATGTATGTAGCCTGCTTGTGTATACTACTCTTATAACAAATGTAAAGCACTTTGGTCAACGAGAGTTGTTTTTAAATGTGCTATATAAATAAATGTGACTTGCGACTTGTGACGACGTGAGTGACTTCGTGAAGATTTCAAAGCTCTGTGATTTCGTGCCATAGATCCATTCCATACAACACACTGCTTCAGTTGACACAGTAGTGAATAAATAATGTATTGAACATTGCTTCGAATTATCCAATAATCATTTTTTAAATAACAAAACAGTAATAACCCCTCTGTCCCGGGGGAAATTACAAATGAAATTTAGAAAGAAAAGAAATAAAACAGAACCCAACACAGCATGCCCAAAACCTTGCACTGTCAGAACAGGTTTATCATAAAATTAGGAGAAGGCTGCCTCCTTAGACTATCCTGCGACCCCGAGGATTTAGTCTAGAGGCAAATCCTGCGCCTTAGTTACCTCGATATATTGACTCAGGTGCTTGACTACACATAACGTTTGGTCAACGGGTCTGCAGATTAACAAATTAATATGATCATGTAACAGATGACTTTCTCCTGTTACTGGATGCACCAACAAATTACTGCAGTTGGGGACAGCTATGAATGGCTGAGTCATCATTCTCAGCACCAATGGGAACCATGGCTGTATAGGCCAGTCCAGAACCACCAAAACGCCTGAGGCGGAGTCCTGCTCTATTTTGGTGAGGCATTGCCTAATGAGGCAGATTGGGGGAAAAGCATAAAAGAACGCACGTCCCCAATGTAGCGAGAATGCATCCACCGCTACTGCTCCTGGATCTGGTTCCCACAAAACGTATTTAGGCAACCTGTGATTTAGCTTGGATGCAACAGATCAATATCTGGCAAACCAAAGTGGCTGACAATCATTTTAAACATCAGGATTTAGCATCCATTCTATGTTGTCATTAAATTTCTGTGACCTGTTGTCTGCCACCACATTATCTCTACCTGGCAGGTAGATACCTGAGGCCCAGATATTTCTGGAATACACCAGTCCCAAATGAGGTTAGCCAGATTATCACATGATACTGACCTTATTCCTCCCATGTGATTGATATAGGCAACAGCCGTGGTATTGTCAATCTGGAGCTGAACATGTAAATATTCATTGCTGAACAATAAGTTTTTAACCCATAGAATGCACCCAGCAATTCTAAGTAATTTATACCATGCCTGTGCAGGATTAAACCCTCTTGCACACTCCATCTACCACCACAGCTAGACTCGCTGTCCATGGCTCCCCATCCCAAGCACTCACATCTGTTTGTAAAACCACTGAAGGTTGTTGAACCAAACTATTTTTGGTAGTTTGTGATTGATAATCCACCATTGTAATTCAGCGATGGCTCTGGCTGGCAACTGCATTGGTCTATGAAAATGCCCTGCATGTTCTTTAAGTGCTTGTTGTCTAGCCCGTTGCAGACTTAGATAGTGCAGGGGTCCAAACTTCACTGCAGGGAAAGCCGCCACCAATTTGCCAATAACACTGGCTACTTCCCGGATGGAGGGGTGTTGTATTTCAGCGAGACTAGTACAGACCTCCCTGATTTCCACAGCCTTGACTGTAGGTAAAGTCACTGACATATCAACTGAATCAATGACAAACCCCAAATAATCAATTTTTTGGGATGGTTCTAACTTGGATTTTTGTTGAATGGACCAGAAACCTTAACCTTTCAAACAGGTGTTTGGTTGCTGAAACTGATTCCTCGGCTGTCTCCTGAGTGTTGGTATGATTAAGATATCATCTAGATAAGCCATTACAATGTGAGTCTGGGCACGAAGTAGCGCCAGCACTGGTTTTAACAATTTCGTGAACAAGCTAGGAGCTGAGGTTAACCCATTGGGTAATGCTTTTAATTGCCACAGCTATACCATCCAACTAAATTTCAAGTATCTTCGGTACTGATGATGAATTGGTACTGAATAATATGCATCTTTCAGATCTATGGTTGCCATATAACAACCTTCTGATAACAGCTGTTTAGCCATATTGAAGGTGTCTATTTTAAAAATGCTTATACTGGACATAGGAATTTAACTGAGTTAGATCCAGAATAACTCAACATCCACCATCTTTTTTCTGTCTGGGGAATATATTGGACACAAATTGTTGAGGATGATATGTCGTCCTCTTAATTACCCCTTTTTTGGCACAAACCCGCAATTTCTTCATTTACTTGCTGAGTTTCTGGTGCAGTACCCCCAATACCCGACTAGGCATATTTTGTGCAGGTGGATGTATTCCTGACATAAACTCTATTCGAGACCCTGAGACAGTGTCCAGTATAAACAGATCAGGTGTTATGCAGTACCATTCATCATAAATAACTGCAACCTACCCCCAAACGGAGGTTGTTCCCCAGAAGATTTATCCTGAACTGAATGAATCATCTATAGTCGACCTTGGAGTTCTTGTCTTATTCGCCACACTGGGGTTGTAATTGGCGTATACAGGTGGGTAATACCGCCGTCCCACTGGCCCCACTCTACTTGGCCCTGCCCCCGGATCTGACCCCCTTCGTGTCGAAACCGACCTGCGAGGTGGCATCCTGGCAGAGGGACGTAGTCTTCATGAGGCCTATTGTCTTGGCCTCTTCCTCCAGGTCTTTGACTTGTTTGAGCAGGTCCTCCCCAAATAAATAATTTGCCGCTTGAATATTGGTTGACCTGCATAAAGCTGCAAATCGTGGGTTTGGTGTAGGTTTTATGGCTATTTTCTGGATGCAATTCACTTCGTAAATGCATTACACAGCAGGGCCAGCATATCCTGTTGAGTACCGGACATCGGTCCTCTCCGACCATTTTGCTAAAAGCTGTGATGCCTGCTCCCACCAATTTGAGGACCTGCTGGATTTTGTCCACGCATCGTTGCACTCATTTGTGCCCAGATAGCAGAGTTCACAGTGGGCACTTTGAGCGACGCACAATTCACAGGTGTTATGTATCGGGTGGCTGTTTGTTGTAGTATGTTATAACTGGTGAGAGGTGTAATTGATGTTGGCTGCCAGGTTTTCCTCCATGGCCTCACCAGTACCTTCCGGAATAGCAAAGTTCCTTGCTACATCTGGGACACCTGGAGCATGGCTCATGTGCTTTGGTGTGTGGCCAAAAGCAGTGACACCAACTTCAGGGTCAGACTCCTCCTGCCCTGGCTCTCCAGAGTCTTGCTCTAGGGAGGTCTCTTCCAGCCCTAAACAAGGTGCTGGGGAGGGTGATTCCCACTGGTATCTTTAGCGGTGTAGTCTTCTTCGCTTTATGGGCCTCTGCGAGAGGCTCTGTGGGGAATCCTAGGGGCATTCGACCCCGATTGAAATTTTACATGGCTCATTAAGTTTGGAGCATTTCTCCATTTGGTTGAGCCGTCCCCATACCTTTATATTAAAAGGAGGGGAGTCTTCCACATCATCAGACCCATCAGATAAGATGGGCCTGAGAAACTTTCTTTTGGCCATCCTCCCTGGTCGAGTGGCCTCAGTGACCTGAAGCACTGGAACTGATGGAGGCAGTTGAGCTGCCGGTAGAAACAGCAGCCGGTATCGAAGCCGGCGTTAGCGCAACCATTATATCCCGACCCGATCTGTGAGCGGTAACCGCAGAGCCGGCATTAGGCGCAGCCGTTATCTCCCGACCCGATCTGTGAGTGGTAACCACGGCCCCGCGCGTTCCGCTCCTACTACGGCAGTTAAATTTACAACACCCTCCATACCACTACCTCTCGCTGGCTCCTGAGCCAGACTTACAGAGTTCAAAATACTCGCAGGGAAGGTTTAACATTGACTTACCTGCGGGTTGCTACTTACCACTGGTGGAGCTGCGCTCTCCAGCCCGTCGGTGCACCATGCGTCGGACGTAATGACGCGCGTGCGCCTGGTGGGGCTTCTTCACGTAGTCACTCACGTGACTCTGAAGTAAAATTCCACAAATTTACCACTCTCTGGGTGAAAAAGCTTTTCCTTATCTCAGTCCTACCCCTTATTCTTACACTGTGACCCCTGGTTCTGGACTCCCCCAACATCGGGAACATTTTTATCCTGCATCTAGCCTGTCCAATCCCCTAAGAATTGTATATGTTTCTATAAGATCTCCTCTCCTCCTTCTAAATTCCAATGAATATAAGCCCAGTTGATCCTATGTCAGTCCCGCCTGTATGAAGTCTCATGAATAGCAACAAATGTTTAACTTCATATTAAGTTCTTTATTGAACATATAAGTGTAAGACCTAACAGAAGCTGCTGTGCAGTCTCCATTCGATATCCAACTGCCGGTCGCGCCCTTGAGCACTGAGCTTATCAGATAGCTGCATTCCAATGGAAGATATTATGAAAAGCTGGCATGGACCAGACCAGCAATATAGTGACTGGTCTACACTGCCACCCTGGGAATTAACCTGGTAAACCTACGCTGCACTCCCTCAATAGCAAGAATGTTCTTCCTCAAATTAGGAGACCAAAACGGCGCACAATACTCCAGGTGCCGTCTCATCAGGGTACAATTGCAGTAGGACCTTCTTGCTCCTATACTCAATTCCTCTTCCTCAAGGCCAACATTCCATTTGCTTTTTTCACCGCCTGCTGTACCTGCATGCTTACATTAGATGACTGACGTACAAGGACATCCAAGTCTCGTTGCACCTCCCCTTTTCTTAATCTGACACCATTCAGATAATGTGTGTAGGAAAGAACTGCAGATGCTGATTTAAATCGTAGATAGACACAAAATGCTGGAGTAACTCAGCAGGACAGGCAGCTTCTCTGGAAAGAAGGAATGTTCCTTCTCCCCAGAGATGCTGCCTGTCCCGCTGAGTTATTCCAGCATTTTGTGTCTGTCTACCATTCAGATAATAATCTGCCTCCAAAGTGGATAACCTTACATTTATCCACATTATACTGCATCTGCACATTCACGCAACCTTTCTTAGTCACCTTGCAGCCTCAGAGCATCCTCTTCGCAGCTCACCCTGCCACCCAGCTTTGTGTCATCCACAAACATGGAGATGTTATTTTAATTCCTTTGTTTAAATTGTTAATACATTTCGTAAATAACTGGGATCCCAGGACTGAGCATTGCGGCACCCCACTAGTCACTGCCTACCAAGACACACCAATGCCTAAACTTCCTTGGGAGTCACAGGAAATTTGACATGTCTCAGATGACTGTTATAAACTCATAGAGATGCACCATAGAAAGAATGCTGTTGGCTTGGATCACAACTTGGTTTGGGAACAGCTCTGCCAAAAACCACAAGAAATTGCAAAGTGTTATAGATGTAGCTAGTCTATCACACAGACCAGATTCCCCACTTATTACTCCATCTATACATCACGCTACCTCAGAAAGGCAGTCAGCATAATCAAAGAGTTGTCCCATACCTGCTCATTCCTACTCCCTGCTCCCATCAGGCAAAGTTAGAGACGCTTGAAAGTGCTCACCACCAGGCTCAGGAGCAGAGTCTATCCCTCTGTTATCTGACTTCTGAATGGTCCTTCTTTAAGCTGGGGCACTAGCCAATTCATTTTTACTTCATTGCGGTCATTGGACTTTGTCTATGGAACATGCCCGACATTGCTGAGAACTATATTCTGCATTCTGTGTCTATCTTTGGTGTAAACCAGCATCTGCAGTTCCTTCCTACACAAAACTTAATAGGAACCTGAGGGGCAACCTTTTTACACAAAGTGTGGTAGTTACATGGAATGAGCCGCCAAAGGAGGTAGTTGAGACAGGGACCATTACATAACATTTGAACAAGTACATGGACGAGATATGTTTAGAAGGATACGGGCCAAACGCATGCAGGTGGGACTAGTATAGATAGGACGTATTGGTCACTAGTTGGGCAAGTTGGGCCATAGGGCCTCTTTCCATGATGTTTGAATCTATGACTTAGGAACAGACAAATCTGTCAAAACTCACAGCCACCAAACTTCTACATTAGTGTTGCTGTGGTTGAAAATAGCCGTGAGGTTGTTGATGGGATAGGTGAGCTCAAATCCCACAACAATGAAATTAAAATACAAATTTATCATTATAGAAGAACCAGATGGTAATCGCTTAGAGAACTGTCCACGCTTCCGGAATTAAATGGGGATTATGCGAAAAACAATGACATCGTTTTAGTGATTGGTTATCCAATTGGATTTATAGAAGTTTTATACATGTGTAAAAGGTCAGGAAACATTTCCTCGAACTCACCCTCCTCTCCCCAATCACACCACTCCGAACCCCCTCCCCCCGCCATTCCATTTTCTGGGAAGATCTGCGTCATTAGAGTACACCAGATTCATAAATATTTCTGCTGTCAACGCCGGAGTTCATATGAACCATGACATGCTCAACAACGGCGTCGCGGGACGAGTTATTCCACCCCAGTAAGTCTCAGGTGCGAAAATGCAGCCTGTCGAAAGCGGGCTTCGAGGACCCATCGGAGCCCCCGAGGAGGTCCACGGTTCGCCTCCTCATGCACAGCTCGGCGATGTTCGGAAGGGAGTTCTGCTACGCTGCTGAAGCGGCTTTCGTGACCCCACTGCTGCTCAGTGTCGGACTGCCCAGTAGCCTTTACAGCACGGTGTGGCTCATCAGCCCCATTCTGGGCTTTATCTTGCAACCTATCGTCGGCTCAGCGAGTGACTACAGCCGGTCCAGATGGGGCAGGAGGAGACCCTACATCTTAGCCATAGGAGTCCTACTAGTGATAGGAATGACCTTATTTCTTAACGGAGAATCGCTGGTGACAGGCGAGTGGCATTGAAACTTTTTTTTGTTATTAGTGCGGATTTGGATAAGGAGCACAGTTGGCTCTGACTCAGTCAATCGTTGACAGAAGTTGTAATCATTTCAGGGTCATTTTAATATTCGTCACGATTGAGAATGTAATTATTATTTTTTTGTGAAAAAGTGAAAGTTATTTGCTTTGAACCTGTTGCATAACGAATGGTTTACGGTGCAGAAGTAATGATTTTAGCTATTATTACACTGAAAATCCAGATTCGTTAAAATAATGTAAAAGTCAGATCTACGAAGGACACCGAGATTAATCAACTCATTGAAATGTTGTTTTAGCTGCCGTAAGTAACAGAAGGCAGAGGAAAATTTGGGGAATCCTCATTACTGTCTTCGGCGTGGTCGTTTTTGACTTCTCCGCAGACTTCATCGACAGCCCCATCAAAGCCTATCTGTTTGATGTCTGTTCCCACCGGGACAAAGAGAGGGGCTTACAGCTTCATTCGCTGTTCACTGGTGAGTCCATTTGATTTAATCCCCTGAGTTGGCCCTGTGTTATTATCACGAGTTTGTCCTGGACTTCAACGGAACCCAACTCGTGATCTTGCCAACCAATGCAAAATAAAGCTAAGAGGTTCACTTTTAAGCGCATAAGAAGAATATATAGTGTTTATTATTCATGAACCACCTTCACTGGATTAACTGCATGTTAAGGTACTTCAGGTACTGACGTGGTTGAGTTTATAGAAATAATTTGCCTATTTTTAAATCACTGCTCTTCATACGCCTATGCCCATATCATTAATGTGAAAATGTAATGCTATCAGACAAGCAATTCATTCACCAGGATGAAAGGGGAGGGAGGTGGAGAATTAATACATCTGCACCCCCTGAGGATTAGTGGGCAAAATGTTTTTGATTAACTTTTGGTGTAAATGGGATAGACAGTCAGAACCTTTTCCCCATGGTGGAAATGTCAATGACTAGAGGGACGTAAAAGTAAGTTTGAAGATGACAACAGGATTGCTGGGGTTACAGACTGTGAGGAACGCAGTCGAGATATTCAACGAGGTATAGATCAGCTATAGAAATGGGTGGAGAAGTGGTAGATGGAGTTTTATCTGAGCTAGTGCAAGGTGTTGTACTTTAGGGTTTAAAATGTAAGAGGAAAATATACAATGAATGGCATGGCATTCAACAGCATTGGTGTACACAAGGATCTTGGGGTCCACGTCCATTAAATTACTGAAAGGGGCAACACTGGTAGATAAAGTGGTAAATACATCATATGGCATGCTTGCCTTCACAAGTCGGGGCATTGAATATAAGAATCAGGATATCATGATGCAGCTTTGCAGAACTTTTGTTAGTCCGCATTTGGAATATTGCGTGCAATCCGGTCGCCTCATTGTGGGAAGGATGTGGTCGCTTTGGAAAGTGTGCAGACGAAGTTTAGAGTCATAGAGCCATAGAGTGATACAGTGTGGAAACAGGCACTTCGGCCAATCTTGCCCACAGCGGCCAACATGTCCCAGCTACACTAGTCCCACATGCTAGCCATTTACCAAAATGTTGCCTGGATTAGTGGGTATCAGCTACAAGGAGAGGTTGGACAGACTTGGATTGTTTTCTCTGAAACACTGGAATGCGCATATGGACCTGATAGAAGGATACAAAGTCATGAGAGGCATGGAGAAGGTAGACAGTCAGAACCTTTTTCCCAGGATGGAAAAAAACAAATACTCGAGGGCAAAGCCTTAAAGTGAAAGGGGCAAAGTTTAAAGGAGGTGGGTGAGACAACATTTGTACACAGAGGGTGTTGAGTGCCGGGAACACCCTGCCAAGGTTCAGGCAAATAAGATAATGGCATCGATAGACGTTTGGAGAAGCATATGGATATGCAGGGAATGGAGGGATATGGATTATGTGCAGGTAGATAAGAATTGGTCTTGATAGCATGTTCAGCACTAATACTGAGGATCGAAGAGTCTGTTCTACTGTCATACTGATCTTTTCATACACCTTAGCTTTCAGATGAGAGGGGAAAAGTTTAAAGGAGGTGTGCGAGGCAAGTTCTTATACATACAGAGAGTGGTGGGGACTGGAAAGTGCTGCCAGGGATGGGGGTGGAGGCAGATACGATTGTGACATTTAAGAGTCCTTTGGATGGGAACCTGGATATACAGTATAGGGAATGCAGCAATATAGGTCACAAACTGGCAGAGGAGATTAGTTTAACTTGTATTAGGTAACCTGTTACTCATTTGAGTCTAAATCACCCCCAAGAGTGCCCCTACTGCCACCTTCACCCCTTCCAATCCTTAACTTTGAAAGGAAAACTGTAAATGTACAAGCAAGAAGCAATCCATTGTAGATAACAGTTGAACAGTAAATTTAATTCAGTAAATTCCTGCATACCAAATTGCCTTTAACAAAATTCATCATCTTGCTGTTCCCCTCTGTTACATTTGTCCACATTATATGCTTAACTGCCTTGATCTAAGCTTTTGAAAGAAAGTGCAGCAGCCAGTTGGAAACATAGATGAAACACTTCAAGGAACAAAGGAATGTTAACTATTTTGTTATTGGTATTTTTATTCTAATGTTATATCAGCTACAGAGAAATAAAATGTCAGATAAAATAGCAAAGTAAATGTTTTGAGTGATTTTTGAGAAACATTTGCAGATCTTGAGTTCATACAAAGACTTTTGCAAATCCCAGCATCATTTTAAACGGCTAGTCAATAGTTGAACAGCTGGATAAGCAAACCTTTCATTTTCAGCCATGAAATATCTGAAAGAACTGAGATGCAATGGGATTTTATCCCTCTCTCTTTGACTGGGGTGATGCTTGATGAATTGTGTAGCATCCTAACCCAACTTTGCCAACCACATTGGAAAATCACTGCTTACAGAGTGAACAGTGCAAAACATGGGAATATTACCACTTTCAGATGGGGATCTGATCATAGTGTTTGGTTAAGATTAGTTAAACAGGACAAGGGAATAAGAGTGAAAAATGTCACTTATGGAGTCATAGAGTAATACAGTTTGGTAAACAGGCCCTTCAGCCCAACTTGACCACACCAGCCAAAAAATGTCATAGCTACTAGTCCCACTTGCCAGCACTTGGGCCATATCTCTCCAAACCTGTCTTATCCATGTACCTGTCTAACTGTTTCTTGAACGATGGGGTAGTCCCAGCCTCAACTACCTCCTCTGACAGCTTGTCCCATACACCCGCCACTCTTTTTGTGAAAAAGTTACCCCTTGGATTCCTATTCAATCATTTCCCCTTTATCTTAAACCTATGTCCTCTGTTCCTCGATCCCCCGACTCTGGGCAAGAGACTCTGTGCATCTATTCCTCTCATGATCTTGCACACCTCTATAAGATCACCCCTCATCCTCCTGTGCTACATGGAATAGAGACCTATATTTGCTGATGAATTTACTAAATTTACTAACTTACCAATTAACTAATTTAGATTTAGCAGCCAATCCCCGCACTCGCTCCTTCAACTGCCGCTCCTCTGCCGACCTTGAAGTTAAGTGTTGTAGGCTGACCCTGGCTGTTTTTTAAATGTCCCGCACTAAAAAAAGTGACAAAACTCACCAAGGGTTTGTCTTTCTCCAGCCAATGCCCACACTCACCCCTTCAACCGACACTCTCCTGCCGACCTTTCTTTCGGTAGCTGATCATTTCAAATTGACACATTAACCTAAGGTTTGTCTCTATGGTTGCTCAATTAACTAATTGAATTTTTTGTTCATCTACATGTTATTGCATTTACCGGTTTGTTAAGCTGCTGCAAAAAAAAAAAAAAAAAATTGTTCCATTACCGGTAAATATGGCAATTAAGCACTATTGATATCGGACTTCAAGTCTCTTGACTTGAGGTCCAATGTTCCATCTCAGGTGGTCCCATAGTAGTACTTTGATGATTATTGGATAGTCACTTGAAAATACTGCATAAAATGTGGGTGAAGCTGCTTTTCCCAAAGAGTAATGGGGCTCTCATAACACTGGGAGCAGCTTAGGAGATCAGTAGATGTATTAAGGAAAAACGAACTAAACTCATGACGGTTAAGAAATCATAGAAATCATGTTGATTAGTGCGAATGGCGGAAGACGCATGTGGGGATAGGCATTGACATGGACCTCATGTTGAATGAGTTTTTTCAGCACTATAACTGTGGGGTAAAAATTTGCAAAAACAAAATTGTTGATCATGTGCTTGGAAAGGGGATGCTAGTGCAAATGACCATGACTATCTGCATGCCAAAGCCAGTTGGAGTTAATGAACGATGGGGAGAGATTTTTGACTATTGCTGAATGATGTGGAGTTGGCAGAGGGTTTTTGCTTCATACCTGCAGCCACCTATGAGGGTCCGGACTATCCTTACTGTCTTCCTCATCTGAATCCAGGCAAAGAAGCTACTTATTGCAAACAAACACAGTAGCAATTAAAAAATTACAGCTCTTCAAAAAATACAGCAGGCTCTTGATCAGCTGGGCAACTGGGATGAGGAATGGCTAATGGAGTTTAAAGCAGATACGTACAACGTGTTGCATTTTGAGAAGTCAAGCCTGGCCAGGACCTTCATAGTGAAGGCCTTGGGGAGTGTTGTAGAACAGAAGGATTTTAGTGTATAGGCATGTGTACATGGTTTTCTGAAAGTAGCATCACAGGTAGCATCACATCAAAGGTTGGTGAAGAAGGCCTTTGCTGCATTGGCCTTCACCAGTAAGGCTACTGAGTCTAGAAGTTGGGACGGTATGTTACACTTGTACAAGAGATTGGTGAGGCCAGACTTGGGGTACTGTGTTCTGCTCTGGTCACCCTACTATAGAAAAGATCTCATTACGCTGTAAAGTGTACAGGGTAGATTGACATGGATGTTGCCTGGATATGACAGGCTGAGCCATACGGGGAGGTTGGGCAAGCTATGACATATCTTTGAGTGCAGGAGGCTGGGCGAATGAGGCGTATAAAATCATGAGGGATATAGATAGAGTGAATGTAAAGTCTTTTACCCAGAGCAGGGATATAATGCTGAGGCTCTATAAGGCGCTGTTAAGGCCGCATTTGGAGTATTGCGAGCAACTTTGGGCACCATTTCGGAGGAAGGATGTGCTGACTCTGTGAGAGGGCCCAGAGGAGGTTTACAAGAATGATCCCAGGAATGAGTGGATTAACATATGATGAGCATTTGATGACACTAGACCTATACTCCCTGGAGTTTAGAAGAATGAGGGGCACCTCATTGAAACGTACTGAACAGCAAAATGTTTGGATGGAGTGGATGTGGAGAGGATGTTTCCACCAGTGGGAGAGTTGAGGACTAGTCATAGCCTCAGTATTAAAGGATGTTCCTTTAGAAAGGAGATGAGGAGGGATTTCTTTCATCCGCGGGTGGTAAATCCATGGAATTATTTGCCACAGAAGGCTGTGGAGGCCATGTCAATGGATATTTTTAAGGCAGAGATAGATAGATTCTTGATTAATATGGGTGTCAAGTGCTGGAGGAACTCAGTGGGTCAAGCAGCATCTCTGGAGGTAATGGTCATGTGATGTTTCAAGTTTCAGACCCTTCTTCAGTTCAGCCTGATGAAGGTAGACAAAAATGCTGGAGAAACTCAGCGGGTGAGGCAGCATCTATGGAGCGAAGGAATAGGTGACGTTTCGGGCCAAGATCCTTCTTCAGACAGTTTAACATTCTGATGAAGGTGCCCTGTTTTTAAGTGTCATCTGTCTATTCTCTCCACAGATGCTGTCTGGGCTGCTGAGTCCCTCCAGCACTTTGTGTTTTTCTCATCTGCAATTCCTTGTATTTCGAGGATTACTTTATTCTATGATGCCAAAGAAGGGAAGAAAGAAGAGCAGTGGTCATTTTATGGACTGCTGGTTGTATTAGATACTTGTTTGTAAATGAGCAAAGTAAGCAGGACGTATGCTTTACAAGCGGAAAAGAATGATTGGTTTTGGGACAAAACCATGCATCAACAATGAGGGGAGAGCGGAGATAGCTGTTATAAAGGGGAGGGCGGAATGGGGAATGGAGAGACAGGAACTAGAGGATAGCCACAGGAATGGTGGATAGAAACATAGAAACATAGAAAATAGGTGCAGGAGTAGGCCATTCGGCCCTTCGAGCCAGCACCGCCATTCAATATGATCGTGGCTGATCATCCACAATCAGTTCCCCGTTCCTGCTTTTTCCCCATATCCCTCGATTCCATTAGCTCTTAGAGCCAAATCTAACTCTCTTGAAAACATCAAAGGTTCAAAGGTCTGTATATAGTCACGTGTGCCAATTAAGGTACAGTGAAACCCGAATTACCATACAGCCATACTAAAAAAAAGCAAAGACACACAACTACATAAAAGTTAACATAAACATCCACTACAAAATATTCCCCACATTTCTCACTGTGATGAAAGCCAAGAAAGTTTAATCTTCCTCTTTTTTCGCCCACGGTCAGGGTGTTCAAAGCTCCCGCAGCTGGGTTGATCGAAGCTCCCACAGCTGGCAATCGAAGCCGCCTTGTCAGGGCAATCAAAGCCTCCTTGTCAGGGCAATCGAAGCTACTGCGTCGGGGCAGTCAAAGCTCGTGCGGCTTGGGGCTCCCAGAGTCAGTCTCCAACCAGGGACTGTGAGCTCCACCATGTCAAAGCCTGCAGGCTCCCGCTGTTGGAGCTCCACGGCCGATCCATGATCACGGATCGCCAGCTCCATGATGTTGATTCCGCAGACTTCCGCGGGTGGAGCTCCCGAGGTTGGTCTCCAGCAGAGGCCGCCAGCACCTTGATGTTAGGCTGCAGTGCGGACGGAGATACGATATGGGAAAAAATAGTAAGATTAAACGAGAACTTACCAAGTTCGAAGGTTGATCTTTATTTGATGAGGAGTTGCGGTGAGGGATTTCGTGAAGACCCCGCCAGCACGCATGCGCGACATCCTTCAAAGCAGCGGTGTGGAATCACAGAACGCACCATGACTGAAAATAGCAAGATGAAGAACGTAGAACTTCCCAGTTGACCTTATGATAGAGGGTGGGAGCGGAGGGCACAAAATCCCTCACCGCAACTCCTCATAAAATAAAGGTCAACCTTCGAACTTGGTAAGTTCTCGTTTAATCTTACTATTTTACTTCGGAGTCACGTGAGTGACTTCGTGAAGATTTCAAAGTTCTGTGATTTCACGCCCTGGACAACGTCCATGCCGCAATCCTGATGGAGGAAGGCTGTTAATGCAGCTCAGTCGAAACAGGCTGAAAAATAATGCATATTTATTAAACAAATAATAATAAACAAATAACCCCTAACTCGGGGACAAACATTCATTGAGCGGCTCCCAGCACAGCTTCTGCGAATGTTGCGGGGGCGACCAGTGGTTTATTGTTGAACCTTTGGAAGGTTGCTTCACTGGCCCAGCCCGCGGTGGCGAGGATGTGGTCCATGGGCACCTCCATGGCCCTCGCCGCTGATGTGGATGCAGCCCAAGTAGAATGAGATTTAAAAATGTTAGTAGCAACTCCTGCTGCACCCAACACCGCCCTGAGCCACCTGGCGATAGTCTGTATAGTCACCCGGTGATGTGGAGGTTTGTGGCTGATGAGGAGCCCCTGCTCCTTCTTCCTGATGGTTCGTGTAATTCGGATGTAGTGGTGGAGATGGGTGACTATGCAGAGGGTGGCATCAGTGGGGTACGCCCGAAACTCCAACTGCAGCCCATGAGCCCCAGGCCTGTGCTGCTTCAATAAGTCCTGGACAAAGAAATTCACCTGTGTAGGGGTGGAGACCATGCTATCCAGCCGCAGCTTTTGTAATGCCTGGACTCGTTGAGCTGTAGTCAGTGCCATCAGCATCACCACTTTGAGGGCGAGCTGTTTGAGTGGTAACTCGGTCATTGGAGACCATCTCCTCAGTAGGGTCAGAACGATCCCTACGTCCCAGGTGAAGTTGTATCTGGGCCGTGGAGGGTTGGTGTTAAACACTCCCCTCATGAATTTAGACACCAGGTGGTTGGAGCCTATACCTATGTCCAGGTATGAGGATAGTGCACTCCTGGCGCTGTTGATGGCACTGTAGCTAAGGCCAGCATCGAAATGAAGGCCTGCTAGGAATTCCAGGATATCAGGGATTGTTGCCGTGTTGGTAGTCGTGTTAGTACGAGAGCAGAATGCCTCCCACTTCCTGATCTGTGTGAGGTACTGCCTCCGGGTTGATTCTCGGCATGATGCTGAGATGAGTTCCATGGCTCGTGGTGAGATGCCCGCCTTGACGAGTGGTCTTTTTAGAACCTGCAGGCCAACAAGTTTAGGTGACCATGGCACGGGTGACTGTCCCCCGTAATGGGGTGAGTAATTAATTTGGGGTGTTTCCCAATCGGAAGCCATGGCTATTTCAAAATTTTAAGGACCATTGGGTACCATGGCTGTGTAGGCCAGTCGGGAATGATCGATATGCCAGTTGCAGAGTCCAGTTTAATTTTCTGCAATACCCGACTGATGAGGCAAAATGGGGTAAATGCGTAGCAAAACCATTTCCCCCAATGGATAGAAAACACATCCATTGCTATTGCCCCAGGGTCTGGTTCCCAAGGCACATACGTTGGTATCTGATGGTTCAACCTGGACACAAAGAGGTCAATATCTGGTGTCCCATAGTGAGCTTTAATGTCAGCAAAAATTTGGGGTTCAACATCCACTCGATGTTGTCATTGAACACTCGTGACCTGGTGTCCGCCACTGTATTAAGCTTCCCTGGCAAATAGGTCACTGTAATCCAAATATTTCTCTCGATGCACCAGTGCCAAATTGTGTTTGCCAATTCATCACAAGTTAGCGACCTGATGCCACCCATATGATTGATATAAGCCACCACCGTTGTGTTATCTATTTGGAGGCGGAAATGTAAGTCCCGTGAGTTGGTACAGTAAGCCCGCAGTCCATGCAAAGCCCCTAACATCTTAATATAATTTATCCCTTGTGACTGAAGGAGGGTAGACTCATGAGAGCCCCATCTGCCACCACAACTGGACATGGTGTCAGTTGCACCCCAGCCTTGTGCGCTTGCGTCAATCTGTAGCACGACGGATGGGTTGCTTACTATGATGGGTCTGTGACACTCGCTAATATTGTCAATCCACCATTGTAGCTCGGCTCTAGCCTTTTGTGGTAATCGGATTGGTCGATCAAAGTGCCCAGCATTTGCTTTTAATGCTGCGATCTTTGTTCTTCGTAAATTTTGGTAATGTAATGGGCCAAATTGCGCAGCTGAGAATGTAGCTACCAGCTTCCCAATTACTTTTGCCGTTTGCCGGATGGTCGGAACCCTGGCGCAAGCAAGGCTGTGGCACACTTCTTTTATAGCGATAGCTTTGTTGGTTGGGATAGTGATAATCATTAAGGTCGTGTCAAGGGTAAACCCAGGTAATCCATAATTTGAGAGGGGTGCAGTTTAGCTTTGTCCTGATGGGTTACAAATCCTAGCTTCTCGAATAAAGATTTAGTCGCTGCAACTGCCTGCGTAGCCAATTGGAGGGTCTGACCCACGATAAGGATATCATCTAAATATGCCATGACAATGTAATTTTGTTGTCGGAGGAGGGCCAATATAGGTTTCACTAATTTGGTAAATAGTCTGGGGGCTGTGGTGAGCCCATTAGGCAATGCTTTGTATTCCCACAACTGTCCCTTCCAGACAAATTTCAAAAACTTTCTGTGCGATTCAGTGATGGGCACTATATAGTATGCATCTTTTAAATCGATGCTGGCCATAAAGTACCCCGGATAAAGCATCTGCTTGGCTGTTTCAAAGGTATCCATTTTAAAGTGGGTATATTGTACAAAAGTGTTCAGCTCAGTTAGGTCTATAATAATCCAACACCCCCCCATCTTTTTTGGTTTTGGTGAAGATGTTGGACACAAACTCAAGGGGTTCGTGCGTTGATTTCCCAATCACCTCTTTGGCTGTGAGCCGTAAGATTTCGGCATGTCCTGCCTCAACCTCATTTTCAGAGAGTGTAAATTTTCAATGAGGCGAATGCTGGGTAGGGGGAAATTGACCATCAATGAATTCTATGACATAATCTTGAACACTTTGTAGAATAAATACGTCAGTGGTGATAGTGTCCCAAACTTCCCGAAAGGCCCGCAATCGTCCCCCAATTTGTGTAGGAAGAGATGCTACTGTCTGAGAGGAACCAGACCCCTTACCTCCATGGTTAACGGCGGGTCCTGGCGTATGGCGTTTTGGGTGGAGGTTGGCGGGATGGCGGCCGCATCTTCCATGCGGGCCGCTGTAGGCCTTGCCCTAAAAAAGGCCGCTGTGGTTGGGGAAGTGGAGGGGGATAGGTCCTTGGCGTCCTATCCGGCTGGCGCGGTTTCCAAGTAGTGTGTGGTTGTTGACGGTGATATGGGTGGGGTTTAGTCGGAGGAGGTCTCATAAGGCCCGCTGTCTTGGCCTCCTCGTCTAGTTCCTTGACTTGTTTGGAAAGATCTGTTCCAAACAGTTGATGAGGTGGTGGAGCGGTAGATGGACGGCACAACCCCGCAAATTTGGGGTTGAGAGTGGGCTTAATGGAGCTCTTGCGCACGCAGTTTATTTCGAACTGGGCGTTGCATAAAAGTGCCAGGGCATCCTCCTGCTCGCTGGACACATTGTTCCCATCGAGGGTCCTGGCATACGCATAATGTCCGTGGAGAGGAGCTTCAGATACGCTGGAGACGGACATCCTGCTTCTTGGTGGCCGTGCTCAAATGTCCCCAGATCTGAGCATTGACCATAGGGGAACACTGAGGTTGATGCAGTTCTCAGGTGGTTTGATTTTCTCCATTGTCTCATTAAGTACCTGACCCTGAAGTTGGTGAGTGGTCAGGTAATTAATGGTGCCCGCCAGTTTGTGGTGCAGGGGTTCCCCAGTGTGTGTGGCCGTGGCAAACTTGCCCACCACGTCCAGCATGTCCTCCTCGTGCTCTGGCTCTGCGGTCTCTCCGGCAGTCCCGGGTCATCTTCGAAAGCAGCGGCCGGACAACTGATGGCACTCCTGGCTGGTGAAGACGAAAGGCTGAGTGGATTCCTGGCGTGGCTTGTAGAGGCCCGCGTGTCCCGTTCATCCTGGTCCCTGTCCCGCTGGAGGAGTTGCTCCACTAAGAGCTCCAACCGCTCAATGCGACCGTCCCTGCTATTTGCAGCGGACAAGCCGACTTCCCCAGGCCCTGCGAATTCACTGGGGCTTCCACCATCGGACCACACCTCCGTAAGGTGCAGACTAGGGTCCGATGGCAGGTCGTCGTGGCCTACCGCCCCTGTAGGCTCATACGACTCCCGCACGGACTCTCCGCTAGTCTGTCTTCTAGCAGACTGTGGCGGCCCACCTGCCTGGTACGAAGGCAGGTGAGTTGGATCGGCGTCGGCCCCCGGAACCTGGCTCCCCGGAGTCCGTACAGGCTTACCTCCACTGTCGCCCAATGTTCTGCGTGGAGACGCATGGTCGGCAGCTGCCAGAGCTAAGCTGACCGACCGTCTACTGCTGTCACCAACACCCTTGACCGCAGCCTGACGAGGTGTTTTGCCGGCAGCACCTGCTCCTGCAGGCCTGCTCGACGCAGCAGTAGTTCTGCCAGACTGCCCTACGGCAGATATCCCTGGCAGTTGTACGTGGCAGAGTGCGGCTGCTGGGCTCCCCTGTAGCGCAGCCGTTCCCCGGCCCGGTCCCCGTGGGTCTACTGGAACTCGGGGTGAGGTCGCTGGCGACGAGCGAAGCTCCTTTCCACGTATCTGTTTGCTCCCCCTCTTCCTGGGGGATGGGGGCACGAAGTCTGGGTCAGCAGGCTCCAGCTCCGGTGCGGTGATAAGTCGGGCGCTGGTGTAACGGGAGCATTCTTACCCCCGACCGTCCCGAAGCTGCCGGTGGTGCTTGCAGCTCCGGTGACAAAGGCCGCTGGCTAGTCGATGCCCCGCGGCTCCTGGATAGCGTTGCCTTCCCTTTCCCTTGATCCATCCTGTTGGAATAAGGTTAGTAATTTACCTGACGGCCTTTTGAAGGAGCTGGTGGAGGGAGCTCCCCCCCCCCCCAGCTTGTCGAGGCAAATGCGCGCGACGATATGTCGCGCATGCGTGCTGGTGGAGTATTCACGAAGTCACTCAGGTGACTCCGAAGTAAAATCTCATTTCCATTGAGGTAAGAGATTAAAGAATGTTTCCCCCACCCGCCACATAAAACAAGCTAAGGAACATTAAAACATACATTTAACACAATCTAAAATACAACAAAGAAGGAAGGGAAGAGAGAGACTGTTGGTGAGGCAGCCAATGCGGGCTCACGAAAAATTCACATCCAGTGAATGATGAAGAATGAACAAGCAGCGGAGGGAATGTGATGAATTTGGGAGGCAGGAGCAAGTAGATGATTGATGCAGGCAGGCCAGAAGAGAGAATTTAAAAAAAAACAAACAGCTGATGGAGCCAGGTAAGAGAGGGCAGTGTGAAGGTGGAGGCAGTTGCAAGTAGGTGATAAGTAGGAATAGAAAGGCTGGAATTTGATCAATAAGGGAAGTGATAATGGGAACCCTTAGGGTAGAGATGAATGAGAGATGGACCCAGAACTAGATGGTGGAGGAATTGCTAAGTGAGTGGATGGAAACAGGGAGGGGACCAGGCTGAGAACGGGTGACAGGTACCAGAGGGAGGGGTTATGGGAAAGAGGAGAAAAATGGGAGGTCGAGGAGGGTGGAGAAGAGGGAGAGTGGAGAGACATACTGGAGGGGAAGGTTGTTAGAATTGGAAAATTCAATGTCCGTACCATTGATTTGAAAATACATCCCCCAGGTGTTGCTTATTTACCTTGCATTGAGCCTCATGCAGGCAATGGAGAAGACAGAGGATGGGCAGGTCAATATAGGAATTGCAAGGGAAATGGAAATCATTTGCAAATAGGAGCTCGGATGGCCATTGCGGACAAAGGACATTGCTCTTGAAAGTGGTCACCTCCTTTGCGCTTGGTCTTGCTGATGTACATTGAGAGCACTGAAAGCAATAGATGAGATTGGAGAAGCTGCCGGTGAATCTAAGCCTCGTCTGAAAGGACTGTTTAGATCCATGCATGATGCTGAGGGAGAAGGAGCAGGGACAAGTGTTGCACCTCTTGTGGTTGCAGCAAGTTATGGAGGGAGTGGTCCCTTCGGAAGGTGGAAAGGGCAGAGGGGGAGAAGATGTGACTCTTGTGGGAGGATCCCATTCCAGTTGGTGGAAATGCTGAAGGAAGCGGTTGCTTATGGGATGAAAGGTGAAGCTAAAGTGAACTATGTTCTGTCTTGGGGGGTTTGGGTTGAGAGCAGGTCCTGGAAACAGGAGAACAATTCTAGGGTTCGAGGGTGAGCTTCCCTATAATTGCCACCATCTGCAACTTAAGTGAAAATGGTATATTTATCAGCACTGTTTGAAAGCAGATTTTGATAATTGATTTGATGTGGTGGACGGATATTTTGGATACGTTGTTCAATTTTTATGGATTTCAATAATTTTACCTTTTCTTTTCTCAGGCATTGGAGGTGCTGTAGGCTACCTAGTAGGTGCTATAGACTGGATGACCACTCCTCTAGGACGTGCTTTAGGATCAGAATATCGAGTTATTTATGTTTTTGCAGCAGTTAGTTTCATCATATTTCTAACAATTCACCTATGCAGCATACCAGAAATTCCCTTTGGTCAAGAAGTAGATTACGCAGAATCATATCTGCTGGGAAATAATACCACTGGATATGGATCTATTGATAATCATAAGAATGATTCTCATGATCCATGTGCTGATACAACTTTGTCACCGGGGAAAGAAATGGAAAATGGTTCACTTATCCCCTGCAATAAACCAGAGGATAATAAGGTAATGATGCTTTAATGTGAAGTTTGTTTTAAAATAAAATGTTACTTCTACTGTTCAGCGAGAAATTAAATTTCAATGTAGGTTATTCAAAGTCAAAGTCAAAAGAGTTTATTGTCATGTGTCCCTGACAGGACAATGAAATTCTTTCTTTGCATAGCACAACAGAACATAGTAGGCATTGACTACAATTATATACGTAAATACTCACATTAATTAATAAATTAATAAAGTGCAAATAACATTTGGAGGGGTATTAATGTTCAGAGTTTTATCCGAGCCAGGTTTAATAGCCTGATGGCTGTGGGGAAGTAGCTATTCCTGAACTGAGTCATTGCAGTTCTCAGGCTCCTGTACCTTCTACCCGAAGGTAGCAGGGAGATGAGTGTGTGGCCAGGGTGGTGTGGGTCCTTGATGAAGCTGCCAGCCTTTTTGAGGCAGTGACTGTGGTAGATCCCCTCAATGGAAGGAAGGTCAGAGCCGATGATGGACTGGGCAGTGTTTACTACTTTTTGTAGTCTTTTCCTTTCCAGGGCACTCAAATTGCCGAACCAAGCCACGATGCAACCGGTCAGCAAGTTCTCTACTGTGCACCTGTAGAAGTTAGAGAGAGTCCTCCTTGAACCGACTCCCCGTAATCTTCTCAGAAAATAGAGGCGCTAATGAGCTTTCTTAATAATTGCACCTGTGTTCTCGGACCAGGAAAGATCTTCTCAGATGTGCACGCCCAGGAATTTGAAGCTCTTGACCCTTTCAACCATCGACCCGTTGATATAAACAGGACTGTGGGTCCCCATCCTACTCCTTCCAAAGTCCACAATCAGTTCCTTGGTTTTGCTGGTGTTGAGGGCCAGGTTATTGTGCTGGCACCATATGGACAGTCGCTCGATCTCTCTTCTGTACTCCGACTCATGGTTATTCAAGGCAGATTGAGTTTAAATTCATAAAGGATATTAATAAATTCATAAAGGATATTAATGAGAGGAAATTCATAAAGGAAATTCATAAAGGATATGTTAAATGTTAATAATGTTAAAATCAGCATTATTTTCATAATAAAATTGTACCAAACTATAGGCAAATCAACCCAGTTCCATTTCAGCAATATATTATAGCCAGAATTATAATGTTTTTAATATTATTTATTTTCTGAGTTAGTAAATACACAAATAATTATTTTTAATATCATGGTAAACTTCAAAATAAATTCTAAATGCTTATTTTTAACTGTGAAGTAGTTTTAAACTTTTACAATTATTTCAACCCGTTAAGGCAATAAACATTGTCACATGTACTGAGATACAGTGAAAAATTATATATAGATTAAGGAAAGGTTCATTTATTTTTAAGAAATTATTTCTTTTATTTACATCACATCTTCATAACATATGAGTAATATTTCCTGAAATTGAATTGAACTGTGATGTTATGATTTTATGTTGTGTTTTCAGGTTCCAAGGCGAATGAACCTTTTGTCCTTGATTAAAACCCTGTTCAATCTGCCTCCTCAATACCGTTCCCTGTGTATTGGTCACCTCTTTGGGTGGACAGCATTTCTCTCCACCATGCTCTTCTTCACTGACTTCATGGGACAGGTAAAAATAAAATGTAACATTGGCTGATATTAATTTTGAAAGCCAGATTTCTTTTGACACCAATTTCTTTAATAGGAACAGTAGGACTTCAGTAAGTGCATGACCTCACAGTTACTCCTCATGTTAACTTTTATTTGCCAAATTTTTACTCAGTCATTTAATCTAAATATATCCTGTTGCAGAATTACAATGCCCTCATCACAACATTCCGTCCGTTCTCTCAGAGATGCTGTCTGTCCCACTGTTACTCTAGCATTTTGTGGGTCTGAAGAAGGGTCTCAAACCAAAACGTGACCCATTCCTTCTCTCCAGAGATGCTGCCTGTCCCACGGAGTTACTCCAGCATTTTGTGTCTATCCGGTTTAAACCAGCATCTGCAGTTCTTTCCTACACATACCAACCATCTATTTTTGTATCATCGACGAGCTTAGAAACTTTACATTTTGTTCCCTCCTCCAGGTAATGAATGTAACAACTGAAGGGTCAAGAATCGACCGATAGTCCCCTTTGGTTACATCCCTTTGAAAGGGATCCATTTTCCTCTGTATTGTGATAACCAGATTTTCAATCACTATGCTAATACTTTGTAGTATTTTCGGCTCTTAAGTGGCATGGTCAAATGCATTTTAATCATAGAATCATAGAAAATAGGTGCAGGAGTAGGCCATTCGGCCCTTCGAGCCTGCACCGCCATTCAATATGATCATGGCTGATCATCCAACTCAGTACCCCGTACCTGCCTTCTCTCCATACCCCCTGATCCCTTTAGCAACAAGGGCCACATCAAGCTCCCTCTTAAATATAGCCAATGAACTGGCCTCAACTACCTTCTGTGGCAGAGAACTCCACAGACTCACCACTGTCTGTGTGAAAAAAGATCTTCTCATCTTGGTCCTAAAATACTTCCCCCTTATCCTTAAACTGTGAACCCCTTGTTCTGGAGTTCCCCAACATCGGGAACAATCTTCCTGCATCTAGCCTGTCCAACCCCATAAGAATTTTGTAAGCCTCTATAAGATCCCCCCTCAATCTCCTAAATTCCAGCGAGTACAAGCCAAGTCTATCCAGTCTTTCTTCATATGGAAGTCCTGCCATCCCAGGAATCAGTCTGGTGAACCTTCTCTGTACTCTATGGCAAGAATGTCTCCTCAGATTAGGAGACCAAAACTGTACGCAATACTCCAGGTGTGGGCTCACCAAGGCCCTGTACAACTGCAGTAGAACCTCCCTGCTCTTGTACTCAAATCCTTTTGCTATGAATGCCAACATACCATTCGCTTTCTTCACAGCCTGCTGCACCTGCATGCCATACTTTCAATGACTAGTGTACCATCACACCTGTTTTTGCCGCCAAAGTGGATAACCTCACATTTATCCACATTATACTGCATCTGCCATGCATTTGCCCACTCACCCATCCTATCCAAGTCACCTTGCAGCCTCCTAGCATCCTCCTCACAGCTAACACTACCCCCCAGCTTCGTGTCATCCGCAAACTTGGAGATGTTGCATTCAATTCCCTCATCCAGATCATTAATATATATTGTAAATAGCTGGGGTCCCAGCACTGAGCCTTGCGGTACCCCACTAGTCACTGCCTGCCATTCTGAAAATGACCCGTTTACTCCTACTCTTTGCAGGAAATCTACATGCATTACATCTACAGATTCTTCTTTATAAACTCTCCTTGTCACATCCTCAACAAACCCAAACGCATTTTGCAGACATGATTTACCGTTCTTAAAATCACATTCATTTTGAAAGAAATGTGGAAGTAGTAGTTACTTAAAACCAGCCTAAAATATACTTGAAGGTCAGAGAATTTGGGGTATCTTGGGAAGGAGCAGGAGGACAAATTTGTTAACAATTTTCCATCCTTTGTACAGGAAAATTTGGCCAAATAAGTAATTAGGACCTGTCTGCCATCTATCTATATACTATTAAAACTCTGCCTGCCTGCCGACTGACCGACCGGCCAGATTTGCCCTTTGATACCACGGTTCGCCAAAACCTCACTTTCAAACCACGAGATATTGTCCATTTTGCCACACATTACACTTTTACATTCACATATGCACTCCTCATTACATTTAGACATTTTTATGTACACATTTTAACAAAAAATCCTTAAACCCCCACCCCCCCCCCCCCCCCCCCCCCACACACACACACACACTCACTCATTTTGTGGCCTCCTGCTGGCCAGGCACCATAACTGCAGCTGCTGCAGCTCGCTCTCCTCCAAAAACGCAGCCATTTTTTTCCCCTGCGGCCGAATTTCCCTGCCGATTCGGCTCCCGATTTCACTTCCTTCCCCCCCCCCTCCTCCTCCAGCTCGGAAGTCCTTTGAAAAAACCTTGCGAGTGGCCCAATTGAGCTTTGAAAAAAACCTTGCGACCCCTCCCTCTCTCAATCTCCCCCTCTCTCTCTCCCTCTTCTCTCTCTCTCTCCTCCTCCTCTCTCTCTCTTCTCTTCTCTCTCTCACCCTTCCTCTCTCTCTCTCCTCTCTCTCTCTCTCTCTCCCCATCTCTCTCTCCCCCCTCTCTCTCTCTCCCCCACCTCTCTCTCTCTCTCTCCCCCCCTCTCTCTCTCTCCCCCCCATCTCTCCCCCATCTCTCTCCCCCCATCTCTCTCCCCCCATCCCTCTCCCCCTCTCTCTCCCCACTCACTCTCCCCCTCTCTCTCCCCCCTCTCTCTCCCCCTCTCTCTCCTCCCCCTCTCTCTCTCTCCCCCCCCCTCTCTCTCCCCCATCTCTCTCCCCATCTCTCTCCCCCTCTCTCTCCCCCCCCTCTCTCTCTCCTCCCCTCTCTCTCCCTCTCTTCCTCTCTCTCTCTCTCCTCTCTCCCCCCCTCTCTCTCTCCCCCACTCTCTCTCTCCCCCCCTCTCTCCTCCCCTCCCACTCCTGCCCCCCTCCCTCTCCCCCCCCCTCTCTCTACCACCCCTCCCCCTCTAGATGCGCCTACGAGTTGGGGACTATGCGTCAGTAGATGGGCGGTTATGGGGTAAAAGGAGTAAATTAATAATATTAATAGAATATCAATGGGGGTAGTTAGTGTGTGTGTGCGGGTGGTTAGTGCGTGTGATGCCGCATGCCGCCACCCCCCCCCCCCCCCCCCCCCCCGTGCAACCGCACGTTGGAGAAACAGACCCAACGGGTCTGCATTTGGTCTAGTATACTTTTAAAACTCTGTGTGTGTGTGTGAGTGTGTGTCTGCCGACCGGGTGTGTGTCTTGTCGGTGTATGTCACATTCCATTTTTTTCTTCAGATAAGATTTTCGCCATTTGATTCCCTGGTCCGCCAAAACCAGACCCTCCATTTTGCTAGAGATTACGCATTTACATTCACTAATGCAGTCCTCATTACATTTAGACATTTTTAATAAAATCCTCCCCCCCCCCAATATTTCAAAATCTTAAAAAAATTAAACTGCTCTCACCTATAGAATGTTGCTAAACATTCCATTGTGTGATGTCACAATGCCGTCCCTCACAGATGTCCAATCGGAATGTGGGAATAGAGAAAGACGATAGGGAGTGGAGAATAGATGGACTGCCCCTCCACCTCCCTCTCTAACTCCCCACTCTTTCCCCTCTCTCTCCCCACCCCTCCCCTACCCATCTCCCTCCTCCCCTCCCTCCCCATCCACCCCCCTCCCCCCACACCTCTCTCTCCCCTTCCCCATCCATCTCCTCCTCCTCTCCCCTCCCCTCTCTCCTCCCCCTCTCCATCTCCTCTCCTCCCCCTCCTCCTCCCACCGCCATCCCTCTCTCCCCACCCCCTTCCCTCTCCCCCACCCCTCTCCCTCTCTCCCCCCATTTCCCCTCCCCACTCTTCCCCCTCCCTCCACACTCATCCCCCCTCTCTCCCCTCCCCATCTCCCCCTCCCCCCTCCCCCACACCTCTCCCCCTCCTCTCTCTCCTCCCCTAACCCACATTTTCATCTCCTCCCCCTCTCCCATCTCCCTCTACTCCCCCCTCTCCCCCTCCCCCCTGCTCCTCCCACCCCATCCCTCTCCCCACTCAACTCTTTCCCCCCCTTTTTTTCCCCCCTCTCTCCATCTTCCACCACTCCCCCCCCCCCCCCCACCCCTCTCCCACTTCCCAACTCCACCTACCCCTCTACCCCTCCCTCCCCACTCTTCCACATCTCTCTCCCCTTCCCACGCAGCTCTCTCCATCCCACCCCTCATCCCCTTTCCCCTGTCCCCCCTCCCACTTCCACCACTCCCCCCCTCCTCCCTCCCCACCCCCCCACCACTCCCCCCCGTCAACCCCCTCTTTCCGCTCCTCCCCCTTCACCCCTCCCCCTCCTTCCCCCTCTCATGAGAAAAACATCCTACCCCCCTCCCCATAAAAGATCCCCCCTTCCCCTCACACCTCTCTCCCCCCTCCTCCTCACCCCCCCTCCCTCTCCCCTCCTCCTCCCACCCCCCACCCTTCCCCTCCTCCCCCACCCCCCTTCTAAGAACATCCTCCCTCTCCCCCTGCCCCCTTCTCCCACCCCTCTCCCTCTCCACCACCTCCCCCTACCCCTCTCCCTTCCCTCTCCACTCTTCCACCTCTCCCCCCCCTCCCCGCTCCCCTCCCCACCCCCCCTCCCCCCCCCCCTCCCCCTCCTCCCCCCCCCATCCGCTCCCTCCCCCATCTCCCTCCCGTCCTCCCCTCCCCCTCAACCCACCTCTCCCTACCTCTCTCCCCTCTTCCACCACTCCCCCTACCCCTCTCCCCTCCCTCCCCACTCTTCACTTCCCCCACCCCTCCCCCCCCCACCCTCTCTCCCTCCCCCACCCTCTCTCCCCCTCCCTATCTCCCCCTCCCTACTCCCCCCCACCCCTTTCCCTACTATCTCCTTCTTCCACCACCCCCCTCCCCCCTCTCCCTGCCCTCTCCCACTTTCACACCCCCCTTCACCCCCTCCTCCACACTTCCACTTCTCTCCCCATCCCCCAGCCCTCCCTATCTCCTCCCCACCCCTACCTACCCCCCTTTCCCTCTCCCTTCCCCACTCTCCTCTCTCCGCTCCTCCCCTTCCCCATCTCCCTCCCTCCCTCCCTCACCTCCCTCCCTCTCTCCCCTTCCCCACCCCTCACTCACGCGGAACCTCCCTGAACCCTCTCTCACCCCCTCCCCACCTCCCTCTCCTCTTTCTCCTCTCCTTCCCCCTCTCTCCCCCTCTCCATCTCCCCCTTATCCCTCTCTCCTCACCCCTCCCCCTCCCCTCCTCCCCTCCTCCCCTCCCAGCCCCTCACTCCCCCTCCCCCATCCCTCTTCACCCCCTCTCCACCCCCCCTTCCCCCCCCTCTCTTGCACCTCTCCCCTGCTTTCCCTCCCCCCCCCCTCCCCACCCACCTCCCTCCCCACCTCTCTCCCTCCCATTTTCCCTCTCACCCTCCTCTCTCCCTCCTCTCTCTCCCCATTCTTTCCCTCTCCCCCTCCACTCTCTCTCCACCTCTCCCCCTCTCCTTTCCCTCCCCCTCTCCCTTTCCTCCCCTCTTCTCTCCCACCCCTCTCCTCTCACCTCCCCCCTACCCCTCTCCCCCTCCTCTTCCCCCACTCCTCTCTACCACCCCCTTCCCTTATCCCTGTCTCCTCCTTTACCCCCCCGCTCTCCTCCCCTCCCCATCCTCATCCCCCTCTCTCTCCCTTCCTCTCCCTCCTCCCCCTCCCCACTCTCTCCCCATCTGCCCTACCCACCTCTCTCTCCCCATCTCCCCCTCCCCACTCCTCTCCCCATCTCCTCCTCTCCCCTACTCCCCACCCTCCTCCCCTCCACCCCCCTCTCCCTCGTCTCTTGCCCTTCTGTCTCTGCCCCTCTCTCTGTCTCTCTCCACTCTCTCTCTGTCCTCACTCTCTTAACCCCCCCCCCCCCCCCCTCTAGACGCGCCTGCGAGTTGGGGGCTATGCGTCAGTGGATAGTGCGGTCATGGGGTAAAAGGAGCAAATTAATAATATTAATATAATATCAAGGGGGTAGTTAGCATGTGTGTGGGGTGGTAGTTAGTGTGTGTGACGCGACATGCTGCCCTCCCCCCCTCAACTGCACGATGGGGGAACAGACCCAACGGGTCTGCACTTGGTCTAGTAGCAATTAAAAGTAGGTTCAGTGATCAGGAAATGCATTTCTTCTGCAAATATGCAAGTTTGTACTATCTGCTCAGTTCAATCATATTGCTGGCTGTACACTAGAAACTCCACTTTGTTGGGACTTCAACTGTGGACTGTTATCATGTGTGACTTGCACAGGTTAAAGCAAACTGGCACTTTTAAAAGAGGATGTGTGCATTGCTTGGAGTGAGTATTTTGCAGAATGAGCTTGAGTTGAGATGAATTTAGTGTATTATCACATTTACCGAGGTAGAGTGAACAGCTTTTGTTGTGTGCTAAACACTTTGCGGAAAGACAATACATGATTACAATCGAGTCATCCACAATGTACAAATACATAATAAATATGACTAACGTTTAGTGCAAGATAGTCCAGTAAAATCCAATCAAAGATAGTCTGAGGGTCTCCAATATGGTAGATAGTAGCTCCGGACTGCGCTCTAGATGTTGGTAGGATGATTCAGTTGCCTAATAACTGAACCATCCAACACAAGCTTACCCAGAATTAGGAACAATGGTGATAATATGGAAAACGATATGTGCTGCACATATTTCAATATCACATTGGCGGCTTGGTTGGAGAAGTGGTCACAGGGGGACAGTGTGGAAGATGACTATCTCTCTTATCTATGCCCCTCATTAAGAATGGTTCACAGCAACCTTTGGTTGTACCCAAGACTCGTCACATCCAACCTCTCTAATACCCCTCATCCCAGTCGATCAATTCTGGTAAACCTCCTCTGCACCCTTTCCATACCCTCCACATTCTTCCAGTGAGGGAACGTCCAGAACTGCATACAATACCCCAGATGCAATCTAACCAAAGATGTGTAAAGCTGTTTTCTGACTTCCTGACTTTTATACTCAATGCCTTGACTGATGAAAGCAAGCATACCATATGCCTTCTTTTCCTCTATAACCACTTGTGTTGCCACCTTGAGTGAGTTATGGAATTGGACCCCAAGTTCCCTCTGCACTGACGGATCATGCGCTTGTTTAGTTTAGTTTATTATTGTCACATGTACCGAGGTACAGTTTTTGTTTGCACGCTGTCCAGTCAAAGAAAAGACTATACATGATTACAATCAAGCCATCCACAATGCACAAATAAAGGATAAAGGGTACAGCACGTAATGTAAGATAAAGTCCGATTAAAGATAGTTCAAAGTGAAGGTCACTTTTATTGATCTAATAAGCACACTATCGTTGACGACATAGTGCATTACATTGGTGGAGGTACTAACGTTATACACACGAGTGGTTCATAAGATTAAAGTACACTACATAAATACGTTATAGCCAGCCTCCCTCAGAGGATGTCACGTGAGAAAGGCTTGGAGAGAGTGTCAAGAGAATGAGACGGTGTAATTAACTAGAGGTCTCGGGAGCTTACCGGACATGCGAGGAGACGTCAATGGGAGGTGGGCGAGATCTTCTGAGGGAAGAGTGATGCTGTTCCACATACTAGGAGCTGCAACCGCCAAAGGCGTGCGGTCCACCCCTGAGCGATTAATGCCTAGAGCGCGGGGATGTTCAGTAAACCCCAAGTCGTGCCGATTCTGAGGGACATGGTAGGTTGTTGAGGGTAAGCAGACCTTTTTGGACGTAGGTGGGGCCAAGCCCGTAAGGGCTTGTAAACATAAAGAAATGGGTCTTGAAATTTTTATTTGGAACCGCACAGGGAGCCAGTGGAGAGACAGGCCACAATCGGGATGAGGTGGTTTCCTAAAAAGATTTCCAATAGGGGAGATGGGATGTCAGGATTGCAATCCCAGCAGATGAGAAACTGTTTCATTTGCATGCTGGGGATACAAGCCCTGAATTTGGAGGTATACATTTTTCAAATATCTCTGTACCCTCTTTCCTGTTTGGGGAGAGAGTGGAGAGGGGTGAGAGAGGAGTTGACCAGAGTGATACTGTCTTGATAATGCAGGTGGACCCCCCCCCCCCTTGCCGCCGAAGCAGTGTAAAGTGAAGATGAGTCAAATGGAAGGGCAGTTGTTTTGTGAAGTAAATGGTATGGACTTCAATCCACATCCACAATCTCCACTGCAATTTTTGCGTCTTTGGATGTGCTGTTTCCCAAACCTCTGCATCCCATAAGAACATTCTTTCTTTGAATCTGTGGTAATAGGTGTGATATGTCCCTTTTTTTCCGCCATCCATGTCCCGGACCCTCCAAAGTCAGGGCCCTGGATTAATCAGCTGGCTTTGCCTTTTCTTCTCCAAGAGATGGTGAGAGGCTATGAGGACTGATCACCCGCTGAGTGACTTTAGAGCTGACTTCCTCATTCAGTTTCACGACGTCTCAGTTCACGACGTCAGCATTCCTGTGGACTTGACGTTTCTCTCAAATCAATTCATTCACATCAGCAGAAAGGTCCAGTGCACAGATCTTCTGCGAAAACCCACACTGGAGTCACACACAGACCTCCAGCTTCAATATAAGGGCCTTCCATCGCGCAACCCATATGAAATTCTATCAGTAAGCCAAGTTCTGAATCCTCGATCACTCCGTATAGCCTCCTCAAAAAACTAGATCAAATCAAGAGGGCCATTCTGGAATTAAATGAGGATGAACAGAGCTTTCAGAACATGTTAAATAAAGTGCTTCCTATAACTTTTTCTAAAACCAATAACCATTAGGGGGTCAACCAATAACAACAAATTACAAAAAAAAAGCACTGATCAACAGCCCTTTTTTCTCGGCCCTAGTTCCATCCGTGCCGACCATTTGTTTTCACCCTAAGTCCCATCTACCGGCACTCAGGGACATATACACCTCCATTCCCATCACGTCCATATAACCTCATCCACGTTACTTTAATGTTACAATCGAATCCTGCCTCCACTCACTGTTCTGCTGGAAGCTCAATTCCACAACTAGCCCACCACCCTCTGAGTAAAAGGAAGTTCCCCTCACGTTACCCGAAACTTCTGCCCTTAATTCTATGTCATGCCCTCTTGTTTGAAATCTTCCCTACCTCAATGGGAAAAACTATCCAACGTCAACTTGTCAATCCCTTTCATCATTTTAAAGATCCTCATCATGTTCCACCCCCCTTAACCTTCTGCGCTCCAAAGATCATATAGAACCTACCTTGTATCATCCTTTATCTGTAACATAGTTGCTTGGTGAACCCAGGCAACATTCTAGTAAAAAATCCTCTGTTACTCTCTCTATTTTGTTTGACATCCTTGCCTATACCTAAGGCGACCAAAATTGTACACCTTCACCAGAATTGTCTTTACAAATGCCTTGTAACAATTTTTAAACATTACTTCACCTTACTCCTACATTCAATGGCTTTCTATTTATAAAGGCCATCACAGTACCAAAGGCTTTCTTACCACCCAATCCTATTCATAGCGATTCCACCTTCAGTGAACTATGCCACAGATTATTCCTAGATCTCTCTGTTCCACAGCATATTCCTCAATTCCCTACCATTTACATTACGTCCCTATTTTATTTGTCCCTGCCAAGATGGTAGCACATCACATTTTAACAGCATTAAAACTCCATTCTGCCATCTTTCAGCCCACTTTTCCAATGCCCAAATCTCTCTGAAGACTTTGAATCTACTTCGATTATCCACAACTCCACCTATTTTATATCATCTGCATACTACTACCTTATCCAATTTTCTCACCCATCATCCATTAGCATTGTATGTACATGGATCAAACAACAGTACCAACACTAGAATCCCTGAGGCAACCCCACTGGTCACGTGTCGGCTTCCACCTGACAAACAGCATCACCATAAACTCTCTGACAACTCCCAATTCAGCCACTGTTGTCATCTGCTTACTTTTGCAACTCCGCCATATAACAACACCCAAAATATGAACCTTCTATACCAACCTTCCATGGTGAACCTTGTCAGGCCTTAGCTGAAATCCATAAACAACATCCAACTGCTTTACTTTCATCAATTGTCCCTAGTATACGCTTCAAAAAATTCAAGAAGTTTATGTTCAAACAGACCTCCGCAGGCACAGAATGCCATGTTGACCCCCCCCTTATCTGATCAGTCCCTGTTTATCCAGATCATATATATATTTATCCTCTAAGTATCCTTTTCCATTAATTTCCCACCACTGACGTCAAAACTAATAGGCTCCCTATAAATGTTAGGTTTATTCATTAGAACACACCCTTTTTAAACAATGGAACAACCATGCGCCAGTACGGCCAATCCTTCCGTCACTATTCCCAGTTTCTAAATGACATTTGAAATAATTCTGTCATAGCTCCTCATTTCAACACTAATTCCTCAAATGTCCCAGAAAATATCCTTTCAGGGACCTGGAGAGACCTTATCCACTTTTTATATTTTTTTTCAAAGTGGTCCAGTACTTCTTCCTCTTTGAATCTCATAGTTTTCCATACACTATATATTTTTCCCCTTAACTCACAGAGTTCAATATCCTTCTCCTTGGGTGAAATACGGAAGAAAAATAAATTGTTCCATATCATCTCCCCATCTCTTTTGGCTCGTGCAGATAGCTGTACATTCTGGTTCTCTAAAGGTCCAATTTTATCCCTCGTTATCCTTTTGCTATTAATACGCTAGCGGTAGAAACCCTTGGGTTTTACTTTCCACCTTTCTTGCCAAAGCAACCTCATATCTTCTTTAGCCTTACTAATTTTCTTTCTTAAGATTACATTTTACATTCATTTACTCCTCTAGCCAACCTCATTTACCTCCCATGCCTCCTATAATTATTGTAGTGATATCTCTCTTTTTTCGAAACAATTGTCGCAATTTTCCTTGAAAACCATGGCTCTTTTCCAATTTTTTACTATTCCATTCAACCTACAGAAAAAAGTGACATAAATGCTTTCTGTACTCTTACAATTTCCCTTTAAATGTCTCCATTTCTCTTCTAGACATCCCTTCCTCAGAAACAAAGTGTCCCAAATCACTCCTTTAAAAATCCTATACGCATTCCTCAAAGTTTAGCCCTTTCTCAATCAAAAAATCTCCACCTAGGTCCAGTTCTGACTCTCCTCCATATTATTATATTGGAAAAACTAAGTAATTGTGACACTGGTCCAGAAGTGCTCACCCAACGCATACCTCCGTCACCTGACCTGCCTCATTCCCTAACTAGGAGGTCCAGCACTGCCCCTTCTCATGGTCGATTACCTCTATGTAACTGTATGCAAAAAAACATCCTGCACACATTTTACCAAAAACACCAAACCATCCACCCATTTACAAAGTGTCCACCTTCCCAGTCCTATATGTTGGAAATTGAAAATCTCCCACAATCACTACTCCGTGCTTATTACTAATATCTGCAGCTATCTCCTTACATATTTGCTCTTCAAATTCTCGCTCCGTCCTCATTAGCGGTCCTATAATTACACCCTTAGAAGTTATGCTACACTGTTCCAACATCTCAGATTTCCTCACCCAAATTATCCTTCCCTTAAACGAGCCTCTAATCATCCAGCCAAACGCAAGCTGTGAATATCCTTCTCTGACAAGAACAACGAATGAGAATGCTACCAACAGCATCCTGTATATTAGGAGGTAGACAAAAAATGCTGGAGAAACTCAGCATGGCAGCATCTAGGGAGCGAAGGAAATAGGCGATTCAGGTTGAGTACCCTTCTTCAGACTGAATTGTCGGGGGAGGGGGGGGGTGGGAGGAAGAAAGGAATAGGGCAGATACAGTGGGCTGTGAGGGTGAGAGTTGGGAAGGGGAGGGAAGGAAGGCGAAAGCAGGGAAATACCTAAAATTGGGAAATCTCAATGTTCATACTTACTACGGGGTGTGTAAACTACCCACAGCGAAATATAAGGTGCTGCTCCTCTCCTCCAATTTACGGTGGGCCTCACTCTGGCCATGGAGTAGGCCCAGGACAGAAAGGTCGGATTCGGAATGGGAGGGGGAGTTGGAGTGCTGGGCCACCGGGAGATCAGGTTGGTTAATACGAATCGAGCAGAGATGTTGGGCGAAGCGATCGCCATGCCGACGCTTGGTCTCACTGATGTAGAGCAGCTGACTCAGAGAGCAGCGGAGGCAATAGATGAGGTTGGAGGAGGTGCAGGTGAGCCTTTGCCGCTCCTGGAAAGACTGCTTGGGTCCTTGAATGGTGTCGAGGGGGGAGGTAAAGCGACAAATGTAGCATTTCCTGCGGTTGCAAGGGAAAGTGCCAGGAGAGGGCGTGGTTTGGGTGGGAAGGGACGAATTGAGCATTTTTTTTTTTTTTATTACATTATTAAGACAGTTTGAATCTGATTTTTACCTTATACAACCTCTGGGAAGCAGATACGTAGGCAAATGAAATTTAGTTGAGTTTACTGCCATGTGTACCAAGGTACAATGAAAAGCTATTGTTCCGTGCTAACCAGACAGCAGTACAATAATACATGATTGCAATTGAGCCTTCCACAGTGTTCAGATGCTTGATAAAGGGAATCTGCTGTTGGAGACGAGATTTAAAAGTGTGGAACGATTCTAGTTTATGATTGCAGATCCCCTTCTGTGATCGTTACACAGAGTTGTCTGCGTTGGGCGCCATCTTGGATATGGGATTGAGACTGAGATTGTGATGAGATTGACATGGGATTTACTCAGAAAATCCTACCTGATCAATATCGATCCTAATCCACATGTAGGAGCTTCTGCAAAAGTAACAGTATGGGTCTTTTGCTCCTGAACCTACCTGATCTCCTGGTTGCACCTGAACCAGCCTGATCTCCCGGTTGCTAAATACTTTAATTCTTACAATTCCCACACAGACCTTTCTGTCCTAGGTCTCCTTCATTGTCAGAGAGAGGCTAAATGCAAATGCGAGGAACAGCCATTCTCATAGTTAGCTCTTGGGCAGCTGCACTGCCCCAGTGGTGGTGTATGAATAATTGAATTAGCTCTCACTTCAGGTATCCCCAGCTTTCCCTCTCTCTCTATCCCTCCCCCACACAAGTTGCACCAGCTTCTCGTTTTCACCCAACAAACAGCTAACAATGATGGCCTGTTTCCTTTATCATTGTTACTTTCTTGCATATTTTATTTATTTAATTGATCTTTATCTCCTCTACATCATCGTTTATATCTCTCGTTTCCCTTATTCCTAACTAGACTGAAAGAAGGGTCTTAGATCGCCCCAAAAGGACAACACCCATTCATCTCCCAGAGATGCGGCCTGTCTCGCGAGTTACTCCAGTTTTTAGTGCCTGTCTTCCTATTAGACATTGCCATAGATGTGCTGTATTCCTGCAGTCCTCCATTAGGTGTGAGGTTTCAGCAACTGCACATGACGATTTGCCATTGTTGTTTTCACTCTTTGTGACTTCCCTCACTCATCAAATGGCAATGTCAGGGCAAATCATGCCTCATCTATTAAGGGGGGGGAGGTATTTTCTCAGTCGTATCCATCCTCCCAATTCTACTATTTACTTTTCTCTGTAACTTTTAAAACTATGATTATTATTTTTACATTTTTTCCAGTGCTGATGAGATCTTCCTCTTGAGATTAATCATTTCCTAGAGACGCAGCATGGTCTGCTGAGGAGTTTCCAGCATTTTTCTGTTTTCAATTTGTAAAGGGTTCAAAGGTCAGTTTTATTGTCATGTGAACCAAATTTAAGGTACAGTGAACACTTGAAATTACAATATCAGCCATACTAAAAAAAAAAGCAACGAAGACACACAACTACGTAAAAGTTAACAACACTAACCATCCACACACAGTCAGATTCCACAACAACATTCAATCATGTGAGATGGATAGGCAAAAAGTCTAATTCTTCTTCACTCTTTAATCTCCCGTGATCGGGGCAGTTCGAACCGTTCGCAGAGTCGGGGCGGGTCCAAGCACCCGCAGCGCGATTAAAGCTCCTTAGTGCGTCGGGTCGATCAATAGGTCCCGCGTCGGGGCGGTCAAAACTCCTGCAGTTTGGAGCTCCCGTAGTTGGTCTCTGACCAGGGACCGAGAGCTCCATGATGTTAAAGTCCGCAGGCTCCTGCCGTTGGAGCTCTGAGGTCAATCCACAACAGGGATCCATGACGGTAAGCCCGCAGGCACCTGCGGCTGCAGCTCCCGAAGTTGATCTCCAGCAGAGACCCCCAGGTCCACAATGTTAGGCGGCGGTGCGGACGGAAATACGATACGGGTAAGTATTGAGGTAAGAGATTTTTAAAAGTTTAACGCAACCCCCCCACCCCCCAAACCCCACATAAAACAAGCTAAAGAACGCTAAAACATACATTTAACACATGCTAAAAAAACAAAAAAAAAGAAATATACTGCAGTCTTTCACTGCCATTTACATGCATTACATGTTTGTAAATTTTAAGGTTGATTTGAAAACTAATAGGGAGAGAAATAAGGAAAGATAAGTTACACTGCAGTAAATTTTCTAAATGTAAATTTCTCTTTTACTGCTCATGGTAATTTTTGGCACTCTGAGATATTCCAACATTAATTCTGATGGGATCTTGTCATCATAATTTAAACATTTAATAAATATAGTTATTCTCTGATGTTTTTCAAAAGGTTTCTATTTTACATATTACCTGTTGCATCGATAATATTTCTGTCCAACTGAACGGTCGGTTCATGATTTTACAATAACAATGTCCATTGATCTCTTTATTTAAACCTTTCAGATTGTGTATGCTGGTGATCCATATGCTGAACACAACACTACTGCACACATTATCTATGAGCGAGGTGTTGAAGTGGGATGTTGGGGCTTGTGCATTAATGCAATTTTCTCAGCAATATATTCATGTAAGTCTCAGAAATTGAATGCTTCAATATAAATATTGCTTGCTAAGTGCCTCTATTTTTAATAATGTTAAGAACTTAGAGTCATAGAGTCATGGAGTGATACAGTGTGGAAACAGGCCATTCGGCCCAACTTGCCCACTCTGGTCAACATGTCCCTGCAACACTAGTCCCACCTGCCTGCGTTTGGTGCATAACCCCTCCAAACTTGTCCTATCTTTGTACCTGTCTTAAACGTTGGGATAGTTTCTTAAATGTTGGGATAGTTTCAACCTCAACTACCTCCTCTGGCAGCTTGTTCCATACACCCACCACTGTTTGTGTAAAAACATTACCCCTCAGATTCCTATTAAATCTTTTCCTATGTCCTATGGTCCTCGACTAAACCTATGTCCTATGGTTCTCGATTCCCCTACTCTGGGCAAGAGATTCTGTGCATCTACTCGATCTATTCCTCTCATGAGTATTTTCTCTCATTTGTAAACTCTAATTTAATACCAAGGTTAGAAGTCTGTACAGACAATATTATTGTGACTATAAACATCTTCAAATCTGATGAACATTTGTAACATTGTGGCTCCTGCATTCTTCTTTATTATCATTAATTGGGAATTTATATTTTCAGCTGCTTAATAATCCGTTAGTCTATTCCATTTTTAATGGAGGCAAATCTACCATATTAAAAAAAATAATTGTGTCATATTAATTAGTTCATCTGATAGAATCTGCATCCTTCATATTTAAACTGCATTGTTTACATCATATTTTCTCTGCTTCCACAATTCTCCCATGAACTCTATTTTTCCTGGTTTATCTGTGACTATTGATAGACTACGATGATCAGATAAGTGGTCGAGGAGATAACACTACAACATTGTACATTTGTTCTATTTCTGATAAGAAAATATCTGTAAGCAGGCAATAACTTAGACTTCCCGAGCACTTCATACATAAACAAACTATCTAAGATTGATGGAAAACAAAGATTCGCCATGGGAGAATGGAGTATGTCATCAGCTGCAAGAACAGACTGAACACAAATAAAGACTGGTAGTTGGCACTTCAAAGCATCATTGTCATGAGGAATAGTAGAATTAGGCCAATTGGCCCATCGTCTACTACGCCATTCAATCATGGCTGATCTATCTCTCCCTCCTAACACCTATTGTGTTTCATAATAATGTCATATTGAATCTCCCTCAATCTCTTGAAATTGGTATGGGATCTTAAAATTCCAAGGCATATAGTCTTTTGACTTCAGAGATAGAGCATGGAAACAGGCCCTTTGGTCCACCATGTCCATGCTGACCAGCGATAACCCCATACACTAACAATATCCTACACACTAGGGACAAATTATATATTTTTCCAAAGTTAATTATCCTACAAACCTGCAAACCTAAAAATTTAAAACAGCATCAGAATAGCTTACAGCAGGACTAGAGAGTGGTCAGTACACTTCATAATGGGGCCACACACCATTTACCAGTACGACAGGCACTGTTCAGTATCAGTGACAGAGGAACATCACCTCAAAAGGTTCACTCCCCATGGCATCCTGACATTAGCAATGGTTGCCGTGGAGTAGAGAGAGGCTGCAGGGAACAGAAAATCTTACTCAATGCCCTTCATCGCCTATTTTGGAAAACCAGGGAAGGATGAGGGGAGGCCGCCCACATGTGGACAGGATGATCATTAATACAGTGTCTCTGACTGACAGAGAAGTTCCTGCACAAAGGGGTCACCAAAATCACTTAAAGCTCAGCCCCTATTTTCAATGTGCAGGTATGCTTAATAACAATATTTCATTGTGATTACTGCATTCTCTTTGATTTGATCACCATTAAATACCTTCATTGCTATCTGTGCACAAGCAACGGCATAATGGTGTATCTGCTGCATTTACAACAATCCTCAGATTTGTTTCTACGGAGTATTGGGATTAGCATAGAGAGGGAAGGCTGAGCAGAGGAGGAGGGGACAAGGAAGGATAATGATGATTGTGATGAAGGGCATGATGCATATGCAATAGATGACATCTACTCTAGATGTCATGCACGCTTGGTTCTTAACTGTTTCTTAAACGATGGGATAGTCCCAGCCGCAACTACCTCCTCTGGCAGCTTGTTCCATACACCCAAACTTACCCCTCAGATTCCTATTAAATCTTTTGCCCTTCACCTTGAACCTATGCCCTCTGGTCCTCGATTCCCCTACTCTTTGTAAAAGACTCTGTTGTGGCTTCTAGTCTCTGTCACTTGATATTGTAAATACATGGAGTAGCTTGATGTCCTTACTGAGCAACAAAAAGCCGTGTGTAAACAAAATACTGCTCACATCAGACAGCAGTTGGCAATCCTACAGAAGCGAACTGATGCTGTGCCTGAGCAGCTTGTTGTTCTGCATAGACAGAGATGTTGTATTCAGGGGATTACATAAGCAGAGAGGTACCAAATGTGAGCAGACAGCAGGAGCAGATTGATGGCATGTGGGCTCTCTTGTGCAGAAGCAGTGATGTCCCATCAAGCATTCCTTTACACACTCCTTCATACACTCCTTTGCACACTCCTTTACACGCTCACTCACTCACGCGTACAGACACACATACATACACACTCACCATGCATTTCTCTTCATCCAAGGTAGAGTCCTGCTCAGATTGCACAGTGAGCTAACTTCAAGGTGAAGTGTGCTGACAACATGGTCCAGACGCCTGTCATTTGGGGCCTCTCAGCCAAATCACCTCTGTGTTTAAAGGTCAACACAATGGTAATGAAATCTGGGTTCCAGTGAACAGTCACACCACTGTTTATCCAGTGCCCTGAGCTATTGCCTGGTATGCAGGTGCATGACATTGGAGTCTTCTTTCAAGAGAACGCCAAGTAATCTCTCACCATAGCCTCTTAGACTTCTTAGGGTACATTAAAGTCAACTATGCCAGATAGCTCGTGGGGGAGCAGATAAAATGTGCAGGAAGGAACTGCAGATGCTGGTTTAACCCGAGGATGGGCATGAAATGCTGGAGCGATTCAGTGGGTCAGGCTGCATCTCTGGAGAAAAGGAATAGATGACATCACCAAGTTTATGGATGACAACAAGCTGGGTGGCAGTGAGAGCTGCGAGGAGGATGCTATGAGGCTCTGCAGGGTGACTTGGATAGTTTGGGTGAGTGAGCAGATGCATGGCAAATACAGTATAATGTGGATAAATGTGAGGATATCCACTTTAGATTAGGATTAGGTTAGGAAAAGGGGAGGTGCACCGAGACCCGGGTGTGCTTGTACATCAATCACTGAAAGTAAGCAGGCAGGTACAGAAGGCAGTGAAGAAAGCTAATGGCATGTTGGCCTTCACTGCGAGTGGATTTAAGTTTAGGAGCAAGGAGGTCCTACTGCAGTTGTACAGGGCCCTGTTGAGACCACACCTGGAGTATTGTGTGCAGTTTTGGTCTCCTAATTTGAGGAAGGACATTATTGCTATTGAGGGAGTGCAGCGTAGGTTTGCCAGGTTAATTTCCGGGATGGCGGGACTGTTGGCGGGAACATTGTTCCCAATGTTGGGTGAGTCCAGAACCAGGGGGTCACAGTCTTAGAATAAAGGGCAGGTCATTTACTCGCTGGAATTTAGAAGATTGAGGGGTGATCTCATAGAGACTTACAAAATTCTTAAGGGGTTGGACAGGCTAGATCCAAGATTGTTCCCGATGTTGGGGAAGTCCAGGACAAGGGGTCACAGTTTAAGGATAAGGGGGAAGTCTTTTAGGACCGAGATGAGAAAATCGTTTTTCACACAGAGAGTGGTGAATCTGTGGAATTCTCTGCCACAGAAGGTAATTGAGGCCAGTTTGTTGGCCATATTTAAGAGGGAGTTGGATGTGGCCCTTGTGGCTGAAGGGATCAGGGGGTATGGAGAGAAGGCAGGTACAAGATACTGAGTTGGATGATCAGCCATGATCATATTGAATGGTGGTGCAGGCTCGAAGGGCCGAATGGCCTGCCCCTGCACCTAATTTCTATGTTTCTATGTTTCTATTTAAGACTGAGGAGAGAAAAAACTTTTTTACTTTTTTACCCAGAGAGTTGTGAATTTATGGAATTCCCTGCCACAGAGGGCAGTGGAGGCCAAATCACTGGATGGATTTAAGAGAGAGTTGGATAGAGCTCCAGGGGCTAGTGGAGTCAAGGGATATGGGGAGAAGGCAGGCACGGGTTATTGATAGCGGACGATCAGCCATGATCGCAATGAATGGCAGTGTTGGCTCGAAGGGCCGAATGGCCTCCTCCTGCACCTATTTTCTATGTTTTTATGTTTCTATGTCTGACTGAGCTTGTATTCACTGGAATTTAGAAGGAATAAAGGGGATCTTATAGAAACATATAAAATACTTAAAGGATTGGACAGGCTAGAGGCAGGAAAAATGTTTCACGATGTTGGGGAGTCCAGAACCAGGGGTCACAGTTTAAGAATAAGGGGTAGGCCATTTAGGACTGAAATGAGAAAAAGCGTTTTCACCCAGAGTTGTAAATCTGTGGAATTCTTTGCCACAGAAGTCAGTGGAGGCCAATTCACTGGATGTTTTCAAGAGAGAGTTAGATTTAGCTCTTAGGGCTAAAGGAATCGAGGGTTAAGGGGAAAAGCAAGAATGGGTGCAGACAGGGTGCTGATCAGCTATGATCATATTGAATGGCGGTGCTGGCTTGAAGGGCCGAATGTCCTACTCCTGCACCTATTTTGGGTCAAGACCTTTCTGACCTGACCGGCTGAGTTACTCCAGCATTTTTTGTCCATCCCAGCTTGCTCATTCAGTTCACATTAGCCAGCTCATATATGCAAGGGCTTCTCATGCAAGGGTCACCAGGGATATTGATGCAGACTCAAAGAGAAAAGAAGCAGCCAGATTGCTGCCATGGAGGTGATACTGCAAACTAGTGCCAGGACGTTGATATAACACTCTCTCTAAGAAATGGTGGCAGGAGTTGCCACGCTGGAGGAGTTGCCCATAACCTGTTCACGGCAACATTATTCAAGCCCAATTTCCTGCCCTTCCCCATAGCTTTGATTCCCTCACTGATTTATCTCAGCTTTAAATATAGAAGATAGAACAGTACATCATAGGAACAGGCCCTTCGGCAGCTTAAACAAAATGCAGATTAAAAAAGTGCAGGGGCCTTGATGAGGTAGGTTGGGAGATCAGGATTACAACCTTATGAGAGTATTATTCAATAGTCTGATAGCAATGAAAAATGATCTCTTCCTCAATGTGTTGCTACATGCTTTCAAGCCTTTGTATTAAATGCCCAATGGGAGAAGGGAGAAGAGGGAATATCCAAAGTGTCCTTTGGCTCTTTGATTATGTTGGCTGTTTTCCGAAGACAGCTTCAAGTGTGGATGGTGTCAGTGAGGGGGAGACTAGTTTATCTGAAGGACTCGGCTGCATCCACAATTTTCAATATTTCATGCGGTCTTGAGCAGAGTTGTTGCCAAGCCAAGTTTCAATGTTTCCTAAGGGGTGTGCTGCATCGATAGAAATTGGTAAGAGTCTTTGGAGACATACCGAACTTCCTTTGCCTTCTGAGGAAGTAGAGGCATTAGTGTGCTTTCATGGCCATAGCGTCAATGTGATCAATTCCATAACTCTCACTGCCTCATCTTTGTCATGGAAGGCCTGTCCCTTTCACTTCCAATTCTCATCAGGAAGGCCTTACGCACCTTGTTTGCTCCCTAGACAAGACTTAATCAGTTCCCCTCTATTAGGAGTAGCCTCAACCTGATGGAACAAAACTTCACCTTCATCAACTTTTCTTTTGATTTGTTCGCACTTTATTCAAATCAAAGGTGTAGCAATGGGCACTTACATGGTTCCAGCTATACCTGTCTTTTTGTTGGCTATAGACAGACACAAAATACTGGAGTAACTCAGCAGGTCAGATAGCATCTCTGGAGAAAAGGAATAGGTGGCGTTTCGTTCCCTTCATCAGACTCTGATTCCCTATTCCTTTTCTCCAGAGATGGAGCTTGACCCGCTGTTACTCCAGCATTTTGTGTCTATCTTTGATCTTCTTCTCCTGTCATATGTCTTTTAGACCTGCAGCTCCGTTGAGGTGAGCCAGGCCAACGTGTCATCGTCCAGGTCAATCAAACCTCGTTCACCGTTCGTTGCCGGTGTTGGGGCAACTGGTGACTATCTTTGATGTAAACCAGCATCTGCAGTTCCTTCTGACACTTTTGTTGGCTATGTTGTGCAGTCTTTCTTCCAAACATACCCTGCCATCACTTTCCAATTCTTTCTCCACCACATCAAAGTGCATTGGGATTGGTTCTTGCACCCATGCAAAAACCTGTTGATTTCATCAACTTTACTACGAACTTCCACCTGGCCATCAGATTCACTTGTAACGTCTCTGACACCTCTTTCTACTTTTTGATCTTTCTTTTCATCATAGGGCACATACTATCCACTGACATCCACTAGAAACCCATTGACTCCCACAGCTACCTTGAGTACATCTCCTCCCCGTTTCTTGCAGGGACGCCATCCCTTTCATGTAGTTTCTCTGTTTTCACTGCATTTGCTCGCAAAATGAGGCTTTCAAATCTACAACATCTGAGATGTCCATTTTCTTCAGAAAATGTGGTTGACCTTCTCCCTGCAGTTGTGATGGAGCTTCAACCAAATCTCCTCTGTTTCCCGTAGTTCCCACCCCCCACCCCCCCCCCCCCCCCCCCCCCCCCCCCCCCCCCCCCCCCCCCCCCCCCCCCCCCCCCCCTCCATCTAGACAGGACAGGAATAGAATTCCCTTGGTCCTTACATTTCACCCAATTAGATCCAACACATAATCCTCTGATATTTCCTCAACCCTTAATGTGATCAACCATGCCACATCTTCCCATCGCCATCTCTTTCCGCTTTCTGCATAGATGTCTTTCTCCGCGACTTCTCAGTTCCCCCATGCTTCCCTTCCCCAGGCACTTTCCCCAGCAACTGGAAAATGTGCAAAACCTGTTCCTATACAGTGCATTCAGAAAGTATTCAGACCCCTTCACCTTTACCACATTTTGTTACGTTACAGCCTTATTTTAAAATGGATTAAATTCATTTTTTTTATCATCAATCTACACACAATACCTCAGAATGAAAAAGCAAAAACAGGTGTTCAGAAATTTTTGTAAAGTAATTAAAAATAAATAACTGAAATATCACATTTACATAAGTATTCAGACCCTTTGCTATGACACTTAAAATTGAGCTTAGGTTCATCCTGTTTCCATTGATTATACTTGAGATGTTTCTACAACTTGATTGGAGTCCACCAATGGTAAACTAAATTGATTGGACATGCTTTGGAAAGGCGCACACCTGTCTATATAAGGTCCCACAGATGACAGTGCATGTCAGAGAAAAAACCAAGCCATGAAAATGAAGGAATTGTCCGAAGACCTCCGAGACAGGATTGTGTTGAGACACAGATCTGGGGAAGGGTATAAAACAATTTCTTCAGCATTGCAGGCCCCAAAGAGCACAGTGGCCTCCGTCATTCTTAAATGGAAGAACTTTGGAACCACCAGGACTCTTCATGGAGCTGGCCGTCCGGCCAAACTGAACAATTGGAGGAGAAGGGTCTTGGTCAAGAAGGTGACCAAGAACCCGATGGTCAATCTGACAGAGCTCCAGAGTTCCTCTGTGGAGATGGGAGAACCTCCTAGAAAGACAACTGTATCTGAAGCACTCCACCAATCAGGCCTTTATGGTAGAGTGGCCAGATGGAAGTCACTCGTCAATAAAAGGCACATGACAGCCAGCTTGGAGTTTGCCAAAAGGCATGAGAAACAAGATTCTCTGGTCTGATGAAACTGAGATAGAACTCTTTGGTCTGAATGCCAAGCATCACGTCCGGAGGAAACCAGGCACCTCTCATCACCTGGCCAAGACGGGAAGCATGGTGGTCGCAGCATCATGCTGTGGGGATATTTTTCAGAGGCAGGAACTGGGAGACTAGTCAGGATCGAGGGAAAGATGAACGGAGCAAAGTGCAGAGAGATCCTTGATGAAAACCTGCTCCAGAGCATTCTGGACCTGAGACTGGGGCGGAGGTTCACCTTCCAACAGGACAACGACTCTAAACACACAGCCAAGATAACGCAGTTGAGTGGCTTTGTGACAAGTCTGTGAATGTCCTTGGTGGCCCAGCCAGAGCCCGGACTTGAACCCGATCGAACATCTCTGGAGGGTCCTGAAAATAGCTGTGCATCGACGCTCCCCATCCAACCTGACAGAACTTGAGAGGATCTGCAGAGAAGAATGGGAGGAATTACCCAAATACAGGTGTGCCAAGCTTGTAGCGTCATAACCAAGAAGACTTGAAGCTGTCATCGCTGCCAAAGATGCCTCAACAAAGTACTGAGTAAAGGGTCTGAATACTTATGTAAATGTGATATTTCAGTAATTTCTTTTTAATTACTTTGCAAAATTTTCTAAACACCTGCTTTCGCTTTTTTATTATGGGGTATTGTGCGTAGATCGATGATTAAAAAAATAATAATTTAATCCATTTTAGAATAAGGCTGTAATGTAACAAAAGTGAAAAAAGTGAAGGGGTTTGAATACTTTGTGAATGCACTGTACTTCTTCCATTCAGAGACCCCATTAGCCTTTCCACTTGAGACAGAGATTTACTTGCACCTCCTCCAACCTCATCTTTTTCCATTCGGTTCTCTCTACATCGGTGAGACTAAGCATAGACTGGGTGACTATTTAGCCAAAAACTTGCCCTCTATCCACCAGGATCTGCTTGGGCTTCCGGTTGCTAACCATTTTAATTTCCTTTGCCATTCTTATACCAATCATTCTCTTCTTGGATTCCTCCACTGCCAGCTTGAGGCAACATGAAAACTAGAAGAGTCGCATCTCATTCCGCTTAGATAGCTTACAACCCAACTGCACGAACATTGAAGTCTCCAATATCAGGCAACTACGAACCATGCCCCCTCACCCCATCATATCATCCATTTCCCACACCCTCTTGGGAAAATGCAACGTTGACATTTGTATTTAAGAATAAGGAGTAAGCCATTTAGAACAGAGATGAGGAAACACTTTTTCTCACAGAGATTGGTGAGTCTGTGGAATTCTCTGCCTCCGAGGGCGGTGGAGACAGGTTCTCTGGATGCTTTCAAGAGAGAGCTAGCTAGGGCTCTTAAAAATAACGGAGTCGGGATATGGGGAGAAGGCAGGAACGGGGTACTGTTTGGGGATGATCAGCCATGATCACATTGAATTGATCATTCAATGTGATAATGGCTCGAATGGCCGAATGGCCTACTCCTGCACCTATTGTCTATTGTCTATTCTATTATGTGGTATTTGATTCGGTTTACTGTAGCCTGGCAGTAATGGAGCTTTGGAAAATGCATCTGTAGTAAGAAAGGCCAATTTTCATTTACACTGCCACTTTAAAGTGTTTTCAAATTATGGGCAGCTTTTTTAATGGTTTAATGTATTTAATGGATTAATCCCTGCTGTTTCAGTATTTCTGGATAGAGAAACACTGTACACGAATCACACATTCATCAAGCTAAAATAGCCTCTCAAATTAAGTGATAAAATTGGTAGAGCTATAAATTACAGAGACATGGACCAATGCCAGGTTACAGTTGATATTTATAATAATTGTTGATCAGAGCCCTCAGCAGCCGCTCTAATGTTTAGAACAGTTTCTTGGAATGGAAACAAGGTTTTTCACTATTGTCACAATGATTAACAGTACGGCCTTTTTAAAGCTCTTGGCAGCAAAATGTTCTCACCCAGGTAGAATATTACATGCAAAATGCATGAGCCAAAGATTCCCAATGTCCTGTTTACAAGCTCATAACATAATTCTGGATGAAGACCTTCATCTCCTTATTATTCTTACACAAAGAGCTATATAACTTGACTCATTTCTCTATTCAATTATTTATTTGTAGTAATGTTATTTCTGAATTTAGGTTAATTTTTTGGCTTTATGTATTTAAAATGTATTGATATTACTTCAATATTTAGCTATTCTAATTTAACCTTGTTATCTGGTCTTTTTGAAACAGAATTGTTAATGTTCTGAGATATCAATTGATGTTACTGTAACAATGCTATAAACTTATTGAAAATCTGTTGAATACTTTTCTATCAAGGTGACATTGAATGAAAGTCTCTCAATGTTCCCTTCATAATTAAGGTGAAATGACTAGAAACATGCTGGAAATACTCACCAGGTCAGGGAGCATCTGTGGAAAGAGGTCCATGGCTTTTCATCAAGCTTTCAATGTTGGTTTTCCTTTGAAATATGTTCCACCAATTTGGACATGGAGTTCATGGTTCAATTGGCAATGCAAATGACCACACTGCAGATGCTGGGTATGTTCAAAGTTGATCTTTGATCTTTCTTGGTTTCACCCATGGCTACTTAAATCACATTCATGGAGTATTTAACACCAACCTCCAGCGAGAGATTGCTCAGACTTGGATTGTTTTCTCTGGAATGCCAGAGGTGTAGGGAGATCTGATGGAAGTATATAAAATTATGAAAAGCGTAGATAAGGTAGACAGAGCCTTTTCCCCAGCATGCAGCAATCAAATACTAGAGGGCATAAGTTTAAGATGAGAGGACCAGAGTTGAAAGGAGATGCGTGTTTTTTAATACATGTGCAAGTTTTTTATACAGAGGCTGATGAGTGCTGGAATGCACTGCCAGGGTTGGTGGTTGAGGCATTTACAATAGTGGAACTTAAGAGGCCTTTTTGGATAGGTATATGGATATGCAGGGAATGCAGGGATATGGATTATCCACAGGTAGATAAGATATGGTCTTGCCATCATACTCGGCACAGACCTCATGGTTGAAAGACTTTGTGCTGTACTGTTCTATGTTCATATATGTTTTCTTCCCCTGTGTTACTTTTCATTTAGCTATAATTGTAATAATAGACAATAGACAATAGACAATAGGTGCAGGAGTAGGCCATTTGGCCCTTCAAGCCAGCACCGCCATTCAATGTGATCATGGCTGATCATCCCCAATCAGTACCCCGTTCCTGCCTTCTCCCCATATCCCCTGACTCCACTATTTTTAAGAGCCCTATCTAGCTTTCTCTTGAAAGCATCCAGAGAACCGGCATCCACCGCCCTCTGAGGCAGAGAATTCCACAGACTCATCACTCTCTGTGAGAAAAAGTGTTTCCTCATCTCTGTTCTAAATGGCTTACTCCTTATTCTTAAACTGTGGACCCTGGTTCAGGACTCCCCCAACATCGGGAACATGTTTCCTGCCTCTAGTGTGTCCAAGCCCTTAACAATCTTACATGTTTCAATGAGATCCCCTCTCATCCTTCTAAACTCCAGAGTGTACAAGCCCAGCTGCTCCATTCTCTCAGCATATGACAGTCCCGCCATCCCGGGAATTAACCTTGTAAACCTACGCTGCACTCTGTCAATAGCAAGAATGTCCTTCCTCAAATTAGGGGACCAAAACTGCACACAATACTCCAGGTGTGGTCTCATTAGGGCTCTGTACAAATGCAGAAGGACCTCTTTGCTCCTATATTCGATTCCTTCTGTTATAAAGGCCAACATGCCATTTGCTTTCTTCACTGCCTGCTGTACCTGCATGCTTACTTTCATAGACTGATGTACAAGGACCCCCAGATCCCGTTGTACTTCCCCTTTTCCAAACTTGACGCCATTTAGATAGTAATCTGCCTTCCTGTTTTTGCTACCAAAGTGGATAACCTCACTTATCCGCATTAAACATCATCTGCCATGCATCTGCCCACTCCCCCAACCTGTCCAAGTCACCTTGCATTCTCATAGCATCCTCCTCACAGTTCACACTGCCACCCAGCTTTGTGTCATCTGCAAATTTGCTAATGTTACTTTGAATCCCTTCATCTTAATCACTGATGTATAATCAATAACAATTAGGTACATAACATTAGGTATATAACAAGTACCTAATGTGCCATCATTATAATGGGGTGGCACAGTGGTGTTGCTGGTAAGGGCTGCTGCATTATTATTTCAATGACGGGTTCAATTTTGTGAGGCTCCATTAGATATGGTCACAAGGAGGACATTCAAATTCCACTCAAACATTGCATGTTTTCCACCCAGATCTCAAAGGCATGCAGTTTGGTAAGTTGCAATAGATGAGGTTGGAGGAGGTGCAGGTGAACCTCTGTCACACCTGGAACGACAGCTTGGACTGCCTAAATAAAACTTACCTATTTTGTTCCAATATACAGGTATCTGTCATTTTCACTCCCAACTCCTCTGATTTCTTCTACCAGTTACCTACAAATTTATATATTTGTTCTTATTCATGGATGAATTTTGACAAAAGTCTATGGGCAATCCAGTTGCTGCCTTTGACAGGAGACATGAAATGCATTCAGACTGTCAAGATGTTCTCAAGTGCTTCACAAGCAATGATCTATTCATGAAGTGTGATCAGTATTGTTACACATGCAAATATATGTAGACAATATGTAGACTGAGTATAGAATTTGGACGGTAACGTTGCAGTTATATAAAACATTGGTGTGGCCACATCTAGAGTATTGTGTTCAGTTTTGGGCACCATGTTATGGGAAAGATGTTGTCAAGCTGGAATGGGTTCAGAAAAGATTTACCAGGATGTTGCCAGGACTCGAGGGTCTGAACTGTAGGGAGAGGTTGAGTAGGCTAGGACTCTATTCCTTGAAATACAGGAGAATGCCAATGAGGATGATCTCTCTATCTCAACATTCTGAGAAAACAATAAACATAATTTAATTCTAATATTTTTCAAATGTAATATCTATTTGTTCAGATGAAAATAATGTTCTGGATTTAGCCAAATGTACAAGCATAACACTGCAATAGACCTACCACTACAGCAGGAAATTCACATAATTAAATTAAACATCCAACTATGACAAACTAGATTTGGGTTTGATGTTAAACCATTCAAATAATTCCTGACTTTGGAATAAAATAATATCTAGTAGTTGGAGTCATATTCTACTATTGCTGAAAGCACATGATGTAATTCCCTTCTGTGATGGAATGCTTGTTTTACCTACAATGTAAGAAATATTTAAGGTGGAGGTGTATTTTTTGTAGGATTGGGGAATTAAGGAGTCTTGGGAACTGGCATGAAAGAGGAGTTGAGGCCAGTATAGAAACATAGAAACATAGAAACATAGAATATAGGTGCAGGAGGAGGCCATTCGGCCCTTCGAGCCAGCACTGCCATTCATTGTGATCATGGCTGATCGTCCCCTATCAATAACCCGTGCCTGCCTTCTCCCCGTATCCCTTGACTCCACTAGCCCCTAGAGCTCTATCTAACTCTCTCTTAAAACCATCCAGTGACTTGGCCTCCACTGCCCTCTGTGGCAGGGAATTCTATAAATTCACAACTCTCTGGGTGAAAAAGTTTTTTCTCACCTTAGTCGTAAATGACCTCCCATTTATTCTAAGAATAAAGTATGGATTAGTAAGACATTCAACAAGATCCTTCATGGGAGACTTGTTGGAAAGGTTTATGCCCATGGGATGCAATGCAAGATGGCATATTGAATCCACAAATGGCCTGGCAGTAAGAGAAGTACATAACCATATAACAATTAACAATTACAGCACGGAGACAGGCCCTCTCGGCCCTTCCAGTCCGTGCCGACCATTTGTTTCCCCCTAGTCCCATCTACCTGCACTCAGACCATACCCCTCCATTCCCTTCACGTCCATATACCTATCCACTTTACTTTTAAATGTTAAAATCGATCCTGCCTCCACCACCTCTGCTGGAAGCTCATTCCACACAGCCACCACCCTCTGAGTAAAGAAGTTCCCCCTCACGTTACCCCTAAACTTCTGTCCCTTAATTCTCATGTCATGCCCTCTTGTTTGAATCTTCCCTACCCTCAATGGGAAAAGCTTATCCACGTCAAAAGTCTATCCCTTTCATCCACCTTCTGTTTTAAAGACCCTCAATCAAGTCACCCCTTAACCTTCTGTGCTCCAAAGAATAAAGACCTAACTTGTTCAACTGGTTCTCTGGTAGGGCCCCTGGGACAGGGTTGGGGGGCCTCTGGACTATGTGAAATATAATGTAACATTTTGTTTCTATAATAAATAAATTTAAAAAAAAATAAAAAAAAATAACATGCACGAATGATTTGAATTTGGTGCAGAAGGCTGGATCATAAGTTCATAAGTTATAGGAACAGAATTAGGTCATTCAGCCCATTAAGTCTACATCATACAATCATGTCTGATCTATCTTTTCCTCTCAACCCCATTCTCCCGCCATCGCCCCATAATCCCTGACACCCATACTAATCAAGAATCTGTCAATCACCACCTTAAAAATATCAATTGACATGGCCTCCACTGCCTTGTGTGGCAATGAATTACACCGATTCACCACCCTCTGACTAAATAAATTTCTCCTCATCTCCATTCTGAAGGTACGTCCATTTATTCTGAGGCTATGGCCTCTGGTCCTACACTCTCCCACTAGTGGAAACATCTTCTCAGTCCACTCTATCCAGGCCTTTCACTATTCAGTAAGTACAGGAAGTTGTCCAATGATACAAACATTCATGGAGTTGTTGACTACAGGAAGAATAGTTTCAGGCTACAGGGTGACATTAATGAGTTGATGAAATGTGCTGGGAAATGACAGATAGAGATTAATCCTGATAAATGTGAGGTGATGCATGTTGGAAGTACTGGTGAAGCTAGGACATTCACAGTGAATAGTAAGGTCCTAGGAAGTGTTAAAGAACAGTGGAACATGGGTGTGCTGATCAAAGATCCTTGAAGATGGAAATGCAAGTAGTTGACACGGTCAAGGAGACATATGGAATATTGGCCATCATCAGTTGAAGCATTGAATGCAAAAGAAAAGTGGGTATACTCCAACTTTATAAATCTGGCCAGACCTCTGCTGGTAGTGATCATAAGGTCATAAGTGATAGGAGCAGATTTAAGCCATTCAGACTATCAAATCTACGCTATTCAATCATGGCTGATCTATCTCTCCCTCCTAACCCCATTTTCTTGCCTTCTCCCCAAAACCCCTGACTCACATACTATTCAAGAATCTATCTATCTCTGCCTTAAAAATATCCATTGACTAAAAATATCCGTTAGAAACATAGAAACATAGAAATTAGGTGCAGGAGCAGGCCATTCGGCCCTTCGAGCCTGCACCGCCATTCAATATGATCATGGCTAATCATCTAACTCAGTATCCTGTACCTGCCTTCTCTCCATACCCCCTGATCCCTTCAGCCACAAGGGCCACATCCAACTCCCTCTTAAATATGGCCAACAAACTGGCCTCAACTACCTTCTGTGGCAGAGAATTCCACAGATTCACCACTCTCTGTGTGAAAAACGATTTTCTCATCTCGGTCCTAAAAGACTTCCCCCTTATCCTTAAACTGTGACCCCTTGTCCTGGACTTCCCCAACATCGGGAACAATCTTCCTGCATCTAGCCTGTCCAACCCCTTAAGAATTTTGTAGGTCTCTATGAGATCACCCTTCAATCTTCTAAGTTCCAGCGAGTACAAACCGAGTCTGTCCAGTCTTTCTTCATATGGAAGTCGTGCCATCCCAGGAATCAGTCTGGTGAACCTTCTCTGTACTCCGTCTACGGCAAGAATGTCTTTCCTCAGATTTGGAGACCAAAACTGTACGCAATACTCCAGGTGTGGCCTCACCAAGACCCTGTACAACTGGTACATTGACTGGTCTCCACAGCCTTCTGTGGCAAATAATTCCATAGATCAGATTCACCACCCTCTGACTAAAGAAATTCTTCTGCATCTCCTTCGTAATGGAAGGTCCTTTAATTCTGAGGCTGTGACCTCTAGTCCAAGACTCTCCCACTAATGGAACCATCCTCTCCACATCCACTCTATCCAAGCCTTTCACTATTTGGTACTTTTCAATGAGGTCCCCCCTCATTTTTCTAAACTCTAGCGAGTACTGGCCCAGTGCCGTCAAACGCTCATCATATGTTAACCCCTACTGTGAGCAGTTCTGGCCACCACATTACAGGACAAATGCGATAGTGCTGAGGAGGCTGCAGGGGAAATTCACCAGGATGATGCCTCTAATGGAGCATTTGAGTAATGGGGAAAGAATGGAAAAGCTATAGCTGTTTTCCGACAAGAAGAAGAGATTAAAAGGGGGTTACGATTGAGGTATATAAAATCTTGAGGCGTACAGAGAGGGTAGACTAAATGAAATTATTCCCCTTTTCAGAGGTGAATGCAACTGGAGGACATAAATTTAGGGTAATGGATAAGAGAATTAGAGGGGACCTAGGGAGCAATTGTTTCACCCAGAGAGTAGTAAGTACCTGGAACCAGAGAAAGTGGTGGAAGCAGAGTCACTGCCAGCATTTAAGTGTCTGGATGAACATTTAAATTGCTCAAGCACAGAAGACTAAGGGAAGATACTATTAACGCTGATTAGGAGCCCACTGCTCAGCATGGACATGGCTGGCCAAATTGCTTGTTTCCATCTACGACTTTAAGATTCTATGAGCCATAATAATATGAAATGCACTTTCTTTTAAATCTGCACTTTCTCAATAGCTCTATCACCATATACTGCCATCTGTTTATTTTCTCCTTTGAAGTACATAATGTACACAGTGATGGCATGATTTACCTGGGTAGCACAATTTTTTTTAAAATCACTATCTTGGTACACATGACCGTAATAGTCTCATACAATATAATATTAATTAGTAATTATCAGGAACAGCAGTAACCAACCTCCTTTCCATCACTTTTGCAACTCGTGTTTGGGAGCAAGTCCGTTGATAATTTATTTGAAAGAAACCCCAGATATTTTATTGCCAATTGGGCTCGGGCTGAGAAAGAATGTTTCACAAATTTTTCCAAGGTTGACTTAGAAAGATCAATATTCGGTGGAGCAAGTATAAATTTTGTATCTGATAGCTGCTGCGGTGAATCTTTGCCTAATAGCTGCAATGTATCTCAATTGTCAACAGCAGTGGTCACACAGAGAGTTGTGAGTCTGTGGAATTCTCTGCCTCAGAAGGTGGTGGAGGCCAGTACTCTGGATACTTTCAAGAGAGAGCTAGGTAGGGCTCTTAAAGATAGTGGAGTCAGGGGATATGGGGAGAAGGCAGGAACGGGGTACTAATTGGGGATGATCAACCATGATCACATTGAATGGCGGTGCTGGCTCAAAGGGTCAAATGGCCTACTCCTGCACTTATTGTCTATTGTCTATAGTCAAACCTTGATTTATTTTTTTTAGCAAATTCATAAGAGGTTGGAAGAGTGTTTCCATATGCAGACTTGATTAATTTGGTTTATATTGGCCTAGTGCAGAATCTATTTTCTTTTGTTAGGTTTTTCCCTCTGTAAAATGCAATACTTCAAACGTTTTTTTGTGCCTTATCAGTTCCATAGAATTTTCAAGTCAGATTCTACTGGATAATAAATGAAACTGCCTTCAGCTCTTTAAATGGTTCTGCATCCAGAATTTATGCAGTTGGGCTTTCCAGTGAAGAAGTCCTGGACATAATTACAGATTCATCATTTGGAGACAGCTTTCATATTGTGCTTTCATGTGAGACAATCTAACAGGAATCTTTGATGCCACAGGCTGGGCTAATCAGCCCTCTCCATCTGGGCCAGCCAAGTACACACGTGTGCAAAGGCTGCCAGACAGTAATCCCGCGACTATGTGGTGACAGCCTAGTCACCTGTAGTCGCTGAAAAAATTACTGAAGTGGGACAGGTCCTTAAGATTGTTATCACATAAAAAGAGCCTTGTGGACCATTTAATTGCGTAGCTCTCAGCAGATCCCTGCTTCTTCATTCCTTCCAGATAGTACTGCAAATTTTCACCTTCAATAATCTAGTCAGTTCCTTTTAAAACCATAATTGAATTTGCTTCCATGTAACTTCAAAACAATATATTCCATAGCACAGGAGTTCAAGAAAGTTTCTGAGCTTTAAAGTTAAAATGCCCAGTGGAAGGTGTGAATTTTTTAAAATCATCTTTCCTTATCGCTGTTAATTTGTTCTACGTACATTATGTGTTTTAAATGTCAGAAGCACTTAACAATAGGTAAAAATCTTAGGTTTTGTTTTGACTAATGGCAAAGCTTCATCCTGAGCTTCTGTTGAAGCCAGTCACCGATGTTCCAATGTCAAGGTATTGCACTTTCCTCCCTTGTATCTGAGACCAAATGATCATTGAGACATCTCTGCCTAATTCAAGGGTATGGAGCGTGAATGAGGTTGGGCCAACTGCATCATGACCAGGACAATTAATGGGCCAAGGGTGATAACTCTGGGCAACATGGCAGCTCCAGGTCAATTCAGTCCATTGAAAGGGCAGACTTTTCAATTGGGTGAACATGTTACGTAGGACACATAATTGGGAACCCAATTTCTGATGAATTCTGATGGTGCATGATAATAATATATGAATCATGTTTCTATTCCCTGATTGATTTTCAGATTAATATTTTCAATGCTGTCTGTAATAATTTCAGATCTCTAGCCTTTGTAGTATTTCATCATGCAGTGTCCATGAAATTGTTAATTGTGGTTTTTGCTCTTCCAGATATACAGAAGATCGTATTGCCAGTCATTGGATTGAAAGGATTGTATTTTTTGGGTTATTTTCTGTTTGGTCTTGGAACGGGATTGATTAGCCTCTTTCCCAATGTTCACTCCATCCTGGTCCTTTGTTCAATATTTGGAGCAATGTCAAGTACGCTTTACACCGTTCCCTATAACTTGATAGCTGAGTACCACAGACAAGAAAAGGTAAGAAATGAAATGCAAGAAAAAAAAGTGGACATTGTGTTTTCATCCAGAAAATTCATTGAAATCTATTTAGGTGCCTGTTCTCTTGGACACAAATCATAAGAATTTAGAAAATGTCAAGTTATCTGCATGTGTGCAAATGGGTATAAAAACAAAGTATATCTTAATTTGTCCTTGCCGTACCATACTAGTTCAACAAAATGGGAGTACACGTTGGTTTTGGGACGTGTTTTTCCGAACCTAAAATAAAGTCAGACATTTGTTCCTTTAGGTACATCCATGTTAAAATCAATAATATCTCCAAAGTATTTAATTAACCAGAATTGTTCACCGGGGGAACACTTAAATTCTTTAGAGAGAAAGCAATAAATTATATATGAAATTTCAGTCTTATATTTTGTTCCAAAATTAAACCAGACATAATGGATTTGGCCATCTCTCCAATTGATTGGTTTTATCAGTTTATACCCAGATTCTACATCCACGAGGTGCCTATAAATCAAAGTAGATTTTGCTGTTGGCTGCAATTAAGCTTTATGCCACACTAGACTAAGTGGGACCAGTTGGGTCCTATGTTCACACGGGAGGCTGGTTCCCCAATGCAATATTCCACCAATTCCAATATTGGTGGCCATTGGTGGGGGGGGGGGGGGGGGGGGCTTTCTGGAGCGCTAGTATGGGTGTTGTGGGCTGATAGGACTGGTTTCGAGAGGGATAGTATGGACATTGTGGGCCGAATAGATTATTGGGCTGGCAGCTCAGTCACTCTAGCCTGGTGTGCTGGCATCTCACTCACGCATGGCTGGGAAATATCCTCGGCACCTGATGACCGGAGGGGGACTGAGAAAGATGGCCAAAATTCACAGCCGTATGTGATAGCGTTTTTTCTAAAATCAATATACAGTGCAAACAGGAAATGGTCAAGATTAGACTTTTAATTATAAATAAGACACACAACTTTTCAATAAGGCACACCACTTTTCAATAAAGCACACCACAACCAACTTTTGCATTTCCAAACCAACCAACTTTTGCATTTCTAAACCAACCAACCTTCGCATTTTCAATCCAACCAACCTTTGCATTTTCATACCAACCAACCTTTGCATGTTCATACCAACCAACTTTTACAATTTCAAACCAACCAACTTTTGCCATTTCAAACCAACCAACTTTTGCATTTTCAAACCAACCATTTTTGCATTTTCAAACCACATTTTCAAACTAAATTTTTAAACCACATTAAGGGCACACAGGTCAGTAAAACCACTCACAGTTTAGTAGACATGTGTTCAGTGTTATTCACAGCTCAGACAGAGAGCTGTGACCTCTCCATCCCCCCCATCTTGCCGAAACTGAGGCAGTCCACACTTCTGGGTTTTATAGTCCCTTCCGCCTCTCACCAGAAGGGGTGTGGTCTTCATGGCTTGATTGACAGGATAGAGAATCTCAACATTTTTAAAACATTAATAAGTCTTTTATTTTTCATCGATGGGTAAAATCCTCTTGTCCTGTGCAGTGGAGGGGGTCTCTGAGTAAGATGGCCAAAAATCACAGCCGTAAGTGGTAGTGTTTTTTTCTAAAATCAATATGCAGTGCAAACAGGTCAAGATTTGAGTTTTAATTATATAGATGGGTTTGGACATGGTTTGGAGGGATATGGACCAAACACAGGCAGGTGGGACTAGTATAACTGGGACATTTTGGCCGATGTGGGCAAGTTGGACTGAATGGTCTTGTTTAAATGCTGTATCAATCTATGACTACCTATTTGTACATTGAACATTCTTGCAGTTTGGTAGCTCTCTTTGTGACTTTTGCTATCAAGCCTATTACTCTCAGTACCAGTCAACAGTCATCCCTAATTTCTCAGAGCATCACTGAGAACACTAAATTATCATGATCCAACTTTACTTCATGTCAGTACCATAACAAAAAATACCCAGGCCTCTGTTCGCTCTCCCTGATAGAGTCATAGTGTGATACAGTGTGGAAACAGGCCCTTTGGCCCAACTTGCCCACACTGGCCAACATGTCCCAGCTAAACTAGTCCCACCTGCCTGCGCTTGGTCCATATCCCTCCAAACCTGTCCTATCCATGTACCTGTCTAACTGTTTCTTAAATGCTGAGATAGTCCCAGCCTCAACTACTTCCTCTGGCAGCTTATTCCATACACTTATGAAAAACAGTTAATTCGTACAAATAGTTTTCATCTTCAAAATTCTGTAGGTTTTAGAATTGTTCCTTTGAATTGGAGGATTGCGAATGTAACCAAGGTTTTTATGAAAGGAGAGTGAGAGAAATCATGGAACTACTGACGTATTAGTCTAATGTCCTTGAATGTAAAATTGTTGAAATGGAAATACCAATAGGTTTGAGAAGAGTCGGTACGGATTTATGACAGGAAAATTAGGTTTGACTAATCGACTGGAGTTCTTTGAGGATGTGAATAATAGAATAGATAAGGGGGGGGGGGGGGAGGATACGGATGGTGTATGTGGATTTTCACAAGGCATTTGATAAGGCTGCACAGAGGAGGAGGGTCAACAAGAACAGGTGGAAATAAGGGCAATATAATCACATGGCCTGAGAATCGGACTGATCTTTATTAAGTTGTTTGGGTATGATTGCAATAGAAATTAGTGGGCAGGGGGCCAAGTGTTTTTTGTCATATGTCCCAGATAGGATGATTAAATTCTTGCTTGCTTGGCTATAGGAAAGAAGGCGTTCCTGAACCTGGACGTTACAGTTTTCAGGCTCCTGTACCTTCTTCCCGATGGCAATGGTGAAATGAGTGTGTGGCCATGATGGTGTGGGCCTTCGATGATGTTGGCTGCCATTTGGAGGCAGCGGGGGCTGTGAATAACCCAGTGGGGGGGGGGGTGGGGGTGTGAATAACCCCGGATGGGGCGGGGGGAGTGAATAACCCGGTGGGGGGGGGGGTGGTGAATAACCCGGGGAGGAGGAGGCTGGGGATGTGGTACCCGGCAGCTTGAGAGCCCATTGTGATTGGTGCACTGAGAGTGGCATTGTGACATCATCATTGAAAGCTCCTGGAAAAAAGGCTGTGTGTGAGAGGCAGTTTTTGGCTTTTTTTTAAAACTTTAATCAGGAATAACTGCTGAAATATAGGATGAAATCTTAAGTAAACCTGATTAAGATGTGGAGGGGAAAATGTGAATCAGAATATGTAAAAATTGAATCGCTAGCACGTAGCGTTTTGAGATACAAAAAAACAAACACACATACAACACACAAGATGAGAATGTTATAGGTATAGAGATATGCAGAGCAAGTTTTTTACATATAGGATGATGGGTGCCTGGAATGTGTTTCCAGTGGTGTGGATATGATAGTGATGTTTAAGAGGGTTTTCGATATGCACATGCATATGCAGGGAATGAAGGGATATTGATTGTGTAGATATTTTGGGCTGAAGAGCCTGTTCCTGTGCTGTTTCAATGTTTTTAATTTGTGGTAAAGACGTTTGTAAGGTTGATGAATCGGGACCTGAAGTGGACTATATTGATTTCCTTATCTGAAAAAGAGTAAATTGCTATTGAGGGAATGCAGCAAAGATTTATTAGACTGGTTCCAGGGGTGATGAGTAGCGATTGATTAGACTATGCCTGCATTCTGTAGAGTTCAGAGGAATGAGCATTCTCTTTGAAACAAGCAACATTTTTAGAGAACTAAACAGGATGAATGCAGTTAAGATGGATCATGGACACCGAGAATAAAGGGAAGACCATTTATAACGTCAAGTCCGTTATTGGACTTTTCTGTTGAGCGGCAGTCGGTCCTTTGGCCTGTAGGCGCCGCGGCCTTTCGGGTAGGTGGCATTTCGACAGAGCGGCCATTCGGTAAATATGCTTTTAGGCGACGCAGCCTTTCGGTTCGTTGGCTTTTAGGCATCCCGCCCTTTTGGTTAGTTTGCATTTAGGCGTCCCATCCTTTCCGTTAGTAGGCGCTTTGTCTTCGGACACTTTCGGTTCATTGGCGTTTCGGCCTAGTTTCTATTCAGTTCTTTGGCTACGGCTTCTTTGCTTCGGCCTCTTGTCTGTCAGCGCCGCGTCCGGGTACCTAAAGGATAGGGTGAAGAGCAGGAAAATGTCCATGGTTAAAGTTCAGTCATTATATCGATGAATCATCAATAGACCAAATGGTCGTCTTTAAATATATACAGAAGGCATCACAGGGAGAGAAGGTGGTAAAGAAGGCTTTGGTACATTGGTCTTCATCAGTCAAGGTGTTGAGTATAGATATTAGGACATTATGAGCAAAGAAGGCAAGAGAATGAACTTTTTTTTGCCTTCCATCACAACTAGGAACGTGGAGGAGTCAGTGGTGGATGTTTATGTTAAAATGTATTATCTGTGTTTTGTTGCTTTTTATTGGTATGATTGTACAGCAAATCAAATTCCTCGTATGTTGCAAAACATACTTGGGTAATAAAGTGATTATGATTATGATTATTTAAGAAAGAACTGCAGATGCTGGAAAAAGCGAAGGTAGACCAAAATGCTGGAGAAACTCAGCGGGTGAGGCAGCATCTACGGAGCGAAGGAATAGGTGACATTTTAGGTCGAGACCCTTCTTTAGACTGGTCGTGATTATGATTATACAAGGGAGAGATTAGATGATGTAGGCCCCCTTCGGTCATGACTGACCATGGTTGATGAATCATAGTTTGCAAGTGATGTGTGGTCGGATGCAAGCCTGGGCTGCTGCCCATGCAGCACGTCATCCTCCACGTCGCTGATCGATCCAAAGAAACAGCAGGGCTGTTACAGTTTGGCACCAGCGCCGTCACAGGAGCTGCCAGAGCGAGGTTGTAGACAACGACAAACTTCCTTAGGGGCTCCGACTCCAGATTTTCTTGAGGTTTACTCCAGGAGCCTTTTACTTGACTGGATTTCGCCAGAACGCAGTGGAGGTTTTAAATCAGAGTTTTCCCTCCTAGATGGTCTGTCTTCCCAGGCTGACGAGCCCCATCTGCCCGAGACTCATGGGGGCGGGAGCGTCGACCTTCCGGTACAGGTCTATAGCACCTGCCCACAATTATACGATAGAAAATAGAGAATAGGTGCAAGAGTAGGCTATTCGTCCCTTCGAGCCAGCAATGTGATCATGGCTGATCATCCCCAATCAGTACCCCGTTACTGCCTTCTCCCCATATCCCCTGACTCCGCTATATTTAAGAGCCCTATCAAGCTCTCTCTTGAAACGATCCAGAGAACCGGCCTCCACCGCCCTCTGAGAATTCAACAGACTCTCAACTTTCTATGTGAAAAAGTGTTTCCTCATAACCATATAACCATATAACAATTACAGCATGGAGACAGGCCCTCTCGGCCCTTCCAGTCCGTGCCGACCATTTGTTTTCCCCTAGTCCCATCTACCTGCACTCAGACCATACCCCTCCATTCCCTTCACGTCCATATACCTATCCACTTTACTTTTAAATGTTAAAATCGATCCTGCCTCCACCACCTCTGCTGGAAGCTCATTCCACACAGCCACCACCCTCTGAGTAAAGAAGTTCCCCCTCATGTTACCCCTAAACTTCTGTCCCTTAATTCTCATGTCATGTCCTCTTGTTTGAATCTTCCTTACCTTCAATGGGAAAAGCTTATCCACGTCAACTCTGTCTATCCCTTTCATCATTTTAAAGACCTCAATCAAGTCCCCCCTTAACCTTCTGCGCTCCAAAGAATAAAGACCTAACTTGTTCAACCTTTCTCTGTAACATAGTTGCTGGAACCCTGGCAACATTCTAGTAAAAATGTTCATCTCCGTTCTAAATGCCTTACCCCTTATTCTTAAACTGTGGCCCCTGGTTCTGGACTCCCCCAACATCGGGAACATGTTTCCTGCCTCTAGTGTGTCCAAACCCTTAATAATCATATGTTTCAATAAGATCCCCTCTCATCTTTCTAAACTCCAGAGTATACAAGCCCAGCCTCTCCATTCTCTCAGCATATGACAGTTCCGCCATCCTGGGAATTAACCTTGTAAACCTACGCTGCTCTCCCTCAATAGCAATAATGTCCTTCCTCAAATTAGGGGACCAAAACTACAACCAACACTCCAGGTGTGGTCTCACTAGGGCCCTATAGAGCTGCAGATTTACCCTTTGCTCATATACTCCTCCTCTTGTTATAAAGGCCAACATGCCATTCACTTTCTTCACTGCCTGCTGTACCTGCATGATTACTTTTGTTGACTGATGAACAAGGTCCCCCAGATCCCGTTGTACTTCTCCTTTTCCCAACTTGACACCATTTAGATAGTAATCTGCCTTCCTGTTTTTGCTGCAAAGTGGATAACCTCACATTTATCCACATTAAATTGTGTCTGCCATGCATCTGTCCACTCACCCAACCTGTCCGTCATCCTCCATCCTCACAGCATTCTCCTCATAGTTCACACTGCCACCTAGTCAAGCATGATTTCCCCTTCGTAAATCCATGCTGACACGGACCGATCCTCTTACTGCTATCCAAATGTGCCACTATTTCAATAGACAGTAGACAATAGACAATAGGTGCAGGAGTAGGCCATTTGGCTCTTCGAGCCAGCACCACCATTCAATGTGATATGGCCAATCATCCCCAATCAGCACCCCATTCCTGCCTTCTCCCCATATCCCCTGACTCCGTTAAATTTAAGATCCCTATCTAGCTCTCTCTTGAAAGCATCCAGAGAACCTGCCTTCACCGGCAACTGATGCAGAGAAATCCACAGACTCACCACTCTCTGTGAGAAAAAGTGTTTCCTTGTCTCCGTTCTAAATGGCTTACTCCTTATTTTTAAACTGTGGCCCCTGGTTCTGGACTCCCCCAATATCAGGAACATGTTTCCTGCCTCTAGTGTGTCCAAGCCCTTAACAATCTATATGTTTCAATGAGATTCCCTCTCAACCTTCTAAACTCCAGAGTGTACAAGCCCAGCTGCTCCATTCTCTCAGCATATGTCAGTTCCGCCATCCCGGGAATTAACCTTGTAAACCTACGCTGCACTCCCTCAATAGCAATAATGTCCTTCCTCAAATTAGGGGACCAAAACTGCACCCAATACTCCAGGTATGGTCTCACTAGGGCACTGTACAACTGCAGAAGAACCTCTTTACTCATATATTCGATTCCTCTTGTTATAAAGGTCAACCTGCCATTCGCTTTCTTCACTGCCTGCTGTACCTGCATGCTTACTTTCATAGACTGGTGTACAAGGACCCCCAGATCACCGTTGTACTTCCCCTTTTCCCAACTTGACACCATTTAGATAGTAATCTTTCATAATTGACTCCAGCATCTTCCCCACCACCGATGTCAGGCTAACTGTTCTGTAATTCCCTGTTTTCTCTCTCCTGCCCTTCTTAAAAAGTGGGATAACATTAGTTACCCTCCAATTCACAGGAACTGATCCTGAATCTATAGAACATTGGAAAATTATCACCACTTTCTAGAGCCAATTCCTTAAGTACCCTGGGATGCAGACCATCAGGCCCTGGGGATTTATCACCCTTCAGTCCCATCAGTGTACCCAGCACCATTTCCTACCTAATGTTAATTTCCTTCAGTTTCTCCATCACCCCAGATCGTCTGGCCACTTGTACATCAGGAAGATTGTTTGTGTCCTCCCTAGTGAAGACTGATCCAAAGTACCTGTTAAACTCATCTGCTATTTCCTTGTTCCCCATAATAAATTCACCTTTTTCAGTCTTCAAGGGTCCTACTTTGGTCTTAACTAATGTTTACCTCTTAACATACCTAAAGAAGCTTTTACTATCCTCCTTTATATTCTTGGCTAGCTTACCTGCTTTAAGCATCCATCACAGAGGCACTCCACAAACCTCCTTACTTGGGGTCCAGTATCAACCTGATTTTCCCAGTCTACCTGCATGTTGAAATCTCCCATAAGAACCGTAGCATTACCTTTACTACATGCCAATTTTAACTCCCGATTCAACTTGCACCCTATATCCAGACTACTGTTTGGGGGCCTGTAGATAAGTCCCATTAGGGTATTTTTACCCTTACAATTTATTAGTTTTATCCATATTGACTTCACATCTCCTGTTTCAGTGTCACTCCTTGCAAGGGACTGAATTTCATTTCTCACCAACAGAGCTACCCCACCCCATCTGCCCACCTGTCTGTCTTTTTGATAGGAGGTATACCCTTGAATATTCAGTTCCCAGCCCTGCCCTCTTGCAGCCATGTCTCTGTAATTCCCACAACATCATACTTGCCAATTTCTAACTGAGCCTCAAGCTCATCCACTTTATGTCTTATACTTTGTGCATTCATATAGAACACTTTGACCTCGGTATTCACCTCCCATCTCGCACTGCTCGCAATTGGCCCTGACCTTACTCTCATATCCCTTCTCAAACTTTCCTTCCCATTAATTTGAGAGTCTTTTGTAACTTTTCCTGTACTCACTTCCCCTTCAACTCCATCTTTATACTCCCAATTTGTCAATTCCTTCCCCCCCACTATTTAGTTTAAACATACACTTGTAGCCCTAGCAAACCTGCCTGCCAGAATGTCGGTCCCCCTCCAGTTAAGGTGTAACCCATCCCTTTTGTACAGGTCACCCCTACCCCAGAAGGGACCTAGTGGTCTACTAATCTAAATCCTTGATCCCTGCACAAGCACCTCAGCCACACATTCAGATCCCCTATCTCCCTGTTCCAGTCCTCACTAGCACGAGGTACTGGAAGCAATCCAGGAATAACCACCCTAGAAGTTCTGCTTTTCAGTATTCTTCACGTTGCAGAACCTCCTTCCCGATGTAATTTGTGCCCACGTGCACAACTACGTGTTCAACTTCCTTCTCAAGTGTTCTGAATTCGGTGCATGACATCTTGCACCCTGGCACCAGGGAGGCAACAGACCATCCTTGTGTCTCGCCTGCCGCCACAGAATCGTCTGTCCGCACCTTCAACGATGGAGTCACCCTCCACTATGGCTCTGCCCGACATTGGTCTCGCACCATCTCTAGGATTGGAGCCACCGACGTGTCCGCCATTTGGACTGGAAGCATTGTCTCCCCCGATAGTTTCCAAGTGGGCATACCTGTTTTCATTAGGCACAGCCACCTGGGTCTCCTGCACTCCACGGTTACCACCCTTTCTCTCAGTCACACAACTTAATTCTTCCCATATCCTTGGCGTGACAACCTCACTATAGGTCTTGTCCAGGAAACTCTCTTTTTCCCCGGATGGCCCTGAGGTCATCCAGCTGTTTCTCCAGTGCCCCAACACAGTCCTTCAGGAGCTGACGCTGGTCACACTTGCCACAGTTGTAGCCGCCAGAGGCTCCATCCGTGTCCCATTGCCTCCCACATCCTGCAAGCATCACACAGTCTCATCTTACCCGTTATGTGTTCACTGCATCCCGTCCTCACTAGCTTTTTGTGTCGTCTCCTCGCCAAAAACTCACGCTTTTCTCTCAAGGCACTTCCCTCAATGCCGCTCCCCTAGAGCAGCCTTGCTTATATTTGCTGATAAATTGCCTAATTTGCCAATTTACACATCAAATTCCTCAGTTTAAAACAGTTTTTCCCCTCTGACTCACCTTTCCCACGGGTTTCAGCCAGTAAGCTCTTCTCCCTGCTTCTCTTTTTTTGCTGCTTCTCCGAGCTCCTGGGCTAGCACTGGCTTTTTGGCGCTATTAGGAAAGCTGGGCTTTTATTTTGCAGGGTGCAGCAAGATAAGGGATGATCATATAGAGCTATATAAAACACTGAAGGAAATTGAAAGGTTGAAAGCGCAGAGTCTTTTACGCAGGATAGGGGAATCAAGAACCAGAGTTCATAGGTTTAAGGTCAGAAGGAAAATATTTAATGAGATTCTGTGGAGTAACCTTTTCACTCAGAGAGAGGTAGGTATATGGAACAAACTGCCAGGAGGTAATGGAGGCTGTTACCATACAGCATTAAAAGCACACCTGGACGGGTATATGGATAGGAAAGTTTGGAGGGATATGGGCCAAATGGGACAAGCTTAGGTGGGACATCTTGGGGTCGGCATAGACAAATTGGGCAAAGATGCCTGTTTCGGTGTTGTATAGCTCTGTAATACAGTAAATTACCCGACAAGATGGAGGCCATTCGGCCCATTGAGTCCATGTCAGCTTCCAGCAGAGAAATTCCATTACTTTGTATTATTCCCCGGTAGCCCAGCTTGTATTTTCTTCCTCACATGTGCACCAACCTCTCCATTTGATTATTTTACTAGTTTCCTTGACTGGAGATAATTTACATTAGCTCGTTACTCTTCCAGCTGGTCTTTAGGTTGTGGGGGGAAACAGAACATCTGGAGGAAACCGATTCTTCTGTTTCTAATAGATTTGTTGTCTCAATGATCATGCTGTTGAAACAGAAGCAAATTATAATGTGCTCATAAAATTGTTCAGTTTTGTACATCGCAACGATCTTTTTTTTCAGATTGAAAAAGCAAAGAATGGAACAGATTCTGGTGAAGACAGGGGGAAAGGTATCGACTGCGCTGCTCTCACTTCCATGGTCCAGTTGGCACAAATCATAGTCGGGGCAGGAATTGGGGCTCTGGTTAACATAATTGGCACCGTGAAGGTGGTAATGATCGCTTCATCAGCCATCTCCTTTGTGGGCTGTTGCTTTGTTGCATTGTTTGTTCATTATGTTCACTGAGATCAATGCAGATTATGAGTGAAGATAGACACAAAATACTGGAGTAACTCAGCGGGACAGGCAGCATCTCTAGGTAGAAGTAATGGGTGATGTTTCGGGTCGAGACCCTTCTTCAGACTAACTTAGTCTGAAGAAGGGTATCTTCAGCATTTTGTGTCTATCTTCAGTTTGAATCGGCATCTGCAGTTCCTTCCTACAACAAAGATTATGATTGTCTGTCTTCCCAATTTCATTAAACAATTTGAATTATTATCAGCGCCTTTTTCCAAAGACTCTGACATTGCCTGAATTCTGACTGAGTTATGATGAATGTACTGACAAGTTCTGGCTGCTTTTCTGGAATCCTAATAGGATGTAGTTATAGTTGACATGGGGTTCATTGAGACTGTTTAAGAAAGTAGGAGAGACATTTCTGAGCCGCAAGCATACTGACCTTAAATCAGGCAAGAAACTGGGCTACCCAAATCAAAGAGACATCACTTTAATTCCCAGTCTGTGAATTGACAGTTTGTCTTTGATTGTGCAGGTAACAGTGCTTCACTGCATCTGCTTTAATGTTGCTGAGCAATATCTGGTGAGTTCTGCTGAAATAAATGTGTGGGCACATAACCTGTAGCATCTGCTAGAATTGTTACCTAATTGGAAGTCGCCAATCCCTAGGTTTCCTGATCAGTGCTCTCTGCCACATTGCTAATCCACCAATTCCTAATAGGGGAAAAAAACTCAACATTCACTCTGGAGATGGAAGCAAGGGGTAAGATAGGCAAAGATCAATAGTGCCTTCAGTTTCTGCAGTGGAGAAAGAAAATGTTTACAGTGCCATGTAAAAATCTGTAACTGCATTAAAAAAAAATAGCAATTGGGATCTTTGCAAGATTTTTACAATACAGCACTTGCTTTTAAAAATATTTTAAATCATGGCGGATCTTGCATTATACGTCTCATAATGTTTCAAAATAAAACAAGATACTGGAAATATTCAGGCACAAGAGTCTTGCCCCCATGGATCTGCTTGATCTGCTGAGTACCTCCAGCAGTTTGATTTTTACTGGCAATATTCAACAGGTCAGTTGGCATGTGCAAAATAAGAAATAGATACTACTCATAATATTTCATTTTTTGAAAGAGTTTATTTCCTTGTAGTTGTATGAGGAAAGATTTTCTTTCCAGAAAAATGCACCTAGAAGTAAATGTTGGCTTCATGTGGTCATTTGAATTTGGTTGAATTGAATTGAATTGAATTGAGTCATGTTAAACCTGTAGAAATTGTTCGACAGTTCACCACACATCTCCACAGATTTATATGTCCATTCAATATACTTTACACGAATACAGTCATGATGTGACTCTTTAAAAATAAATGAACCTTTCATAGTCCCAGAGCATATTTGTTTTACTGTTTATTTCTTGTAAACTCTTTAAAATAGTGGATATCCCAATTTGCAATCGCCAAAAGTGCAAATTCTGAATCAATCACCTGATAAGGAAATAAATAGACTGTGAGACCATTTATTATTGTTTAGGTTTATTATTCTCACATACAAGAGGTACAGTTTGTTTTGCATGCTATCCAAAGAGATCAAATATATACCATACATAGATACAATTAAGTCAAACTCAAGTATTATTGATAGAGCAAAAAGTAAGATAAAAGTGTGGAGAATGTAGTTCTCAGCATTGTAACGCAATGTAGCACATCAGTTCCATAGAAAAAGCCCAATGTCCTCAGTGGGGTTGACGTGAATTGGACAGAACCCTAGCTTATACAAGGACTGTTCAGAAGCCTTATAACTGAGGGGAAGAGCCTATTACTGAGTCTAGTGGTGCACACTTTCAAGCTTTGTTGCCTTCTGACTAGCCACACGTGAATTTCTGCAGGACTAAAGGGCGGCTAATGTTGTGCCGTTATTTAAGAAGGGCAGTAAGGACAAGCCAGTTTGGTGACCCTGAAATCAGTGGTGCGAAAGTTATTAGAGGGAGTTCTTAAGGGCAGGAACGACATGCATTTTGAAAGGCAAGGATTGATAAGGGAAAGTCAGTAAGGCTTTGTGCATGGGAAATAGTGTCTCACAAATCTGATAGGGTTTTTTGATGATACCAAGGCAGTCATTGTTGTCTACGTGGAACTCAGCAAGGCCTTTGATAAGGTTTTGCATGATAGGCTTGATAAATCTAAACCAAAATCTAAATTTGTCACAGGTTGTCAGCCTCTGACCTGATCTTGCAGCCACAGTATTTATGCAACCAACCCATTAGGTTTCTGACCCCGTGGATGCTGAATGTGGAGAACACAGTGACGTTAATATCATTAAATGTCACGCATAGATGATTAAACATGCGCTTCTTGAAGAGCAGTAATGGCCTAGCATTTTTATAGCTCAGATGTCTCAAGCCACATGCCAGCCAATCTCTTTTAAAATTTTTTTTTTAAAAATATTTTTATTTATTAGAGGTAAATACATCAATGTACTTCACATATATATTGTTACAATCATTGTACCCCATAATTTTTATGTCTTTTAAAGAAAAAGAATAGAAAGAAAGAGAGTGAGATAGGTGAAATGAGTTGTGATAATGAAAGAGCGTGCCAAAGGGGAGAAGAAACCCTTGGTCAAGGAATTAGAGAAAGGGGGTTAAGAGATAGACCCTAAAAAAAAGGAAAAGGAAAAAAAAAGCCAATTACTATGTTATATATATCACGCAAAAGGAATCCACCAACTCGATAGTTTTGCATCCCCCCCTACCAAGGCAAGAGGTACTCCTGCACCCTATCTTTGTAGTAATTCTATAAATGCAGACTACGTCTGATAGAAGTGTTCTGATTTTCCTTCCAGGAGGAGTCTCATATCTTCCAGATGTAGTGTTTCAAACATAGTTCAAATCCACATATTTAATGTTGGTATAGGAGCATTTTTCCAGAATTTTAAGATTAGTTTTTTTCCTATTATTAAGCCGTAATCAAATAAATTATTTTGATACGCATTTAATTCCGAACTACCTTCTGTTATTCCGAAAATAATCCATTCTGGCTTTGGTGTCATTTTTATTTTAAACAGTTTTGTGAAAATTTCAAAGATTTCAATCCAAAACCTTTGAATTTTTGTACAAAAGATGAATGAGTGCGCTATAGTGGCTTCTTGACAGAGGCATTTATCACAAACTGGTGAAACGTTGGGGAAAAATTTATTTAATTTAGTTTTTGAGTAGTATAATCTATGCATAATTTTAAATTGTATGAAAATGTGTCTTTTTGGAAAAATTGGAAATTTTTATGCTTAGTTCGTTTTCCCACTCACCTCTAATACCTTCCGTTGTTGGTATTACTGCATTTAGTATAATATTATATATATATGTGAAATTAAATTTGGTGATTCCGCCTTTGTGTTCATTACTTCATCTAGCAAGTCTAATGGCATTTTGTGAAATTCATGTGCATGTTTTTTCAAATAATCACATATTTGGAAATATTTAAAATATTGATTGTTACCCAGATTGTATTTTAGTTGTAATTGTTTAAATGATAATAGTTTTCCCGTATCATACAAATCTCCCAAAGTTTTAATTCCTGCTCTTTTCCCATTGTATAAATGCTTTGTCTATAATCGAGGGTTTAAACAGAGGGTTTTTAGCAATAGATAGGAGAGATAAGTTTCTTAATTTTAAATTGTATTTTATTTGTTTCCAAATTCTGATTGTACTATGTATAGTTGGGTTTTTGTTGTAGTTTATGCCAGCCAATCTCTTAAATGCGTCTATGTCTTGCAGCATTAAATGAGGAGTTACAAACCAAACATCTATATCTCTTCACATTAAGTAAGAAGTTACCATTGAAAAAGAACATGGTTCAATAATCAGCAAACATCCCCAACCTTGTGGTAGAGGGAAGGTAATTGATGAAGCAAGTGAAGATGGTTGGGCTGAGGACACAGACAATAGATAATAGGTACAGGAGTAGGCCATTCGGCCCAACGAGCCAGCACCGCCATTCAATGTGATGGTGGCTGATCATCCCCAATCAGTATTCGTTCCTGCCTTCTCCCCATATCCCCTGACTATGCTATCTTTAAGAGCCCTATCTAGCTCTCTCTTGAAAGTATCCGGAGAACTGGCCTCCACCACCCTGCAGAGATGCAGAGAATTCCACAGACTCACAACTCTCCGTGAGAAAAAGTGTTTCCTCGTCTCCGTTCTAAATGGCTTACCCCGTATTCTTAAACTGTGGCTCCTGGTTCTTGACTCCACCAACATCGGGAACATGTTTCCTGCCTCTAGCATATCCAAACCCTTAATAATCTTACATGTTTCAATTACATCCCCTCTCATCCTTCTAAACTCCAGAGTATACAAGCCCAGCCACTCCATTCTCTCTGCATATGACAATCCCGGGAATTAACCTTGTAAACCTACACTGCACTCCCTCAATAGCAAGAATTTTCTTCCTCAAAATAGGGGACCAAAACTGCACACAATATTCCAGGTGTGGTCTCACTAGGGCACTGTCCAACTGCAGAAGGACATCTTTGCTCCTATACTCAACTCCTCTTGTTATAAAGGCTAACATGCCAGTTGTTTTCATCACTGCCTGCTGTACCTGCATGCTTACTTTCATTGACTGATGAACAAGGACCCCCAGATCCCGTTGTACTTTCCCATTTCCCAACTTGACACCATTTAGATAGTAATCTGCCTTCCTGTTCTTGCTACCGAAGTGGATAACCTCACATTTATCCACATTAAACTGCATCTGCCATGCATTTGCCCACTCACCCAACCTGTCCAAGCCACCCTGCATTCTCATAGCATCCTCCTCACAGTTCACACTGCCACCCAGCTTTGTGTCATCTGCAAATTTGCTAATATTCCTTTGAATCCCTTCATCTAAATCATTGATGTATATTGTAAATAGCTGCGGTCCCAGCACGAGGCTCTCAAATGCTTTCTGAGAGTCCAGGTACACTACATCCACTGGCTCTCCCTTGTCCATTTTCCTAGTTACATCCTCAAAAAATTCCAGAAGATTAGTCAAGAATGATTTCCCCTTCATAAATCCATGCTGACTCGGACCGATCCTGTTACTACTATCCAAATGTGCCGCTATTTCATCTTTTATAATTGAGTCCAGCATCTTCCCTACCACTGATGTCAGGCTAACTGGTCTATAATTCCCTGTTTTCTCTCTCCCGCCTTTCTTAAAAAGTGGGACAACATTAGCTACCCTCCAATTGACAGGAACTGATCCTAAATCTATAGAACATTGGAAAATTATCACCAAAGCATCCACAATTTCTAGAGCCACTTCCTCAAGTAGCCTAGGATGCAGGCCCTGGGGATTCATCAGCCTTCAGTCCCATTAGTCTACCCCACACCATTTCCTGCCTAATGTGGATTTCCTTCAGTTCCTCTGTCACCTCATATCCTCTGGCCACTACTATATCTGGAGGATTGTTCGTCCTTAGTGAAGACGGATCTAAAGTACCTGTTCAACTCATCTGCCATTTTCTTGTTCCCCATAAACCTCACATTTATCCACATTAAACTGCATCTGCCATGCATTTGCCCACTCACCCAACCTGTCCAAGCCACCCTGCATTCTCATAGCATCCTCCTCACAGTTCACACTGCCACCCAGCTTTGTGTCATCTGCAAATTTGCTAATATTCCTTTGAATCCCTTCATCTAAATCATTGATGTATATTGTAAATAGCTGCGGTCCCAGCACCGAGGCTTGCTGTACCCCACTAGTCACTGCCTGCCATTCTGAAAGGGATACGTTAATCACTACTCTTTGCATCCAGTCCACCAACCACTTCTCTATCCATGTAAGCACTCTACTGCCAATGCCATGTGCCCTAATTTTGCCCACTAATCTCCTATGTGGGACCTTTTCAAATGCTTTCTGAGAGTCCAGGTACATCCATTTCCTAGTTACAACCTCAAAAAATTCCAGAAGATTAGTCAAGCATGATTTCCCCTTCATAAATCCATGCTGACTCGGACCGATCCTGTTACTGCTATCCAAATGTGCCGCTATTTCATCTTTTATAATTGAGTCCAGCATCTTCCCTACCACCGATGTCAAGCTAACTGGTCTATATTCCCTGTTTTCTCTCTCCCGCCTTTCTTAAAAAGTGGCATAACATTAGCTACCCTCCAATTGACAGGAACTGATCCTAAATCTATAGAACATTGGAAAATTATCACCAAAGCATCCACAATTTCTAGAGCCACTTCCTTAAGTAGCCTAGGATGCAGGCCCTGGGGATTCATCAGCCTTCAGTCCCATCAGTCTACCCAACACCATTTCCTGCCTAATGTGGATTTCCTTCAGTTCCTCTGTCACCTCAGATCCTCTGGCCACTACTATATCAGGAGGATTGTTCGTCCTTAGTGAAGACGGATCTAAAGTACCTGTTCAACTCATCTGCCATTTTCTTGCTCCCCATAATAAATTCAACTTTTTTTTCCAGTCTTCAAGGGTCCAACTTTGGTCTTAACTAATTTTTTCCTCTTTACATACCTGAATAAGCTTTTACTATCCTCCTTTATATTCTTGGCTAGCTTACCTTTGTACCTCATCTTTTCTCCCCGAATTGCCTTTTTAGTTATCTTCTGTTGCTCTTTAAACATTACCAAATCCTCTTGCTTCCCGCTCATCTTTGCTACGTTGTACTTCTCTTTTATTTTTATAATGTCCCTGACGTCCCTTGTCAGCCATGTCGCCCCTTACTCCCCTTGGAATCTTTCTTCCTCTTTGAAATGAACTGATCCTGCACCTTCTGTATTATTCCCAGAAATACCTGCCATTGTTGTTCCACTGTCATCCCTGCTAGGGTATCTTTCCAGTCAACTTTGGCAGCTCCTCCCTCATGGCTCAATAGTCCCCTTTATTCAACTGTAACACTGACACCTCCGATCTACCCTTCTTCCTCTCCAATTATAGATTAAACTTGACCATATTGACATAGCCCTGGGGAACTACTGTCTGATGTCCTTGGGTAGTGAAGATTGACCTCTGACAACCATAACCATCTTACTTTATATAAGGTGAAATGATTGCATTTGGAGAAATAAATGGAGTGGGGGATCATAGGACCGGGAGAGCTTTCACAGGTAAAGAGAGGTGAAGCAATGAAGGGACTTAGAAACAAGAGTGAAAATTATTATACTGTTGTTTAATTGTAAGTGAGTGTAGGCTAGCAAGTACAACGTTGATAGATCAATAGAACTTGGTCCAAGGTAAGACTTGTGTGGCAGGGTTCAGGATGGTAAGTTTACAGAGAGAAGGACAAAAGAGACTAGAGTGCATTGAAATAGTGACTTTAAAAAATCAATGATCAGAATTTCAACAGAAGATTTTAAAGCAAGGCCAAAACCAATTTTTGTTAAGTACTCTTCATGTGAATAGTGATGAGCAAATCCATGTGGCCAGAAAATGAATTTCCTTTCTGATTATGCAATCCTGCTTTACCTTTAATTTTAAGAGAGCTTTTTTGTTTGAAGCAAAGTGATTTAGAAATTATGTTTTTGTATTTAAAAATGTATAGCACTAGAAATATATTTTAGAGGGAGCTATCTTGATCAGTTTGACAAGTATGTTTTCAATTGTCTTTCATTAAATGTCAAAATGCATGAATTATCACAAGGTGACATATGAGTATTTCTTTTCCTACCCTCCGTTTCCAGAAATACTAGTTTGCCAACCTCTGTTAAGTGAACGAAAGATCTCTCCTGCAGTCAAGCTTTACATAAGCCATTTAACAAATAATGATCATGTCCCTGCAAATGAGCAAACACAACAATGTCACAATTGCAGGTTTTCAATATTTGCAATTACAAACACATTTATATAATTTGGTGGTTGCAAAAAAGAGGTTTAAATGCTCAATCTGGCTGTGTCCTGTCTTTTATTGCAAATTGAAAATCTTTTGTAATATTGTTTGATGTTAGTATCTCTCTCGTGCATTAGTTATAATTTGTCTTTTTCTTTTGTGCTATTTTTGGAAAGCAATCTGCCAGTACCTCAAAGTTAGAAACTAGACTTCCAAACTTTTCGAATTTTTATTTGATTTTATACTTTTTTGCAATTGCAAATAGCTTATTAAATTCAAAGTTGATTGGTCACAAAATCAAAACAGAAGAGAGGGTACATTGATGGAAAAAATTGTTGATAAATGCACCAGCATCTTTTTGTCTGCAAAGAAAGCACTGATTTGAAGTATTAACCATGACATGTGTCATCAGACCATACTATCACATGCCAGTCCTCTCACTCATTTTTGATAGATGGATACGTTTAACTGGAAGTTCTAGTTCAATCATCACGTTCTCTCATCTGGCAGTGACTTCTATCATCTATCAGTGACCACCTTCTCTGATCTAGCTGTGAATAGTTACTTGATGTAACCCCGACCACTGGTGTCTATGAAACAAGTCATTCAATGGTAAGCTAATTGGGCACATTTGAAAGATTGCCTTTGAAATTCAGCCTGACATACTGTCATTTATTACATGAAGTTACAAAATGGATTCCTTGTCCAATCAGTTTTTACTCTCTGTTCAAGTAAGTGCCCTCCATAATGTTTGGCACAAAGACACATCATTTACTTATTTTCCTCTGTACTCCACAATTTGAGATTTGTAATATTAAAAAAATCACGTGGTTAAAGTGTACATTGCCAGATTTTAATAAAGGCAATTTTTATACATTTAGTTTTCACCATGTAGAAATTACAGCAATGTTTATACATTGTTCCCCTATTCCAGGGCACAATAATGTGATGTAAATGAAAGTAATCATGTTTAGTATTTTGTTGCATATACTTTGCATGCAATGACTGCTTGAAGTCTGCGATTCATGGACATCACCAGTTGCTGGGCGTCGTCTCTAGTTATGCTCTGCCAGGCCTGTAGTGTAGCCATCTTTAGCTTATGCATGTTTTGGGGGATAGTTCCCTTCAGTTTTCACTTCAGCATATAAAAGGCATGCTAAATTGGTTTCAGATCGGGTGATTGACTTGGCCACTCAAGAATTGACCATTTTTAGCTTTGAAAAACTCATTTGTTGCTTTAGCAGTATGTTTGGGATCATTGTCTTCCTGTAGAATGAACCACCGGCCCATGCGTTTTGAGGCATTTGTTTGAACTTGAGCAGATTGGATGTGTCTTTACACTTCAGAATTCATTATGCTACTACCATCAGCAGTTGTGTCATCAATGAAGGTAAATGAGCCAGTACCTTCAGCAGCCATACATGCCCAGGCCATAACGTCCCCACCACCGTGTTTCACAGATGAGATGGTCTGCTTTGGATCTTGGGCAGTTCCTTCTCTCCTCCATACTTTGTTCCGGCCACCACTCTGATAATCTTCATCCCATCTGTCCACAAGACCTTTTTCCAGAACTGTGGTTGCTCTTTTAAGTACTTCTTGGCAAACTGTAACCCAGCCATTCTATTTTTGCCGCTAACCAGTGGTTTGCATCTTGCAGCGTAGCCTCTGTATTTTTGTTCATGAAGTCTTCTGCGGACAGTGGTCATTGACAAATCCACACCTGACTCCTGAAGAGTGTTTCTGATCTGTCGGACAGGTGTTTGGTTATTTTCTTTATTATAGAGAGAATTCACCTGTCATCTGCTGTGGAAGTCTTCCTTGGCCTGCCAATCCCTTTGCGAATAGTAAGCTCACCAGTGCTCTCTTTCTTCCTAATGGTGTTCCAAACAGTTGATTTTGGTAAGACTAAGGTTTGGCAGATTTCTCTAACAGTTTTATTCTTGTTTATCTGCCTCATAATGGCTTCTTTAACTTTCATTGGCACAACCCTGGTCCTCATGTTGATAAACAGCAATAAAATTTTCCAAAGGAAATGGAAAGACTGGAGGAAAGAAGAGGTGCTGTGAGCTCTCTTATACCTGCATTAAGGAGGCAATTAAACACACCTGAGCAATTATAAATGTGTAGCATTTTTTAATGCATATGAATGCATATTTGTAAAGCAAGCACTCTATATTGTTTTTGTTATGTATAAATACTGTACCAAAGCATTATTTGCCTCATTTAAAATAAATCTCTATTATTTTGTATTTCAAACTGCTGAATATACAGTTATCCAATAAAGCAAACTTAACTTCCTCTGGTATTAATCAATAGGTCAAGAAAAGAAATCCCTGAAATGGGATTTTCTAAGTTTAGACGTTATTTTTTTTAGTATTACATCTGGTCACATGACAGTGGAAAGAGTCATTTTGGCACTGTCCTGTATGTATTTTATGAATAATATGCCAACACTATTTTTGTGATTTTTAACTATTCCTAAGTTACCCATCATAGTTGCATCTGCTGTATTACTGAATTAAACGCGTTATGGGGGATCCAACTTGCTGGTATTTTGAAGTGATGCTATATAGACATTGTGGTTATAACACTTCATTTATAATCATAAACTGCTATGGCCCAGAAAAATACCATGCAGTCCAATGAAGCAGCATCATGTTTTTTTACCCCCCTGAGGTTCAATGAATTAATTTCACTCTTCTTACTTTTGACTTTGTCTGATGGGTGTAGGCTGATGACATTCTACACAGTGGAACAAAGTCAAAGGTATTGTCACGGTACAAATGAATATATCTTTTTACATGCTCCTTGATCTAAATAACATAGATTCTTCATTGGAAATTGTTTATGATGAACACTTGTGAGTTCTAAATGGCATAAAGTAAAATTGGTTGGGTTTTTTTGCCTCCATATCTAGCCACAACAAATTGTCTCAAACTATGAAATTTTGTCTGTGGTATAAATACACACCTCTTAAAAGCAATTCACCGAGTGCCATATTTGTCATCCACCCATGCATCTAATTGTTAGTAGCAGCCAACAAAAAATTTATGGTACTTTTTCGATCTATCTTGTCAGATTAAACAACAGATTGCATAGGCGCATAAAATTGTAATAGGAAAGATCAGAGCTTCACATTTTTGATTGTTATTGCCATCATAACATCGTCCAACCACTTTATGACTGCGCGAATGAACATTCATTGTTCAAAATCAAGTTGCTAATCTGAAAGCTGTTTTAATCAGTGACCATGCACCAGTTTCTCCCTTCCCCCTTCACCTGCATCCATTCTACCAACTACACAATTCACAACTTTTCTATCCCTGCCCTGAACAATTCACAACTCTTTATCCTTTTGAGCTCATACCTGTTTTTTTTTTAAATCTCTGACCTTTATCCAACAATCTGGCTATCACCCCCCCCCCCCCCCCCCCCTCATGTATTAATGGCCATTCTCAGTCCTGCCCCTCCTTGCTTGCAACTTTCTTTTCTGCCCCCCTTCAATCAGTCTGAAGAAGGGTCCCAACCTGAAAGGTCACCTATCCATGGTATCCAGGGATGCTGCCTGACCTGCTGAGTTACTCCACCAGACACGGTCAAGGAAAGAGTGCTTACGTCGCGGCCATGTTTCCACCAATCTTTCTACCACCACGCACAAGAAGCACAAGAAGTGCAAGAAGCGCAATACGCCATTGTATGCAGATGCCGAAAAGTGTGTTCAGCTCTGGTTGAACAATTTCTAATCTTGTGATATGGACGCGATAAGAAGACTTGCCAGACTTTGTCCAGCCCCAACTCTTTTTCCAGCTTTTTCCCCCCAACTACAAAGAGTCCCAAAACGAAACATCACTTGTCCATTCCTTCCACAGATGCTGCCTGATACACTGAATTACTCCAGCACTATGTGTTCTACTGAATATTTATTTTGTGTTGCCTTTTATTTGTGCGGTGTTGTCAATGGACAACAGGAGGTTGAAAAGAAGGCTCGGAACTCTGGCAAGTGGGGAATTGGAGTTCATTTATCAGTATCACAGTCAAATGATTTCTTCATAAATGGTCAAATGGAAAGGTGATGACTAGTGTGTCATCTTACCCTTCTTCCTACCTTATCCTCCCACCTCATCTCTCTTTCACCACTTTCCCTCACCTCCCCATGCTCTGACATCTTCTCGACAGGGCTGGGCAATGACTGCTGAAGTTGCCAGCAATGGTCAGATCATAGAAAATATCTCTCATAATTTGATATACTTCTGTTAGGTCACCCCAAAACCCCTGGCATTCCAGAGAAAACAATTCAGGTACATCCAACTTTATCCTATAGCGAATACCCCTTAATCCAGGTATAATTCTGATAATACAGCCGTTGCAAAAGCACATAATCCTCCGATATTTTCGTCCCCTCCAAAACGATCCCACTACAAGCCAATCTTCCCATTTCCACCTCCTTTCCACTTTCCACAGAGACCGTTTCCTCCGCAATTCCCTGGTTACCTCGTCCCATCCCACCAAAACCACCCCCTCCCCAGGTACATTCCCCTGCAACACCTGTCCCTATAGTTCCCCCTTTGACTCTGTCCACTGTCCCCAACTGTCTTTTCAGATGAGGCACTGGTTCACTTGCACCTCCTCCAACCTCATCTACTGTATCCGTTGTTCTAGGTGTGGACTCCTGTATATCGGCAAGACCAAGCGCAGGCTCGGCGATTGTCCGCCTAAACCTACCTCACATCCCGGTTGCTCAACACTTTAACTCCCCCTCCCATTCCCACACTGATCTTTCTTTTTTGATGAATATTTTTTATTAGTTGTAAATACATATTAATAGAAAATACTTCTTACATTCATTCATAATATTATTAATATTAATATTAACATTTAAGACTTTATATTTCTATACATTTTTTTTATTAAGTAAGAAAAGATAGAGAAAAATAATATAGAAAATAAGGAAGTGAATGGAGTATTAAAAAGTTATCCATCGTTGGAGATATATCCATGATGTATTATATGTAATTCTTCATCTATTCTATTATTCAGGCCTCAGTCAGGTTCTTGCACCGAGCCACTTTGACCCTGAAGATATTCAATATATGGAGACCATATCCCTCTGAAAATATCCAACCTGTCCATTAGGACAAGCCTCAATCTTTCCAGATGGAGTGTCTCTGACATTTCTGTATTCCACATTTTGATTGTGGGGGATGTAGGACCTTTCCAGAATTTTAATATTTTTTTCCCAATTATTAAACTATAATCAATAAAAATTATTTGATTTGTTGTTATTAATTGATCTGTTTCCAGTATTCCCAGTATTATTAACTTTGAGTTAAATGTCAGGTTCATATTAACAACATTCGAAATTATCCTAAATATTTCTATCCAAAATTTTGTAATTTTTACACAATTTGTAAATGAGTGTGTCAGATTAGCTTCTAAGTGCTGACATTTATCGCATATGGCAGATACATTTGGAAAAATGTTATGTAGTTTGGATTTTGAGTAATGTAGTCTATGTAATGTTTTAAATTGTATAAGAGAGTGTCAAGCATTTAATGAACAGTGGTGTATGTGTTGTAAACTTTCATCCCATACTTCTGGTCTGATAATTTGACCTAATTCGTTTTCCCATGATTGTCTATATATTTCTGTTAATGGGACATCATTTTCCAATAGGATATTATAAATGTATGATATCAATTTTTCTGTGTTTGGATGTTTATTTAGACATTCATCTAAAATTTCTGTCTTTCTATTTCTAATTTCCTGTGTGTTTGCTTTTACATAGTCTCTGATTTGTAAGTATCTAAAATAATCTTTGGAATGTAATCCATAAATTTGTTGTAATTCTTGAAATGAAAGGAAAGAGTATTCCCTGTAGAGATCACCCATCTTATTAATTCCCTTATTTTTCCATTGTAAAAAGCCTTTATCCATCATTGAAGGTTTAAAGGTAACATTATTTACAATGGTAAGGGCTAGTAGTATAGATTTCAATTTTAATGTTTTCTTTAGTTGTTTCCAGATACGTATTCCACTTTCTATTAAAGGGTTTTCACTATAGATTTTCTTACCTAAATTAATATTGGCAAATATTATTGAACTGATTTCAAAAGGAGAACAATCTTCTTTTTCCATTTGTAACCAAATTGGTTGGTTATCTGTCTCTACTAACCAAAACTTCATATTTTTAATATTAACTGCCCAGTAATAAAACATAAAGTTTGGTAGTGCTAAACCTCCATTTATTTTTAATTTACATAAATGTTTTTTTATTTTTTCTATGGCTCTTTTAATCCCAAATAAAGTTGGTAACTAGAGAGTCCACCTTCCTAAAGAAATTTTTAGGAAGATATATCGGAATTAATTGGAGAAGATATAGTAATTGCGGAAGAAAAATCATTTTTATTACATTAATTTTACCTAACATTGAAATGGGTAGAGTTTTCCAATATAAAATGTTCTTATTTAATTTATTCAATAATAGTGGGAAGTTGGATTTAAATAAAGAATCAAATCTTTTTGTTACATAAATTCCAAGATATTTAATTTTTTCGTTTGTTTTCTTAAAAGGAAATTGTTGTAATATATGTAGGTTATTTACCATTATTGGCATGTTCACTTTTATTCCAATTGATACTATATCCTGAAAAAGATCCGAATTCAGTTATTAATTTTAATAAATTTTGGATACTAATTTCCGGTTTTGTGATATAAAGTAATACATCATCCGCATATAAGGAGATTTTATTTTCAGTATCTCTGGTATCATACCCATATATTTCAGGATGTGATCTCACCCGTTGAGCTAATGGTGCTATTGCAAGTGCAAATAGTAGTGGGGATAAAGGGCAACCTTGTCTACAGCCTCACGATAAACTGAATTTAGTTGAAAGCATTTGATTTGTTATTATTCTGGCTGTTGGGTTAGTGTATAATAATTTGACCCAAGTAATGAACTTCTCTCCCAATTTAAAAGTTTCCATAACCGAAAACAAATAGGACCATTCCACCTGATCGAAAGCTTTCTCCGCATCTAACGAAATAACTACTAGATCTTTTTTAAATCCTCTTTTTGAATATATAATATTGAATAAACGTCTCAGGTTATATGAGGAATATCGTTTTGGTATAAATCCTGTTTGATCGGGATGAATTAATTTGTTAATAACTGTGCTTAGCCTTTGTGCTAATATTTTAGTTAGTATCTTTTGATCAGTGTTTAAAAGAGCTATAGCTCTAAAAGATCCTGGTTCATCCAGATCTTTGTTTATTTTAGGTATAAGTGTTATAATATTCATTTAATGTTTCTGGTAGTTTCTGCTGTGTATATATATATTCATATAATGTCTTTAGGCGTGGTGCAATCAGATCATAAAATGTTTTATAAAATTCCGAGCCAATACCATCTGGTCCCGGTGTTTTACCATTTTTTAATGATCTAATAGATTCTTGGATTTCTTTTACTGAAATTTCAGCATTTAATGATTCTCTATTTTCTGAATCCAACCCATTCAGATTACATTTTTTTTTAAATGCTTCTATTCCTATCTTGTTTTCTGTCGTTTTAGCAGTGTATAAGTTTTTATAATATTGCAGAAATCTCTCATTAATATCTTTAGGTCGTATTAAAAGTTCGCCATTATGTGATTCAATCCTATGGATTATTTTTTCTCCCTCCATCTTCCTTAATTGGCGAGCCAATAATTTTTGGGGTTTATCTCCAAATTCAAACTGTAATTGTTTAGTGTATTGATAAAGTTTTACAACTTGATCTCAATATATTTTATTTAATTTATATTTCAGTGCTGCAATTTTATTATGTATTATTATGGATGGATTAGCTGCATTCTCTGTATCTGTTTAACCTCCTTTTCCAGTTCCTGTTGATCCCTTCGATTCTTTTTATTATAAAATGCTTGAGAGGAAATCATAATTCCACGGAGATATGCTTTAAAAGTTTCCCATAATAAGGAACAAGATATTTCCGGTTTATCATTTATTTCAAAGAAAATCTTGATCTGTTCTGTAATATATTCCTGAGTTATTTTGGGGTTTTTTTTAAATTTGTCCATTGTCCCTGTTTTTCTGTTTACCATTTATTTTATTCTTAAATGTTAAAGGTGCATGATCTGAAATTATAATATTGTGATATTTAGAATTATAAGTGAGTGAAATAAGTTTGGCATCGACCAAAAAGTAATCTATTCTTGAATAGGTTTTATGTACCGGTGAATAAAAGGAGTATTCTCGTCCAGTTGGATTTTCTACTCTCCAAACATCTTTAATATTAGTAGTTTCCATAGATGCATTTAATAAGTCACTGGAATGGGATTTAATTTTCCTTTGTCTTGTAGATCTGTCTAAGTAAGGATCTAATGTACAATTTAAATCTCCTCCAATTATTAGGTTATATTGTGTTATTTCCGGGACATTGTTAAACATTTTCTCGAAAAACAATGGACTATCAAAGTTTGGTCCATATACATTAACAAAAATCATTTTTTGTGCATTTAATTCTCCTATTACAATAATGTATCTGCCATTGTTATCAGTTATAGTTGATGTATGTTTGAATAAAATGCCTTTACGAAATAATATTGCTACACCTCTTGATTTGTGTGTAAAAGAAGAATGATACGTTTTATCTATCCATTTAGCTTTCAGCCTATGCTCAGCATCTTTTTTTAAATGAGTTTCTTGAATAAAAATTACATCAGCTTTAATTGCTTTTAAATGTGCTAATACTTTACCTCTCTTAAATGGTTCATTAATACCTTTAACGTTCCAGCTGCAAAACATTATTCCTTCATTCCCCGTATTCATTTTTAAGTCTTGCATCTTTTGTCTATGGGGGTCTGTAATAGAGCCAATGGTTCAGCCCGACAGACCCAACATTACACCCGAACACCGAATAGATGAATTTTAAGTCCCTTGAATGCCTCTCACGTGTATATCTCCTTTGATCCAATATATAACTCCATTCAAACTGAAAAAACAAGAATAGTTTATAATAGAAAAGAAGAGAGGATAGATTAAGAGGTTAGTATAGTGCACAAAGGAGGAAAAAACTACATCTAGTATTATTGTAGTTAGTGCTAGCCATACTAGCATGGCTAACCATCTACCGACTTCCGTAGTTGATGTTACTAACTTAACCAGCTCCCTGGTTTTTTGGAATTATTATTCCATAACGATATTTTACCGGGGATATTAAATTAAAAAATATTCGGATTATAATAATCGAAAATGTGAGAATACATATGTTTAAAACTTATTTGAAAATCTAATTATAAAAAAACACACGAAAGGAAAGGAAAATAAAAAAATAAAAATGAAAATTACTGGTACAAATGAAAAGTTTCCAAAGGGGACAAATGAAATCAGGCTCTATATTTGACTCTAATCATTCCAATATAAATGAACATTAGTCATTAGTAATAATGAATAATTCTAATTAGTAAAAATGCCACGGTATAATTTTAATATTTATTAGTTATTATATTAGTAGTGTAGTTAATGTCATAATAATTAGCTCTGATTAGTGTAAATACCACGGTATAATTTTAATATTTATTAGTTGTTTGTATTAGTAATGTAGTTATACTAATTATTAGTATCCATGTGAGGGTTTACGATCCACATCTTTCTCCAGCTTCCATCCAGCACTATCCAGTTCCTACAAAGTCCTACAAAGTCTTGTAAAGTCTTGCAAATTCTTGTAAAGTCTTGTAAAGTCCTGGAAAGTCAGTGTATTCGATGATGAGGCCTTCTCAGATCTTAATCTTCCGGGCAAAGTCCAGCGCTTCCACAGGATTGGAAAAGAAATATTCCTTCTTGTTAAAAGTAACTCTTAGAGTAGCTGGGTAAATCAGGCCATATTTCAAGTTTTCCACCCCCCTCAGGAGACTTTTAGTCTCATTAAATGATTTTGGTTTCCTGGAGACTTCTGCTGGATAATCGCGATAGATGCTGATCTTGTGTCCTTCAAATACAAGGTTTCTGTTTCTCGATGTTTTTTGCATTATCTCCTCCAAGACGTAGTCGTATTGTACCTTTATTATCATTTGTCTTGGGGGAGCATTTGGTCTTGTCTGACGTCTCATCACTCTATGTGCTCCGGCTAGCAAAGTCTTTTGTTCCAGAGATAAAACATTTTGCAGTAGATTCGCAGTAAATTCTCGGGGATCTTCATCTTTCTCTCCCCCTTCAAGAATACCCTTGTACTCAATTCTTAGAAACATAGAAACATGACACCCAGAAATCGTTCACCATTCAAACAATAGTCTACCTTCCTGTTTTTGCCACCAAAGTGGATAACCTCACATTTATCCACATTATACTGCATCTGCCATGCATTTGCCCACTCACCCAGTCTATCCAAGTCATCCTGCAGCCTCCTAGCATCCTCCTCACAGCTAACACTGCCCCCCAGCTTCGTGTCATCCGCAAACTTCGAGATGTTGCATTTACTTCCCTCGTCCAAATCATTAATGTATATTGTAAATAGCTGGGGTCCCAGCACTGAGCCTTGCGGCACCCCACTCGTCACTGTCTGCCATCCTGAAAAGGACCCGTTCACTCCTAATCTTTGCTTCCTGTCTGCCAGCCAGTTTTCTATCCACATCAATACTAAACCACCAATACCGTGTGCTTTAAGTTTGTATACCAATCTCTTGTGTGGGACCTTGTCGAAAGCCTTCTGAAAGTCCAGATACAACACATCCACTGCTTCTCCCTTATCCACTCTACTAGTTACATCCTCAAAAAATTCCATAAGATTCGTCAGACATGATTTACCCTTCGTAAATCCATGCTGACTTTGTCCAATGATTTCACCACTTTCCAAATGCGCTGTTATCCCATCTTTAATAATTGACTCTAGCAGTTTCCCCACTACGGATGTTAGACTAACTGGTCTGTAATTCCACGTTTTCTCTCTCCCTCCCTTTTTAAAAAGTGGGGTTACATTAGCTACCCTCCAATCCTCAGGAACTACTCCAGAATCTAAAGAGTTTTGAAAAATTATCTGCTATTTATGGGGCTACTTCCTTAAGTACCCTGGGATGCAGCCTATATGGCCCTGGGGATTCATCGGCCTTTAATCCATTCAATTTACTCAACACCACTTTCCGGCTAACCTGGATTTCACTCATTTCCTCCATCTCATTTGACCCACGATCCCCTGCTATTTCCGGCAAATTATTTATGTCTTCCTTAGTGAAGACAGAACCAAAGTAGTTATTCAATTGGTCTGCCATGTCCTTGTTCCCCATGATCTATTCACCCGTTTCTGACTGCAAGGGACCTACATTTGTTTTAACTAATCTTTTGCGCTTCACATATCGATAAAACCCTTTGCAGTCAAGAATTTAAGTTTCCTGCCAGTTTTCTTTCATACTCCATTTTCCCTCTCCTAATTAAGTCCTTTGTCCTCCTCTGTTGGTCTCTGAATTTCTCCCAGTCCCCTGGTAGGCTGCTTTTTCTGGCTAATTTGTACGCTTCATCTTTTTCTTTGATACTATCCCTGATTTCCCTTGTTATCCACGGATGCGCCACCTTCCCTGATTTATTCTTTTGCCATACTGGGATGTTGTTGTAGTTCATCCATGCAATCTTTAAATGCCTTCGATTGCATATCCACCATCAACCCTTCAAGAATCATTTGCCAGTCCATCTCGGCCAATTCACGTCTCATACCCTCAAAGTAGCCTTTCTTTAAGTTCAGGACCCGTGTTTCTGAAATAACAATGTCACTCTCCATCCTAATGAAGAACTCAACCATATATGGTCACTCTTGCCCAAGGGGCCACGTACAACAAGGCTGCTAACTAACCCTTCCTCATTACTCAATATCCAGTCTAGAATAGCCTGCTCTCTCGTTGGTTCCTCCACATGTTGGTTTAGAAAACTATCTCGCATACATTCCAAGAAATCCTCTTCCTCAGCATCCCTGCCAATTTGATTCACCCAATCTATATGTAGATTGAAGTCACCCATTATAACGGTTTTACCTTCGTTGCACGTATTTCTAATTTCCTGTTTGATGCCATCCCCAACTCCACTACTACTATTAGGTGGCCTGTACACAACACCCACTAGCGTTTTCTGCCCCCTAGTGTTTCGTAGCTCCACCCATATCGATTCCACATCCTCCAAGCTAATGTCATTCCTTTCTATTGCATTAATCTCCTCTCTAACCAGCAACGCTACCCCACCTCCTTTTCCTCTCTGTCTATCCTTCCTGAATATTGAATATCCCTGGATGTTCAGCTCCAAGCCTTGGTCACCCTGGAGCCATGTTTCCGTGATTCCAACCATATCATAATTATTAATAGCTATCTGCACATTCAACTCATCCACCTTATTACGAATGCTCCTCGCATTGAGACACAAAGCCTTCAGGCTTGTTTTTCCAACACTCTTGGCCCTTTTACAATTATGTTGAAAAGTGGCCCTTTTAGATTTTTGCCCTGGATTTATTTTCCTGCCACTTTTCACCTCGCTATCTATTGCTCCTATCCTAATTTTACACCCCTCTGTCTCTCTGCTCACACATTTAAGAAACCCTCCACTTCTTATTCTCCGTTTGTTATTTTTTTCTTCTTTCCTCCCTACGTGTTGCGTCTGACTGCTTCTCTTCTCTGCCTCCTGCCTCACAAACGGACTACTTGCCTTCTCTATTTGAGTCCCTCCGCCCAACCGATCTAGTTTAAAGTCTCCCCAGTAGCCTTTGCAAATCTCCCCGCCAGGATATTGGTTCCCCTCGGGTTCAAGTGCAACCCGTCCTTTTTGTACAGGTCACACCTTCCCCAAAAGAGGTCCCAATGATCCAGAAACTTGAATCTCTGCACTGCTGCACCAGTCCTTTAGCCACGCATTTATCCTCCACCTTGCTCCATTCCTACTCTCACTGTCGCGTGGTACAGGCAGTAATCCTGAGATTGTTACCTTTGCGGTCCTTCTCCTTAACACTCTTCCTAACTCCCTAAATTCTCCTTTCAGGACCTCCTCTCTTTTTCTACCTATGTCATTAGTACCTATATGTACCACGACCTCTGGCTCCTCTCCCTCCCATTTCAAGATATCTTGGACACATTCAGTCACATCCCGGACCCTGGCACCAGGGAGGCAAACTACCATCCGGGTCTCCTGACTGCGCCCACAGAATCGCCTATCTGACGCCCTAACTATAGATTCCCCTATTACTGCTGCCCTCCTCTTCTTTTCCTTACCCTTCTGAGCAACAGGGCTGGTCTTTGTACCGGAGGCCCGGTCGCTGTTGCTACCCCCAGGTAGGCTGTGCCCCCCATCAGTACTCAAACAGGAGTACTTATTGCCAAGGTGCACAGCCACCAGGGTACTCTCTAGTCCCTGCCTCTGCCCCTTGCCTCTCCTAACCGTGACCCACTTTTCTGCCTCCTGTGGTTTTGGAGTGACCACCTGTCTGTAACTCCTCTCTATGGCTTCCTCACTCTCCCTGACCAGACGGAGGTCATCGAGCTGCTGCTCCAGGTACCGAATACGGTCCATTTGGAGCGCCATCGTGACGCACCTGGCGCAGATGTGGACGTCTGGAGAGCTATCTGACTGCATGACCTCCCACATCTGACATCCAGAACAGTAAACTACCCTGGCACTCATCCTCCCCCTTACCCTGGATACAATACAATATACAATACAATGCAAGGATTTTAGCTGAAAGAAATCAGCAGGGATCTGACTGCCAATCAGCTGCTCCCTCGAGTCGTCTTCCACCAATCAGCAGCTTCCTCAACTGCGAGCTGCGAATGGAACGTTATGGATTTGGCTCCTCCCACTGCACCCGCTCCTGGGCCTCTGTCTATATATAATCTGTATTATATATATATATATATATATATATTTATATATTTTTATTTTTTATTTTTATTAAACACAAAACATTATCCTTTAAACTTTACTAATAAATACTGAACCTTTAACTCCCAGAATCCTTAACTCCCAGTTAATGTATTAATGAAATGTAAAAATGTAAACCCCGGGTTGCACCCAATCAGCTGCTTCCTCTGGTCCTCTTCAACCAATCAGAGGCTTCCACCAGATTCCCTCTCTGGAAGATGGAACCAAAGATGGAACGTTGCAGATTTCAGTCTCACAGCGAAAAGCCCTGCGCTAGATTTATACTCACAGCGCCGGTAACTCCACCCTCTCGCACCAACGGCTCCCCGGGCCTCTGTGAAAAGCAAGCCCCGCGCTAGATTTATACTCACAGCGCAGGTTTTGTCTTCTCTGGCGACCTTCTAGTTCAGTACATTTCTCGGTTATTTTGGTCAATAAATCCGTTAGACGTTCATTTTCTGTAACAAGCTTTGCTGTAGTCCGAGCACTTATATCGGCTAGTTCATCAAGGCTTTTTATACCAGCCGTCTGTTGGTCCAGTGCCTTCAGCCTTTCTTCAAAATCAGTTTTCACCTTTTTAATCTTATCATTCATCTCCTTTGACATTTCACTCATCATTTCTGCGATTTCTTTCTTCAAATCTTCCGATATTTTCTTGGTCTTGGTATTAATATTGGAATTAATTTCAAGTTGCAATTCTTTCATTTCAGTGTTCATCTGGTTTATTTCCTCCTTTAAACCAGCAATTTCACGTGAAATAAAAGTTTTAAGTTCTTCACTTTCCGTTTTTTTCGCCGTTCTTTTCATCACATCTTCCTGGGATGACGTCCTACCTGAGTCCGAGGCTTCAGTCAGGCCTTCTCCCGGTCTCTGCCTGGTAGTTCGACTTTTCGATTTTTTGGGTGGGCTGCGCTGTGCAGACATAACGAGTCGCGCGCCTGATGACGTCACTCCCAACAATCGGTGCAGAAACGGCAGGCAGCAGGCAGCAGGCAGCACGTAGGTCCGTTAATCCCCATTTTCTTTTCCCGTTTTTTGCGAGGAGCTGGCTGGCGTTATCCTCTAGCCTTACATAGCGCCACCGAAGTCTCACACTGATCTTTCTGTCCTAGGCCTCCTCCATTGTCAGAGTGAGGCCCAGCGCAAATTGGAGGAACAGCACCTTATATTTTGCTTGGGTAGCTTTACACCCCAGTGGTATGAACATTGACTTCTCTAACTTCAAGTGGCCCTTGCTTTCCCTCTCCCAGTTCTCCGACCAGTCTTACTGTCTCCGACTACATTTTATCTCTGTACCGCCCACTCCTCTGACATCAGTATGAAGAAGGGTCTCGACCCGAAACATCACCCATTCCTTCACTCCAGAGATGCTGCCTGTCCCGCTGATTTACTCCAGAATTTTGTGTCTATCATTCTGGTAAACCTCCTCTGCAGCCTTTTCAAAAGTATGAAAGGTACTGTAAAAGTTCCTGTTTTAATTGATAGAGGTGAGTTACAATTAAATATATGTAGACGTTTCTAATATATTTTCAATTTATTGAATGATGAATAACATTTCACATCAAACATAATTGACTAAAACAACTACTTACATTTATTTACTCTGAATACACAAAAGCAAATATTTTAGGCATGTGCTTCCAAGTATTTTTAAATACATACATTACAAAGGATCAATTGGCAATCACTGTTCTGTTAATTCTTCCTTGCAATTACTCTAATTACTGAATTACTCTTATTAAGTTGTGTGGCTGCTCAAATTAAACTAGCTTACTCTAAAAAAAAAAGCACAAAATAATAGCCAGTCAGTATATCTAGAGAACATGGATAGGTCTGGGTTGGGACCCTTCATCAGACTGAAATGTCACCTATCCATATTCACCAGAGATGCTGCCTGAACATGCTGAGTTACTCCAACATTTTGTAACCCAGTATCTGCTGTTCCTTATATCTCAATTTTAGTTTTAATTTGCTTAGAAATCTGGGGGGAAGAAAGAATTAATATGTACAGTATGCTTATAACACATCCTTAATATTCTCAAAAGCATTTCACAGTACATTGAGTAATTTTGTAAGTCGATGTCACTGCTTGGATGAATCAAAACAGCTCATTTGTATGCAGCAATGTTTCATAAACATAAACAACATATAATGCATGTTAAACTTGCTTTTGTGATCTTGATTGATGAATTAAAATTGTCCAGGCAATTGCTCTTCTTTGAATAACAACATGGGACATTTACTGTCCATTTGAAAGGGCAGAGAAGCCTATTGATGAATTAAAAATACATTTACCCCACCCCAGACAACCACCAATGTTGTGCTTCCTTAGTAAGCTGTCAACATCTGGAGCAAGACCAATCCCTGTAACTCAGAGACCATCACATAACTCTACTCGGAACTTATGATCTAAGAAATAAATTTGTTTTTCTTTATAAACAGATAAATGTTTTTTGATATAGAAATTAATTTATGCAGAAATTCATATATTGTATCATTATTGGGTATTATTTTGTATAGTCAGGATTTATCACGTCGTTTTTATCTCTACCTTTCTTTAACGTATGACAACGATTGATCACATTTGACAGTCTGACATCAGGTTATAATAAATCTTTCAAGCAAAACTCCAGAGAATACAGATTTTTAAAGCTGTTACAATATTACACCTCAGTGCTAGAGGACAATGCTTTATCTTCACCGTGACCTACATCTCAGTTAGAATGAGGAAACTCAGACACTTTGAAGTATAAGATTAAGCTATCAAATAATAATGATGAATAACAAAACTTTGCCTTTAGAAATATAGAAATAAGCCAATAAGGTGCAAATGAAATGATCCCTGTGAATGGCAAATTACCAATTTACACCACTCAATGCTAGTTTTGAAAAAAATAGCTTATAATCTTCCTGTGATTTTTCTGAGAAATAGAAGTTGATTTCAACCTTTCATTCCAAAGGTCGTGAATTGTTTTAGGACATAAAAAATATATTACATGGCAATTAATATTTTCTTAGCAATAATGACACAGTAGGAGTCCAATTAAGCCCATGCTAATTCTACAGAGAAGAATGCAGTAAATAACATTCCCCACCCTTCCACCATAACCTTGAATGTTGATTTCCCACAGGTGTCTATTCAATTCTACTTGAAATCATTGATTGCCTCTGCTAACATCCTTTCAGTCAGTGAATTGCCTTCTTTTTTCCTCCCTTATTTATCTCTCCTTCTATACATGCTTTAATATTGACTGCAAACACTTTCAGTACCTTCTGCTTCAGTCCTTCGTTTAATTTAGTTTAGTTTATTATTGTCGCATGTACTGAGTGAAAAGCTTTGTTTTTTTTACTTCTCAATCTTTAATTCTCATTAAGTAGGATGCCCGGTGGTTGCTTGCTATGGTTTCATGTGTCCAATTGTTCTTGTTGCCTTATTATCAGCTTGCATTTCCAGCAACTTTGTGGAGTAAAGTTATTAAAGTCCGCTTGTATCTGAACAAATCCATTATAGGGGTTGCACATATGCAAGTGGCAAGCTGAGCAAAGATTTTGATTTGATTTTTGTTTTAAAAAGGCCAATGTGCTCTTCATAATTAATCTGGAGGACCAGCTAAATAATACCATATTAGCAATTGGAGAGTTACAAAATGGCCACAGATTGTAAGGAGGCCATTTACCCCACCAATTGTAAGAACAATTTGGTGGGGTAAATGCTAGTAAATGCTAGTTCAGCTAGTTCCATTTTATCTACCCACTCTATATAGTCCTGGTCATTGCTATTGATGACATCGGGTGGCACCAGCAATGGCTGCCTCGCCAACAGTCTGTCTGTCCCTTTCTTCTTTGTTGTTTTTTTAGAATGTGTTAAATGTATGTTTTTGGTGTTCTTTAGCTTGTTTTATGTGGGGGAACTTTTTTTCGTATCTTTTTTTCTCCGGCCGCATTGCGGCCTAACATCGAGGAGATGGCGGCCTTTGCTGGAGACCGACTTCCAGAGCTCCACCGCAGGTGCCTGTGGACTAAACATCACGGAGCCCGCGATCCCTTTGCCAGGGATCGACTTCTGAGCTCTACCGCGGACTTTAACTGTGGAGCCCGCAGTCTCTGGTCAGACACCGACTTTGGGAACTCCAAGCCACAGGAGCTTCGACCGCCCAGATGTGGGAGTTTCAATTGCCCCGACGCAGGGGCGTTGATCGCCCCGATGCGGGGGCTTCGACCACCGGCTGCGGGAGCATTGAATGCCCCGACGGATGGTTCTACTACCCCGACCGTGGAAGATTGGACTTTATTGCCTTCCATCACAGTGAGGAATGTGGGGAGTCTGCTGTGGTGGATGTTTATGTTAACTTTTATGTAGTTGTGTGCCTTGTTGCTTTTCTTGGTATGGCTGTATGGTAATTTGCAATATCACTGGACATTAATTGGTACACATGACAATAAAAGACCTTTGAAACCTTTGATACAACTTTCATTTGAACACTGCTAATAGCCTGGCAGTGTGTACCGGAGTCCACAGCTAACAATGTTAAAAAAAACCTTCTGAGTGTTTTATTTACCAAATAAGGAGATACTGTGAATGTTTAAGTTAAATGATACACTATGGAAATGGGCCATTTTGAGTCCGCGCCAACCAGCGATCACCCTGTACACTGTACAAACTAAGGACAATTTACAATTTTACTGAAACTAATTCATCTCATGTCTTTAGAGTGTGCAAGGAAACCAGAGCACCTGCAGAAAACCCATGAGGTCACAGGGAGAACGTACAAATTCCACACAGACAGGGCTCATAGTCAGGATCAAACCCAGGACAATAGACAATAGGTGCAGGAGCAGGCCATTCGGCCCTTCGAGCCAGCACCGCCATTCAATATACCCTGTTCCTGCCTTCTCCCCATATCCCCTGACTGCTATTTTTAAGAGCCCTATCTAGCTCTCTCTTGAAAGCATTCAGAGAACCTGCTTCCACCGACCTCTGAGGCAGAGAATTCCACAGGCTCACCACTCTGTGAAAAAAAGTGTTTCCTGATCTCTGTTCTAAATGGCTTACTCCTTATTCTTAAACTGTGGCACCTGGTTCTGGACTCCCCCAACATCGGGAACGTGTTTCCTGCCTCTAGCATGTCCAAACCCTTAACAATCGTATAAGTTTCAATGAGATCCCCTCTCATCCTTCTAAACTCCAGTGTGTACAAGCCTAGGTGCTCCATTCTCTCAGCATATGACAGTTGCGCCATCCCGGGAATTAACCTTGTAAACCTACGCTGCACTCCCTCAAGAGCAAGAATGTCCTTCCTCAAATTAGGTGACCAAACCTGCACTGTAAGATGCTGTAAGGCAGCAACTCGACCGCTGTGCCACTGAGCTGCCTCAATGATCCCAGTGTGTCCTTTGAAACATCGAGCAATACAAGTGGCAAGTAGAATAATACAACAGTGCCACAGAAGGCCTTTGATCTCTCTAGTTAGAACACAAAATGGTACAGAAAAAAGTGCTGCACGAACACAGTGGGTCAGGCATCATCTGTGGAGGAAAATAGTCCAATGATGTATCAGGTAGTCAAATTATTATATAATCAACAGTCAAAGGATATATAATGGTGCATGCTGTGTTTTACAGGTATTATTTCTTGGTTTGGTTTATGATAGTAATAGACACTTCTGGCGCAGTTCATTTCAAGCTAACCACCTGGCCACCTTGCATTCACACTATCTGAAAATATCTCACCCTATATTACTCTCCATCAGCAGCAACAAAATAAAATTGGATGGACTGGAAATCTGAGCCCATCACTGCCCTGATAGAGATATTAAAGATGATACAATGCATGTTAAAGCATTTCCTATTTCAATAAAATTAGTCTTTTTTTACCTCTTGAAGCAACTGCTGCTTACCATACCAATAGGTAAATCAAGCAAGTCCATAAAATTGAAGGACAAATGTATAAACGTAATATCCCTCAGCATAGAGCACAGAACAGTATAGTACAAGAACAGGCCATTTGGCACAATGTTTGTGCCGAACATGACTCCAAGATCATCACTAATCTACTTGCACACATTCCCTACATATCCATATAACTATCTAAAAAACTCTTAAATGTCCCTAACGTATCTGCACCAACCACCACAATCCCTGGCAGCACATTCCAGGGACTCACCATCCTCTGCGTAAATATCTTGCCCTACACATCTCCCATTAAATTTTGCCCCTCTCATCTTATGAAAAAGCTATGCCCTCTGATATTTGATGTTTCCATCCTGGCAAAAAGGTTCTGACTGTCTACCTTATCTATGCATCTCATAATTTTACATACTTCTATCAGGTCTCCCCACAACCCCCAGCATTCCAGAGAAAACAATCCAAATACCGTATGTCCAACCCTGTAGTTTATACCCCCAAAACAGGTAGCATTTTGGTAAACCTCCTCTGCACTCTTTCCAAACCCTCTACGTCCTTCCTGTAATGGGGCAAGCAGAACTGCACATAATACTTCAATTTCGGCCAAATTAAAATCCTATAACGATGCATCATGACTTATTGACTTTTATACTCAATACCCCAACTTATGAAAGAAAGCAAGCGTTTCATATACTGTATTAACCACGTTATCTAGTTGTGTTGCCACTTTCAGGGTGTTACAGTATGTTCTTGGAGCCCAAGATCGCTCTGTACATCAATGCTATTAAAGGTCATGCCATTAATTATATATGTTCCCTTCACATGTGATCTCCCAAAATGCAAAACTTGCTTGGATTAAACTCCATCTGCCATTTTATCACCAATTTCTCTCCCAGATTTATATCCCGCTCAATGCTTTGACAGTTCCCTTCACAGTCCACGACCTCAACAATCTTGGTGTCATCAAATTAATCAAGATCAAGATCAACGGTCTGCATTGTGATATATTGCATGGCATTTCCAATGAATGGAAGTGTTAGCACTTCCCTTTGATAATCAGCGTGCTCATAAACTCTACCATCATGAAGATTAACCACAACTTCAACTAGGTTGGCCATAGCATTCTGTTTTTTTAGAACAAGTCAGCTGTTTTGTATTGAGTGATTCCTGATCCCTCCAAGTCTTATGTATCATCTACACGGTCTAGTCAGTACCACTCTCTTGCCTGGATGACTGTTGTTCAACAACTACTATGGAACCCTTCACATTTAGGACATAGCAACATTGTTAATTGGCTCACCATCCACAACCATAATGTTCAATTCCTTGACATTAGTGCACTGTAACTACAGTGTGCATAATATACAAGATGCTCTGATCAACTGGGTTGGATTATTTTGTCAGCAGCTCACTAAGCCACATCCTGCATAAGTGAAGGACAAAGATGACAACCAGCTGGGAATGGCATCACCAAGTTCCTCTTCGAGATATCTCCAATTTGTCTTAAAAATAAAATACATTTTCTTCATCATCAGGTTGTGAATGGGTTGTGATGGGGTTGCAATGGGTTGTAATTCAATTCCTGAAACTTCCTAACTGTACACTTTGGATTGCAATGACTGAAGAGATGACTTATTTAACATCCCCTCAGGCCTTTCAGGGATTGGACATTAAAGGCAGGATAATTGGGTTAGGAGAGATAGATCAGCCATGATTGAATGGCAGAGTAGACTTCATTGGTCGAATGGCCTAATTCTTCTCCTATCACCTATGTCCTTATGTACCACCTGCACTAAATCCTGCAAAAGAAGAGAAAATAAATAGCTTCTCAATAAATTATTTGATTCTATGATTTTGAATTGAATGCTAATTTATGACTCCAATTGCATAAGGTGTATGAAGACCAAACTGTGTCAGAATATAACCTGGAGCAGTTTCTGTTACTACATATGGAAATCTGAAATTATTTTGCATCAATGTGAAATAAGTTATAAAACATTAAATTCACCAACACTTTTAACTTATCGGTTTTCCATATAGAACATTATAGTGTGTTCAATATAATTTACTTATAACTTGATTTTTTAATAAATGAGTGCCCACAATGGTGATAGAATAACAGCCGCAGTTCAGTAACGATGCTCTGGAACTTTAGTTTTTAGGTCGCCAGTGACATGCAAAGTGTGCTCTTGTTATACAAAACGTATTCATATGTTCGGGAATCTTAGAAATAGCAAAGTAAATAGAATAATGAATAAAATAGATTAAACGAGTGAAAAAGCAGTATTTTTTTATGTTATAATAACGTAATTTAAAATATCGCTTGCATTAAACATGATTATCGCGGATAAATGAAACTTCGGATCATAACTACATCACAGTGTCAGAAACGCTATGATTTAGGGAGATTTAGACGCGTACGTTCGCAATAAAGGAAATAAAGGTTATTGCAATAAATGCAGTTTACATGGATCTTGGAGAGACACAAAGTACCCGAGTAACTCAGCGAGTCAGGCAGCATCCCTGTAGAAAAAAAAATGGGTGGTGTTTCGGGTTGGGTCCTTTCTTCCTTGATGGTTTGGGAATGGAGAGGGCGAAAGGGAAAGCACGCCAATGATAAACCGCACACACAAGGAACTGCAGGTGCTGGAATCTCAAGCAAAACACAGTGCTGGAGGAACTCAGGGGGTCAGTCAGCATCTGTGGAGGTAATGGACAGGAGGAATTTCGGGTCGGGACACTTCTTCAGTTTTTCAGTTCCCAACGACGTCTGTCCTTTCCCTCCCCGTATGATGACTGACCCGCTGAGTTCCTCCAGCACTAACTATATGGTTTGCTCAAGATTCCAGCATCTGCAGTTTCTTGTATCTCCTTCTAAAACAATAGCGGTATTACGGCAAGATATTGGTTTTTGACGTTGCCTAGTAAAAGACCTATTGCTGGATCCAATTTCTGATCGGATTTCACGCTAATTTGAGTATGAACTCAGTTACGGTTCGATGCTGGCTTTTGCTGCTAGTTGGGTCGCTGTCCAACTAACTTCGCGGGTAGATGAAACGAGCGGCCATACAGCACCTCCACTTCTTCTTGTAGGATCCCGTTAGTGTAGACGCTGCTAAGCGTATTACTGCCCTCCACAGGTCAAAGTTTGAACTAAATTCTTACATACAGTCCTGTAACATGCAGGAATTGAAGAACAGCCCTGGATATCAGCTGATGTTCCTCACTGTGTCCAAACAAAACTAAAACAGGAAAAGCCTCAACTCCCAGTCCTGTCAGTCTAGCAAACAATGCCTTTCTTTCTATACTCCTATACTTTTTACATTCTAGGAAAACATGCTTAACTCAGACAGCACTTTGGGAAAGGGCGCCTTTTCACTAAAGTAACTTCTACGTTGACATTGGAAACAGCTGCGGTGTGACCAAGCTCGGGAGTAGGGGGGGGGGGGGGGGGGTCTACTTCTCAGTAATATGTGGACTCGCGTTGGCACCACGATAACAACTGGCGGGTTTGCGCGATATCATGTAAACGAGACGGAGACAGGTGAAATGATCAAATTACAATCAGTTTCGAAACGCAAAAAAATAAATAAAATTGTTATTTTGGAAAACAGAGCAACATAACCGTGTCAGCAAGATTTCTAACACCGGCGCTCCGCAGAGCTAGCTGGTAAAATGTCATACTGGCTATTGTGCATTACAACCCCTGGCGGGTAGTACGAAATCTCCGGGGGCACGGAGTTTATCGGAATTATGACATGTCTATGATCTTGCTCTGGTTTGGCGCTGGCCGCGAAAGGACGCATATTGATAGTGGTCGGAGAGGTCACCCTCCAAAACATGCTCTTCAGCACCTTCCTAAACTCCCTCCTCATCAGGCAGTACAGAACAGGGTTCAAGCAGCTGTTGGTGTGAGCCAGGCAGATGGTGATGGGGAAGATGTAGGAGTGCGTGTTGTAGTATTCGTCGCTGAAATTAAGGACGTTCATCTTGATCAGGACGCCCCAGAATGTCAAGGCTTGATTCGGAAGCCAGCAGAGGAAAAAGGAGAGCACGACTATCATGACCGACTTGGTCACTTTCGACCTCTTCGTGCTGGAGCTGCCGATATTCCTCTTGGTCACGTAACGTAGAAGGAGCAGGTAGCACACGGTGATAATGATAAGTGGGACGACGAAACCCAGCAAAATCTTTTGGATGTGGTAGATGCCAAGCCAGAACTGTGTGGAGCCGTTGTGATCTGGAAACTTAAGCAGGCAGAACTCTTCGTTAAAGAGCGTCTTGGTTGTGGAAAACACGGCTTGGGGCGTGATGGCTAAGATTGCCGAAATCCAGATCAGGATACTGATCCATTTTGCGGAGCATCCGTTAAATCGCCGCCTGGGCTTCAGCGCCGACGCCACCGACCAGTACCTCGCGATGCTCATGGCTGTCAAGAAGAAAACACTGGCGTACATGTTCATTGTGGTGACCGAGGTGACAATCTTGCACATCATCTTTCCAAAGGGCCAGCTGAAGTCCAGGGCAGTGTCCACTGCCCAGAATGGAAGGGTCAGGACGAACTGAAAATCCGTCACTGCCAAGCTGGTCACGAACAGGTTGATGGAGGACTTCTTCCATTCCTGTCTGCTCTTCATCAGGTACAAGACCAGCATGTTGCCCACCAGCCCCAAGGCGCACAGCATGGAGTAAACGATGGAGATGGTGATCCGCATGGCGGGGGAACCACTCCCAATGATGCCTTGTTCGTCCACATCAAAATACTTCAGCAACTCGTGGAGAGACTGGTTGTTTTTGTCGAGCACCAAAAGTTTCTCAAGGAAGTAATTGGGAAGAATCTCCTTTCTATCCCTGTCTATCATTACCTCGTCCAGAGAAGCCGACTGGTTTCTTGAGATGAAGTTGGTATCCATCCCATCTCTACTTCACCTGCCTTGCAAGACCGGTGGATTTTCCTTGAGACGGTCTCCAATCGGGAAGTACTCAACTTGCTAACATGAGACAACCTTATATCTCGCTCTCAGCGCTCCGTCAAATTACGCCAGCAAGTAGGATGCTTGGCTCCGCGCATGCCTCCGCCGCTTTTTCATCTCTGGGACTGCACGATTCTTCTCTCCTCGGGGGTTGAACTGTATTGTGTGGATAAAAAAAGAACGGACCAATTCCCCGCAAAATCTCAGACAACCTTTCGAAAGACATCGCGCCGCCGGTTTTACTTCTCAATCAATGTGTGCAGTGCAGCGAGTTGCTGCCGCGGTGCTCTCCTGACTTTCAAATAGAAGCATCACATTGTAGAGATTTACTTCACTTTGCAGACCGGCGGTTATATTGTAACATGGTCAATACGAAGCTCGGGTTCTTAATTAATATATTTAAAAGTATTTAATTGCAAACATCAATCCAGACACCGCTGCCATGCTTGCATTTGAAATAGTTGTGACTTGTGTTAAAACGTCGCGAAGCCAAAAATCTTTTCAGCACATGGATATGGCGCTAACTCGTGCATTTGAAAGGTTCCGAGCGTATTCTTGGGAACATTAGCCTGACGGTGGCGAATTTGTCACAAACGGCAATGCGGGCCAAATTCTTGATTAGTACGGATGTCAGGAATTTTGGGGAGAAGGCAGGAGAATTGGGTTGAGAGGGAAAGATGGATCAGTCATGATTGAATGGTGGAGTAGACTTGATGGGCCGAATGGCCTAACTCTCCATCGATAACTTATGAACTGGCAGCACTGACCGTAAGATGGGCAGTTGTTAACTTGGACATAGATCCGCGGTGACCTCATGCATTACCATTGTTTTGACAAGGGCCATCGAAGTTAACTCTGTTTAGGGGCAAGGTGGTGCAGCGGTAGAGTAGGGCCTGTCCCAGCAGCATGCAACTCCATGCGATGAGCGTGACCTAACGTGGTCGCTTGAGCCGTCCCGCGTCGCGGGGCTGGTCCCACTTCGATCGCCGGAGCCGTGCGTAATTGTGCGGAGTTCGTCCCGACATCGCGCGGGGCTCCAAAAAACTGACCATGTTCAAAAATTCCGCGCGACAATGGCTTGTCTGCTCGCAGTCGCCTCGACGTCGTGCCTCCGTGACCCTCTCTGTAGGTGCCTCTGTGCCCCTCTCTGTGTGTCTCTCTCTGGCCTGGTGAACTTACCTTTAAGACTTCGCTCCAAGTTCGCCTCACTTTGCGCCGCGTTGCGCCACTCACCCCACCTCCGCGCGGCCCCCGCTGCCGGTTTGGCCGCGCTCACTGCATGGAGTCGGATGCTGGTGGGACAGGCCCTGCACTGTAGCGCCAGATACCCAGGTTCGATCCTGACTACGGGTGCTGTCTGTACGGAGTTTGGACATTCTCCCCTCCCCGTGACCGTGTGGGTTTTCTCCGAGATCTTCGGTTTCCTCCCTCACTCCAAGGACGTACAGGTTTGTAGGTTAATTGGCTTGGTAAATGTATAAATTGTCCCTAGTGTGTATAGGATAGTGTTAATGTGCGGGGATCGCTGGTCGGCTCGGTGGGCCGAGGGGCCTGTTTCCGCACTGAATCGCTCTAAACTAAACTCTCGACAGGTGTGCGTTTGTCCGGAGAAATGATTACACCCAGTTTTTCTTTAAAAATAATATTTTATATTTCTAGCAATGGCCGTATATTGCTTTGCAAACTTATTTTTTTTAATGTTTAATTGACTTTCGCCCTCCCATAAAGTTTACCATCTTTAGGTTTTCTGGCATTTTCCAGGTGGCGACTCGTATTTCATTGCATCCATTTATCTATCGTAAATTATGACACACTGAGTTCCGAGTTGGATAGAGGAAGTAGGAAGAATTAACGAGGCCGAGTGATAATACATCATCCCGAGTTGATGATTTACACCCGAGCGTTTCAACGAGGAGGCTTAACAGATAATAGTAATCTTCCAAAAACTCCATGGAACCTCTGCGGTTTTCTGCAGGATAGGTAGTAAGCGTTCAGTCCAGTTAGCCTGACTTTAGGGAAATGCTAAACATCAGATTGAGCAAACTTAGCATGGATTTATGAAGTATGGTTTAAAGATCTGATCGCGTATTTTAAGGTTGGAATTAGCAGAATGGGTGCGCACTAATTTCTCCTACTATCCCGCCCCCGTCCCTTTCCACCTATACCTCTCCCTCTGGCTTTACATTTCACTCCACTTCTCTCCTTGTCTGACAACCTTCTGTCTCCTTTTGTAGCATTTGTCCACCCATCTGCCAAACAAGCCTCCCTCACCTGTTTCCTCGTCACTTGCTAGGCTTTGTCCCGCCTTTTCCAACTTTCTCCCCCTTCACCCAACTACAATCAGTGCCGGCCTGACAGGTTGCCTATCCATGTATTCCAGCAGTCTGCGCTTTTTTTCATTTAGGCAAGAAAGATTTATTACAAAAGTCTTACTGAAAGTTGAAGCAAAATCTACAATCCTACGCACTGCTCTCATCTTCCAATCTAAGAATAATATGTTTGTAATAGGGAAAGTTCAACAAAGATTCACAGTTTATCCAAGACCAGGCCGAGCAATTGTTGCCATATTAGGACAATCTCCGGATTATAAGAACACAGACCGATCTCATTGAAGTGAAAGGCTTGCCTGGGTGAAGGCAAGATTGAACTTCTACCGCTGGAGTATTTAAAACGTCGTGTTGGAGTTTTAAAGAGATCATGAGTGCTGAAATGTCTCCGTACCCCTGGTACTGAACTTTTGGAATACACTATCTAGGAGAGTTGTTGGGGCTCGGGGGGGTGAGTATACTCAAGCAAAGATCAATAGGTTTTAGGACGTTGAAAGAAATCAGGGATCTATGGTTAGTGCGAGAAAGGAGCACTGAGATAAGAGATCAGCCATAATCTTGTAGAAAGGAGCACTGAGATAAGAGATCAGCCATAATCTTGTAGAATGGCAAAACATGAATAAATCATTGAAAGTCCTGTTTCCATTTCTTAGGTTTTAATATCCTTATGAAAACTAATCTAGTCCAACCCATCTCTTGAACATTGATATCGATGATTAATTTTCCTTTTTCACCGGAGCATTCTTGGATCAGCTGAATACTTTTTTGTAATTAAAATAATGCAGAGAGAGAGAGAGAGAGAGGGGGGGGGGGGGGTGTGGGGGAGGGAGGGAGCGGGTAGCGAGAGAGAGAGAGAGCGAGAGAGAGAGAGAGATAAATAATAGCTGTGAAAAGGAAACTGAATGACTTGAAGTAACCTGAGCAATACAAGAGTGGGAAGAATTTTTCTCTACACGATGTGTAGGATGGGATGCACTGTAAGGGGAACACTGGAGGCAGAATTAAATGTAGCATTCAGAAGGGAGTTATTATGCTGTAGAGTCATAGAATTGTACAGCATTGATAAAGGCAATGGATCACACCACATCCACATCAACCAGTGGGAAGCTCTATAATTAATCTATTAATCTATATTCCAGCAATTCACCCTGAGTCTTCGATGCCTAGGTGTTTGAGTGGTCATCTAGACACGTCCCATATGCTGTCAGTGATGGTGCTTCCACCAGTGTGTCTGGTGTTGCATTTCAGAAAATGACCACACTCAGGATGAAAAAAAGTCACCCTCAGATTCCCAATAATTTTCTTACCCCATACTTTAAATCTATGTCCTGTGGTTTTACCAACATCTGATATAGAACATAGAACATAGAACAGTACAGTAAAAGTACTGGCCCTTCAGCCCATAATGTTTGGGGCTATAGCAGTCTTGAGTTACAATCTCCCTCATTGGAGACCTTTGGACTATATTTAATTGGACTTTTCTGTGCTTTATCTTGCACTATATGTTATTCCCTTAATCCTGCATCTGTGATAGCTCGATTGTAATCATGTGTAGCCTGACTGGACGGCATGCAACCAAAATCTTTTAACTGTACCTCAGTACAAGTGACAATAAACTAAACGATGTCTGCCTGGTCCAGCGTCTCCATCGGTCCAGCGTCCCCTCCAGCGGAGCCTCACCCACGGCCAGCCTGGTGACCTGGAGACCGTTCTCCCGTCGCCGGGCAGGAGTGGCTAAATCTGAACCCAGCGGCTGTAACCCCAACACCAGATGCCGCTGCGGCGGGGCCCGCTCCCGTTGCCTCCCCCGTCGCCGGGGCCCAAGCCATCTTCCCCCACGCCACCCCCGCTGGGCCCACGCAACCCTCGCTGACCCCCGCTGGGCCCACGCCACCCCCGCTGACCCACGTCACCCCCGTTGGCGCAAAATTAAGGTAGGTTTTAGAGCTATTATATTTTCTCCTCCATATGAATAATTTTAAACAATATCAAATAATATCAAACACTTGGAACTGCTTTCTTTTCCTTGATAACAATACTGAAAAATATGAATTCCATTGTTTGTGACATAAATATACATTTTGATGGGATAATTATATACAGAAGTAGCATTCCCATTTCGAGATCGTGGGGGTGGGGGCAAATATGCGTCAAGCTGAAAGAGTTAAAAGATAGCCCAATCCTTAAAGAGCTGACAAGAGGAATCAGAGCTGCCAAGGAAAGGTACTCTGAGAAGTTCAGGAGCAGGTTCTCAGCTAGTGACTTGTCTTCAGTTTGGAAGGGCATGCAAGAAATCACCAGATCTAAGAGGAAAGCCCCCCGCTCTTTGGACAATCATCATCTGACGAATGACCTGAATGAGTTTTACTGCAGGTTTGATAATCAGAAACGTAACTCTGGTACCCCCTCCCCAACAAACACAGCCAGACCCCAGTCTACAAAGAATGGACCCTGCACCCACTCCTTCCCATTCACCACTTCACACCTACTTAAGGCAAGACTCCAGTATGAAAAGAGTGGACCCTTTCCCACCCCAACCAACACGTCACACCCACTCACAGCCTGACAGTCTGCAAAGACTGGGCCCTTCTACACCCACCCCACTCCAATCACTACTTCACACCCAATTACTCATTTTTAACCAGTCCCTGCAAAGATGTACTGTCCCTGCCTGCTTCAAAGTCTCCACTATTGTCCCAGTACTCAAAAAGGAAAGGATTACCGGTCTTAATGACTACAGGTTTGTCGCACTGATCTCTTTAGTCATGAAGACCGTTGAAAGGCTTGTGCTGGCCAAGCTGAAAAATATCACAATCCCTCTGCTGGACCCTCTGCATTTTGCATTTTAATAGATCTGTGGATGACGCAGTCAATGTGGGCCTGCACTTCATCCTCCAGCGCCTAGACCGCCAGGGGAGCTATGCGAGGATTTTGTTTGTTGATTTTAGCTCTGCATTCAACACCATTGTGCCAGAGCTACTACACTCAAAACCTTCTGAGTTGACTGTGCCTGAACCCCTCTGTCGGTGAATCACCAGCTTTCTGACAGACAGGAAGCAGCATGTGAGGCTGGAAAACATTTCTTGGACCCGCAAACGTTCAGCATAGGAGCACCACAAGATGCGTACTCTCCCCTCTCCTCTCCTCTCGCTACACCAATGACTGCACCTCCACAGACACCTCTGTCAAGCTTCTCAAGTTTGCGGATGATACAACCCTGTTTGGACTGATCCAGGATGGGGATCTCTGTACTCTTTTCAGTTTGACATCTTTCTTATAACATGGTGCCCAGAACTGAACACAATATTCTAAATGCGGTCTCACCAACGTCTTATACAACTGCAACATGACCTCCCAACTTCTATACTCAATACTCTGACTGATGAAGGCCAAAGTGCCAAAATACTTTTTGACAACCTGATATACCTGCGACATGCCTTCAAGGAACCATATCCTTCTGCAATTTTTCACAACCATCTTCACTATCTGCAAAACCGCTCACTTCTGTATCATCAGCAAACTTGCTAATCCTGCCCTGTTCTGTGACGTTTCACAGAGTGCTGGAGTAACTCAGTGGGTCAGGCTGAGTATAGAAGTTGGGAGGCCATGTTGCAGTTGGTTAAGAAGTTGGTGAAGCCGCATTCAGAGTATTGTATTCAGTTCTGGGTGCCATGTTATAGGAAGATTTATGAGGATGTTCCCGGGACTAGAGGGCCAGAATTATAGGGAGAGGTTGTGTAGGCTGGGACTCTATTTCATGGAGCACAGGAGGATGAGGGATGATCTTATAGAGGTGTATAAAATCATGATTTGAATAGATATGGTTGAGTCTTTTGCCCAGAGTAGGTGAATCTAGGAGCAGAGGACACAAGTTTAAGGTGAAGGGCAAAATATTTAATAGGAATCTGAGGGGTAGGTTTTTCACACAAAGGGTGGTAGGTGTATGGAACAAGCTGCCAGAGGATGTAGTTGAGGCAGACCCTATCGCAACATTTAAGAAACAGTTAGACAGGTACATGGATAGGACAGGTTCGGAGGGATATGGATCAAACGTGGGCAGGTGGGACTAGTACAGATGGGACATGCTGGGCCGAAGGGCCTGTTTCCACACTGTATCACTCTATGACTCTATCTATCTTTCACTCTCAAACTCATTCTCCTGCCTTCTCCCCATTACCTCTGACACCCATATCAATCAAGAATCTATCAATCTCCTCCTGAAAAATGCCCATTGACTTGACCTCCACAGCTGTCTGTGGCAATGAATTCCACAGTTCACCACCCTCTGACTTAAGAAATTCCTGCTCATCTCCTTCCTAAAGGAATGTCTTTTAATTCTGAGGCTGTGCCCACTGGTCCTAGACTCTCCCACTAGTGGAAACATCTCTCCACATCCACTCCATTCAGGTTTTTACCAGGCTGAGACAGAAGGCAACAGCTTCACACCATGTCCCAAAGCTTGTGTCCTGTCCTGCATCACCCAAGGCAGCAGAGACGTTATAGGTGAGGGCAAGCACCGTAACAAAGTAGCTCACGATGGTTTGGGTAACATTCAGGAATGTCTATGCATGTCACATCATGAATATTACTGAAGAAACAGTCTTGACCCGAAATATAATCTATACCTTTTCTCCAGAGATGCTGCCTGACCCACTAAGTTACTCCAGCACTCTGTGACATGTCACCTATCCATATTCTCCGCAGATGCTGCCTGACCCACTGAGTTACTCCAGCACTTTGTGTCAGTTTTCCTTCCCCCCATCTGCCCAAGTCCACTCTCCCCCCTTCTTTCCTATGTTCCTTTCCACCCATAAACCTCTCTCTGCCTTTACATTTCACTCCTCTTTCAAATCTGCTCTACTTATCTACATGCATTTTTCTTCTTAACTTTTTAGTCATAGAATGATGAAGTGTGGAAACAGGCCCTTCAGCCCAACTTGCCCAAACCGACCAACATGTCCCATCTAAACTAGTCCCATTCACACGTGTTTGGCCCATATCCATCTAAACCTGTCCCATCCATGTACGTGTCCAAATGTCTCTTAAACATTAGGATAGTCCCAGCCTTAACTACCTCCTTTGGCAGCTCGTTCCATACACCCAGCACCCTCTGTGTGAAAAAAGCTGCCTCTCAGATTCCTGTTAATTTCTGAAATATTGGTCATAAATTTGGTGAACAAATGCTCCAAAATAAGGCTCAGAATGCATCAGAGAGCTTCTAAAACCCCTGAACTTCTAGGGCCCTTAAGCAGGCCCTGGACCCTGGCGTCGAGGGACTTCACGCTTCGCGCTCATGATGTGCGCAGCGCGCGCATTATTTTACGTTAATTTTTTTGTAATCCTGTCATGCCACCCTCCTTTTTGAAAAGCTTTGTACAGGCCTGATGGGAAGTTACAGTAAACTAATCTAATCTGCCTGTTCATAATCCATATCCCTCTAATCCCTGCACTTCCGTGTGCCTATCTAAAAACCTCTTAAACGTCACTATTGTATCTGCCTCCACCACTATCCCTGGCAATGTGTTCCAAGCCCCCATTACTCTCTGTATAAATAAAACTTGCCCTGCACATCCCCATTAAACTGCCACCTCTCACCTTATACCTATGCCCTATAGTATGACATTTCCACACTGGGATATGGGGTGATGTTTCCCGCAGTCTACCCCATTCATAGTACTCAGAACTTTCTTAGTCTTAAAGAATGTGTTGGAGAGGACATGAGTGTGACCAGCAGGATTGTTCTTACACAGAGTTTGTATTGACTCCTATTATCCAATGGCCTCCATCCCCGCTGTCACCATTCTGTGATTCAGTGACTACAAGAAGCAAACACTTAGACAGTCAGTTCCTGCAGTGAGCACGAGCAGGGTAGCCTTAAAAACAAACTCCAGGAAACTGTGTACTCTGAATAATGCTGACTATGTGTTACCATAGTTACTCCAGCACTTTGTGTCTATTTTCCTTTCCCCCATCTGCCCAATACATAGAGGTACAAGATATGGAGACAGAAGTTTAATGGTGATTGAAAATAGCTGTGCAAGGTAAATATGTTCCAGTTGCTCTCCTGTCTGTGAATTTATTTTACATAGAATAACAAGATCAATTTAATAGCACCATTTAAAAAAAGTCAAAAATATTAAAAGATGGAAAGTAAATTGTGAATCTGAAGGAAAACCACGCGGGGGAAGTCAGGCAATGTTGTGGGGAAGGTATTTATCATAGGGTGAGGGTAGTGATCGATGGATGATGTTGATAAACAGAGAAACCTAGGGCTATAAGACTAGTTTTGCAAACGTGGCATGCTTGCCCTCATAGGTTGGCATATAGATTGTAAGAGTTGGAATGCAATGTTGCAAATTTGCAATACTCTTATTACATGTAGCTCTAGTCATCAAATCATAGGAAGGTCGTTATTTTTTTTGGATAGAATACAGAGGAGTTTCACCAGGATGCTGTCTGGATTGGAGGAGTTTAGCTATTGGGAGAGATGGTGGCTGGTTGATTTGCCTAATATAAATATACATGCTTATGAGAGGCATAGAGAGGTAGATAGTCAAAATGGGTTTTTTTCCACCATAGTAGGGGTAACACAAACGGCAGGGCATAGGTTTAAGGTGAGAGGAAGGAGTGTTAAAGAGGCCAAAAAGTTATTTTTTAACAGAGGGAGGTTGATATCTGGAATAGCTGAGAAATTAGGTTCTGGAATTAGATGCAGTTACTATGTTTAAGAAGCATCTGGACAGACACTTTACCAGGCAAGGCATAGAAGCATTAGGCTTAAAATAATCACAAGAGACTGCAGATGCTGGAATCTTGAGCAAACCTGCTTGCTTGAATAAAGGCATCAACGATTACCTCGAGGAAACAAGATCATGGGGTTGAGATGGGAAAAAATAGATCAGCCATAATCGAATGGCGGAGTATACTCGATGGGCCGAAGGGCCTAATTTTACTCATGCGTCCTATCTTTATACTCATAAAACTCTGATCTTGGATGTTCGTGTGTGTTTGATGTTCATGTGTGTTTCACATCTCCTCGAAAACATGACGCGCTAACGGTGACATTTTTACATATTCTGACAGAGATTTACACCGTGAAGTCAAAAATTGCCTTATCTGAAAATTTCATGCATTGTTTCTCGAGTTATTTATGAATATGCTCAAAAATTTCAAATAACTTTCAAATAAACGAGCTGATGACGTCACAATGAGTCTGCTCGCGCAAAGTGTGCGCAGTTTTACACGAGCAGCCTGTTGTGCACTGTTTTCCACGCGCTGCAAGTTACATCCCACCCCCCCAGCCTGCTCGCCTGCCCGGCTCCGCTCCCCCTCTCCTCCTCTCCCCACCCTCTCCTCCCTCCCACTCTCTTCCTCCTCCTCACCTCTCCCCTTTTCACTCCCCATCCCCCTCTCTCCCCCACCCCTCCCCCTTCTTCCCTTTCCCCCCTCTCCCTGCCCCCTCCCCTCTTCTCTCTCTCCCCCCTCCCCCCACTAACCCCCTCTCTCCCTGCTCCTCTCTCTCCCCTCCCTTCTCTTTCCCCCCACCCTATCCCCTAACTCCCTCCACCCTCCCTCTCTCCCCTCCCCCTCCCCCCCTTTCCCCCTCCCCCCCTCAATCTCCCCCGCCCCCGTGTGTGTGGGGGGGATGGTTAGTGTGTGTGAGGACGCCGTAGGCCGCCCCCCCATCGCAACCGCGCGTTGGGGGGAGGGAACCCAACGGGTCCCACTTAGTTGTGGAAGAGCTTGTGGGACTCTAGGAACTAAGACTGCAAAAGTCAGCCTGGAAGTGGTAGCTTGAAGGGCTGGTTTCCATGTCGTGTCTCTTAAAACTAAAACGTCAAAAAAAAGTTATTTGATGAAAATTTAAAATAAAAGCCTGCGTTATGGAAATCGGAAAAAAGATTTCCTCCAGCATTTCTGTTTTTAGTGGGTTTTTTTGTTCTGTTTTAAATCTGTTCACTATTTAACGATGTTGCTTTGTTTTCTGTAGAATGTCTTTAAGTCTGGTTCAAAAGTGGACGAATTTCTCTTGTCAAAACCTACATGCAGGGAAGTGGGTCATTTCGTATCGTTTTCCTGACTTAGGTGACATCGAGGTCAACTTCACGTATGGCCACAGTATCACTGTGCTACTTGAATATACCGGGCCAAAATATAGCGAATTGAAGACACGCTTTGGCAAGAACGATTTAGCAATTTAGCGATTTAGCAGCAAACGACACACGGGACATGAAATAAAATACAAAAAAAGTCAACCATTCAGAGAAAGGAAGAAATGATACAGGATTAATGTTGGAGGAACAAGGACACCCTTAAAATGACAAGAAGCGGGAAGATCTCCAAGAGAACGAGTGGTGACGGGATGATAATTCAGTGAGTTCGATGAGTGACAGTAAGGGGGCAGTGTTGGCCTGTTGCGACGCCGATCCCCTTCAGGATAAGGACAGCGTCCAGGCTGAAAGCGGGTCTTTAAAAAAAAAGTAACCATTCAATTAAACTTTTGGTCACTTTTATTAATAGTTATCAGTGTGTGTGTGTGCGCGCAATAAATTGTGTCCGATAGCACTCCTGAAACTCCTCATAAATATGCATTGGAAAAACATTTAGATATCATTGGTAGGTTGGACGGACATTTACATTGTGTCAGTAATTATGGTTAATGGGTTTTGTCTCGGTTAAACCAAGTATTCAGTGATCTGTCATAAAAAAAGAAAAACAACGCGAGGTTCCTTGCGAACGGGAAATGGTATCGAGTTTGATTTCTCCCTATGCCAACGTTGAGGTAGCTATTAATGACGCGAGGGGATGTAGTATTGTTATTGCCGACTCAATGACGATACGAGAAAGATTATTTAATAGGGCAGCACAGGCGCAGCTGGTAGAGCTGCTGCCTCACAGCGCCATAGACCCGGGTTCGGTTTTGACCTCGGGCGTTGTCTGTGTGGAGTTTGCACGTTGTCCCTGTGACCGTTCCTCTGGGTGCTCCGGCTTCCCCTCACATTCCAAAAATGCATATGTTTATAGATTAATTAGTGTTTAGGGAATGGGTGAAAAAGTGCAATAACGTGGAACTAGTGTGAACCGGTGATCGGTAGGTCGAAGCAAAGACACTAGAGCGGAGCCCCTCTGGTATCTTTGAGTCGAAGGGCCTGTTTACATGTTGTATTTTGTCAGTCAATACAATGGTGATTTATATAGAAACATAGAAAATTAGGTGCAGGAGTAGGCCATTCGGCACTTCGAGCCTGCACCGCCATTCAATATGATCATGGCTGATCATCCAACTCAGTATCCCGTATTCTCTGCCTTCTCTCCATACCCCCTGATCCCTTTAGCCACAAGAGCCACATCCAACTCCCTCTTGAATCCCTCCCTCACGAACTGGCCTTCTGTGGCAGAGAATTCCAGAGACTCACCACTCTCTGTGTAAAGAATGTTTTCCTCATCTCGGTCCTAAAGGAATTCCCCCTTATCCTTAGACTGTGGCCCCTTGTTCTGGATTCCCCCAACATCGGGAACAATCTTCCTGCATCTAGCTTGTCCAACCCCTTAAGAATTTTGTAAGTTTCTATAAGATCCCCCCTCAATCTTCTAATTTCCAGTGAGTACAAGCCGAGTCTATCCAGTCTTTCTTCATATGAAAGTCCCGACATCCCAGGAATATATTTATTATGCATGTTTAAAATAACAAAAAAGATTTTCTCTTGTAAGGTCTGGTATCGTAAATGGTACCGAAGGATATTTTTCGAGAAAGGATATGTTTACATGTGTGTTACCAGGCCGAGAAGGTCTGAGCTATAGGGAGAGATTGAGTAGGCTGGGACTCTATTCTTTGGAGCGCAGGAGGATGCGGGCTGATCTTATTGAAATCATGAGAGGAATAGATCGGGTAGATGCACAGAGTCTCTTGCTCGGAGTAGGCGATAGTAGGCTTAATGTGAAGGGTAAATATTTAATAGGAATTTGAGGAGTAACTCTTTCACACAAAGGTGGTGGGTGTATGGAACAAGCTGCCAGAAGCAGGGACTATCCCAACGTTTAAGAAACAGGTACATGGATGGGGCAGGTTTGGAGGGATATGGACCAAACGCGGGCAGGTGGGACTAGTGCAGCTGTGGGTAAGTTGGGCCGAAGGGGCTGTTTCCACGCTGTATCACTCTATGATTATGTAGCTCTTTTGTGTTATCTGGTTCTATGCCACCTGAATGTGCAGTTCTGCGGACATACACAACTGGCTTCCTGGCGATCTCGTTGAGGAGAAAAGTGGTGCTGCATGAGGAGTACGAGCATTCTCCACAGCTTACTAACAAGTGAATTAAGCTGTCAAGCCTTTCATTTTTCCTTCAATTCCCATTTATCAGATCCCATAATACCTACGCATCTCCGCACACTAGCGGGAAATCCCAGGGCAAAGCAATTTATTGATGCTACCGGAGGCGTGCCAAAAGGCAAATAGACAATAGGTGCAGGAGTAGGCCATTCGGCCCTTCGAGCGAGCACCGCCATTCAATGTGATCACGGCTGATCATCCACAATCTGTACCCGGTTCCTGCCAACCGTAGGAAAAGATAGCTCCGAGAAATCTGCGCAGGTAACTTTATGTAATTTCTCTTCTTCTAACCCACTCTGGGGTGACATCCTCTGGGTGAATATGCAAGAAAATCAGCTTTCCAGGATTTCTTACTGTGCATAAGAAGCCAGTAGTTTCCTTCTGCTCGTATTCCGAAATTTAACCTTCTTGACGGTGGGATAGGAGCCAGAATGTCCAACTCTTCGAGCAACAGCCGCTTTGCTCCCGTTTCTTGCTCCAGTGGATTGAGGAAACCACTGTGCGCTGATAAAGGCCAAGAGTATTTGGGCCTCACGTTGTTGAGACAAAGTACATTTGATGCTCAGCCCAGAGTCCACCCACCTGCCTGAATCCAGACCCAAATAAAATCCTATCCCTTTTAGTGAAATAAGTATTTTGGCAAAAACAAAACAAAATCACCATGGTGCAAGTGTATCCTGTTATGTGGCGGCGTAATAAATCGTGGAACATACTCGTTATTCACGTCCGTTTTGACATTCCGTGGTCCACGTATTTCTACTTTTTCTCGCAATAATATGGATGGTTGGGAGGGGATGGTAAACTGGTGTAAATTGTGTCCCAAATGGTTTTACAAACCCCCTCTGATCTGATCTTCTGCACAGCCTGTTAAGTTTGCTCTGTTCCTTGTACGTATCCCCTTTTCTAACCAGCGGTTGAGGAATGACGGGAACATCTGGCCCATATAAATGGCATAGAGAGTAAAAACACGTGAGAGGAACGAGGGGAGGGAGAAATATCCCGAATTCTGCCTTATAGTAGATAGACACAACGTGCTGGAGTAACTCAGCGGGTCAGGCAGCATCTCTGGAGATCCGAATTTTCACGTCGGATTATGTCAATTCTGGTGAATCGGCAGCACGTACGAACCAAACGCCGCAAGAAGAGCGAAACTGGCTCTATTTTACATAAACCGGGCAATAGGAGGAGTAAATTGACTCGCACCATAAATGAGAAGCGTTTCAGGTTTGTATTTGTTTCCATAAAAGGAGATTCAATTTCAAGTAGCGTCTACCCACAACGCGCCCGGACAGTGATTTATCGCACGAATGAAGCGCCGGCCTCACATCTGCCGCCAGGGGACTCCGATGGCATATCTCTGATCTTCTAACAACTCAGCCCGAAAGATTCACTCACCTTGAATAAAACGCAAGAAATATCTGATTTTCGAGTTTAATGCATTAACAAACGGATTTTTTATTGATGCTGGTTCACTCGAATCGTTATGTTTATTCCATTTACTCCAAATAACTCTTTTACACGGTAGCATCGCTCAATTCTGGAGGAAGATGGCCATAAATAGTTATTTGGATAAATAACACGCATTGTGTCTGTTTTTGCTTTGACCACTCGAAAATAAACAAAAATTCTGAACAACCCCCGGCTCCAAGTGTTCTCTGTTCCGACAAGTTATTTTAATTGTGCGGTGATTGTGGTTTCCACACATTGGTTACAAAACGTATTCAAGGACTATTGACAATATGATGTTTACGTTAAAACATATATTGGAACACGGAACATATAGCAGTACTCGCCCTTCTGCCCACAATGTCAGTGTGAATAGGATGTTAATATTAATTAATCTGCTCTGCGATCCATATCTCTCTATTCCTTGTATAATCATGTGCCTATCTAAAAGTATTTTAAACGCCACTATCACTCCTGGCCGCGCGTTCCAGGCACCCCACCCTCTCTGTAAAAAACTTGCCCTGCACATCCACCTCTTGGGCAGCTTACAACCCAGCGGTATGAATATTGATTTTTCTAACCAAGTAACCTTTGCTTTCCCTCTCTCCCATCCCTCCCCCACCCTAGATCTCCTACTATTTTCACTGTCCTTCTGATTAATGTTACTGATTGTATGCCTCCTTGTCACCTTCCCCTCAGCTAAGAATGAACCATTCTAAATCTGCTTACTACCACCTGCTTTGATCTGTCATTTTCACACCTTACCCATCCATATCTCTAGACTCCCACTCCCCTGACTCTCAGTCTGACCAAGGGTCTCGACCCGAAACCTCACCCATTCCTTGTCTCCAGAGATGCTGCCTGTCCCACTGAGTTACTCCAACATTTTGGGCACATCTCCTGGTTTGCCCCTCTCACCTGAAAGCTATATCCTCTATTTCATGGGAATTAAACATGGTCGCACAATGATATCTTATTCCATTTCAGTTTACATTTTATAGCATTGACATGTGATTAAAATGGCAACCACCCCTCCACATGCTACACCACTTGTGTCTGCTCGACAAGATGGCCAGGAGGTTGATTGTGTATGCCCACTGAATTGGTCATTCTGACAGCATAGAAACAGATAACACAAAAGGCATGCTTTTGGCCCAGCAAGCTCTTGCTTTCCCAGGAAGGAGCCACTGGATGCTACAAACATAGGAAAATGTACATTAAAGCTCTTGCGATCACAAACCACAGTCAAGAGAACATGTTAGATAATAGACAATAGACAATAGGTGCAGGCATAGGCCATTCAGTCGTTTGAGCCAGCACCGCCATTCACTGTGATCATGGTTAATCATCCACAATCAGTACCCCGTTTCTACCTTCTCCCCATATCCCAGACCGCTATCTTTAAGAGCTCTATCTAACTCTCTCTTGAAAGCATCCAGAGAATTGGCCTCCACTGCCTTCTGGGGCAGAGAATTCCACAGATTCACAAACCTCTGTGTGAAAAGGTTTTTCCTCATCTCTGTTCTGAATTCATAAACTGTGACCCCTGGTTCAGGACTCCCCCAATACCGGGAATGTTTCCTACCTCTAGTGTGTCCAAACCCTTAATAATCTTATGTGTTACAATAAGAACCCATCTCATCCTTCTAAATTCCAGAGTATATAAGTAAGCCCAGCCGCATCATTCTATTGACATATGACAGTCCTGCCATCCTGGGAATTAACCCTGTGAACCTACGCTGCTCTCCCTCAATAGCAAGAATGTCCTTCCTCATATTTTGAGACCAAAACTGCACACAATACTCCAGGTGTTGTCTCACTAGCGCCCTGTACAACTGCAGAAGGACCTCTTTGCTCCTATACTCAACTCCTCTTGTTATGAAGGCCAAAATGCCATTCTCTTTCTTCACTGCCTGCTATACCAACATGCTTCCTTTCAGTGACTGATGAACAAGGACCCCCCAGATCTCATTGTACTTCCTCTTTTTCCAACTGGAAACCAATCAGATATTAATCTGTCTTCCTGATTTTGCCACCAAAGCGGGTAACCTCACATTTATCCACATTAAACTGTATCTGCCATGCATCTGCCCACTCGCCCAACCTGTCCAAGTCACCCTCCATCCTTATAGCGTCCTCCTTACAGTTCACACTGCCACCCAGCTTTGTGTCATCTGCAAATTTGTTAAAGTTATTTTTAAACCCTTCATCTAAATCATTAATGTACAGTGGCTTGCAAAAGTATTCATACCCCTTGAACTTTTCCACATTTTGTCATGTTACAACCACAAACGTAAATGTATTTTATTGGGATTTTATGAAATAGACCAACACAAAGTGGTGCATAATTGTGAAATGGAAGGAAAATGATACATGGTTTCCAAATTTTATTACAAATAAAAAACTGAAAAGTGTGGCGTGCAAAAGTATTCAGCCCCCCTGAGTCAATACTTTGTAGAACCACCTTTCGCTGCAATTACAGCTGCAAGTCTTTTGGGGTATGTCTCTACCAGCTTTGCACATCTAGAGACTTAAATTTTTGCCCATTCTTCTTTGCAAAATAGCTCAAGCTCAGTCAGATTGGATGGAGAGCGTCTGTGAAAGCAATTTTCAAGTCTTGCCAGAGATTCTCAATTGGATTTAGGTTTGGACTTTGACTGGGCCATTTTAACACATGAATATGCTTTGATCTAAACCATTCCATTGTAGCTCTGGCTGTATGTTTAGGGTTTTTGTCCTGCTGGAAGGTGAACCTCCGCCCCAGTTGCAAGTCTTTTGCAGACTCTAACAGGTTTTCTTCCAAGATTGCCCTGTATTTGGCTCCATCCATCTTCCCATCAACTCTGACCAGCTACCCTGTCCCAGCTGAAGAAAAGCATCCCCACAGCATGATGCTGCCACCACCATGTTTCACAGTGGGGATGGTGTGTTCAGGGTGATGTGCAGTGTTAGTTTTCCGCCACACATAGCATTTTGCATTTAGGCCAAAAACTTCCATTTTGGTCTCATCAGACCAGAGCACCTTCCTCCACATGTTTGCTGTGTCCCCCACATGGCTTGTGGCAAACTGTAAACGGGACTTCTTATGGCTTTGTTTTCAATAATGGTTTTCTTCTTGCCACTCTTCCATAAAGTCCCGATTTGTGGAGTGCACGACTAATAGTTGTCCTGTGGACGGATTCTCCCACCTGAGCTGTGGATCTCTGCAGCTCCTCCAGAGTTACCATGGGCCTCTTGGCTGCTTCTCTGATCAATGCTCTCCTTGCCCGGCCTGTAAGTTTAGTTGGACGGCCATGTCTTGGTAGGTTTGCAGTTGTGCCATACTCTTTCCATTTTCGGATGATGGATTGAACAGTGCTCCGTGAGATTTTCAAAGTTTGGGATATTTTTTTATAAATTAACCCTGCTTTACACTTCTCCACAACTTTATCCCTGACCTGTCTGGTGTGTTCCTTGAGCTTCATGATGCCCAAGGAACATTGTTTGTTTACTAATGTTCTCTAACAAACCTCTGAGTCCTTCACAGAACAACTGTATTTATACTGAGATTAGATTACACACAATTGGACTCATTAGGTGACAGTTACTAACTAGGTGACTTCTGAAGGCAATTGGTTGCACTGGATTTTATTTAGGTGTATCAGAGTAAAGGGGACTGAATACATTGGCACGCCACACTTTTCAGTTTTTTATTTGTAAAAAAATTTGAAAACCATGTATCATTTCCCTTCCACTTCACAATTATGCGCCACTTTGTGCTGGTCTATCACACAATATCCCAATAAAATACATTTACGTTTGTGGTTGTAACGTGACAAAATGTGGGAAAGTTCAAGGGGTATGAATACTTTTGCAAGCCACTGTATATTGTAAATAGCTGTGGTCCCAGCACCGAGACTTGTGGTACCCCAATCGTCACTGCCTGCCATTCTGAAAATGACCCGTTAATCCCCACTCTTTGTTTCCTGTCTAACAATCAATTTCTATCCATGTTAGTACCCTACCCCCAATACCAGGTGCTCTAATTTTGCCCACTAATCTCCTATGTGGGAACTTATCAAATGCTTTTTGAAAGTCCAGGTACACTACATCCACTGGCTCTCCCTTGTCCATTTTCTTAGTTACATCCTCAATAAATTCCAGAAGATTAGTCAAGCATGATTTCCCCTTCATAAATCCATGCTGACTCAGATCGATCCTGTTACTGCTATCCAAATGTGCCACTATTTGGTCTCTTATAATTGACTCCAGCATCTTCCCCACCACCGATGTCAGGTTAACTGGTCTATAATTCCCTGTTTTCTCTCTCCCGCCTTTCTTAAAAACGATAACATTAGCTACTCTCCAATCCACAGGAACTGATCCTAAATCTATAGAACATTAGAAAATGATTACCAATGCGTCCATGATTTCCAGAACCACGTCCTTAAGAACCCTGGGATACGGACCATCAGGCCCTGGGGATTTATCAACCTTCAGTCCCATCAGTATAAACAACACCATTTCCTCCCTTATTGTGAATTTCCTTCAGTTCCTCCGTCACCCTAGATCCTCTGGCCACTAGAACATCAGGGAGATTGTTTGTGATTTCGTTAGTGAAGACGGCTCCAATGTACCTGTTCAACTCATCTGCCATTTCCTTGTTCCCCATAATAAAGAAATCAAGGGTCCAAATTTGGTCTTAACTATTTTTTTCCTCTCAACATACCTAAAGCTTTTACTATCCTCCTTTATATTCTTGGCTAGCTTACCTGCATACCTTATCTGTTCTCCCCCATATTGATTTTTTTGTTATCTTCTGTTGCTCTTTAAAAGTTTCTCAATTCTCTGGCTTCCCGCTCATCTTTGCTATGTTGTACTCCTCTTTTATTTTTATACTGTCCCTGACATCCATTGTCAGCCACGGTCACCCCTTACTCCCTTTGGAATCTTTCATCCTCTTTGGAATGAACTTATCCTGCACCTTCTGAATTATTCCCAGAAATACCTGCCATTGTTGTTCCACTGTCATCCCTGCTAGGGTATCTTTCCAGTCAACTTTGGCCAGCTCCTACCTCATCGCTCCTTGGTTCCCTTTGTTCAATTGTAATACTGACACTTCCGGTTTTCCCTTCTCCCTCTCAAATTGTAGATTAAAATGAATCATATTATGGTCACTACCTCATGGCCTCGAGTTCCCTTATCAAATGAGGTTCATTACACAAGAGAAGATGTGCAGGAGAAGCGGATGGAGCTGAGGTGTGGAAAATACACAAATGGTAAAACACAAAGTGTTGGAGGAACTCTGTGGGTCAGGCAGCATCTGTGGATGAAATGCTCAAAATTCTAATATCTGCAGTTTCTTCTATGTCCATAGTAGTGAGACTCCATAGTTTTGATTCAGGAATAAGGAGAACTGTTCTTCTGGAAGGCAGGGTATTGTCCAATTCACCTGTGCCCTATTGTGGATATTTAGTTTAGTTTAGTTTATTGTCACATGTGCCAAAATACAGTGAAAAGCTTTTGTCTTGTGCTAATCAGACAGCAGAAAGACAATGCAAGATTAGAATCGAACCATCCACAGTGTACAGATACACGATAAAGGGAATAATGTTTATTCTATCCTTGGCAAAGGATATTGGAATATGTCGATGAGCTGAACCATGTGGAATATGTCTATGCAACTGATGTACTTTGCATCGCTTTACATATTGAATTTATGTATTTAGCTGATCTGATGGGATATTATCCAAAACAAAGCTTTTTAACTGTACCTCAGCACACTTGACAATCTTAGACATAAACCTAAACATTTGTGGAACCGTGCAGAACGTCTCATCATTGGAGAAAATATGTATAATGGAGAGGGAAATGAAATTAAGTCCTCACGGAGGACAGGGGAATGGAAGTATAATTGTGGAAGTTGCAGGAGTGTCTAGGCTTGAGATGGATGTTTGATGCTAACCTATCCACTGAAATGGAGACAGTGAGATCCAGAAAAGGAAGAATTAGAGCTGAACCATGTGGAAGTGACAGCAGGACAGAAATTGGCATCAAAAGTGATTGAAATTGTCTAGCTCTATATGAATGGAGGAGGAAATCATCAATGTACTTATTCATCGATTGGGGAAAAAACAATTGAAAGAGGGAGTTAGCAAGCCTGAAGCAAAGTCTGGTCCACATCTCCTACGAAAATTTTTCAGGTCGACGCCTGAGGAAGGGACACTTTACCTTTGTCTTGTAAGAGGAGGAACGTCAAAATGGGAAGATTGAAGGAATTGCAATGGATTCAAACTTTACTTGCTGCCGTCGAAGGGAAATAACGCCAATTTCTGTAAAATAAAGTTTATTCATCTATATTTATTGCCACATGACTTGTTATTACATCAGTTTAAAATTAAAACTACGTCCTCATGATTGAAGATGACTGCATCCGTTATCATATAACCATATAACCATATAACAATTACAGCACGGAAACAGGCCCTCTCGGCCCTTCCAGTCCGTGCCGACCATTTGTTTTCCCCTAGTCCCATCTACCTGCACTCAGACCATACCCCTCCATTCCCTTCACGTCCATATACCTATCCACTTTACTCTTAAATGTTAAAATCGATCCTGCCTCCACCACTTCTGCTGGAAGCTGATTCCACACAGCCACCACCCTCTGAGTAAAGAAGTTCCCCCTCACGTTACCCCGAAACCTCTGTCCCTTAATTCTCATGTTATGCCCTCTTGTTTGAAATTTCCCTACCCTCAATGGGAAAAAACGTATCCACGTCAACTCTGTCTATCCCTTTCATCATTTTAAAGACCTCAATCAAGTCCCCCCTTAACCTTCTGCGCTCCAAAGAATAAAGACCTAACTTGTTCAACCTTTCTCTGTAACGTAGTTGCTGGAACCCTGGCAACATTCTAGTAAATCTCCTCTGTACTCTCTCTATTTTGTTGACATCCTTCCTATAACTAGGCGACCAAAATTGTACACCATACTCCAGAATTGGTCTTACCAATGCCTTGTACAATTTTAACATTATTTCCCTACTCCTATATTCAATGCTCTGATTTATAAAGGCCAGCACAAGAAAGGCTTTCTTTACCACCCTATCTACATGCGATTCCACCTTCAGGGAACTATGCACAGTTATTCCTAGATCCCTCTGTATTTAACAGCATTCCTCAATTCCCTACCATTTACCATATACGTCCTATTTTAATTTGTCCTGCCAAGATGTAGCACTTCACACTTATCAGCATTAAACTCCATCTGCCATCTTTCAGCCCACTTTTCCAAATGGCCCAAATCTCTCTGTAGACTTTGAAAATCTACTTCATTATCCACAACACCACCTATCTTAGTATCATCTGCATACTTACTTATCCAATTTTCCACCCCATCATCCAGATCATTGATGTACATGACAAACAACAGTGGACCCAACACAGATCCCTGAGGCACCCCACTGGTCACCGGCTTCCAACCTGACAAACAGCGATCCACCATTACTCTCTGACATCTCCCATTCAGCTACTGTTGAATCTATCTTGCTACTCCGCCATTAACACCCAAAGATTGAACCTTCTTAACCAACGTTCCAATGGGGAACCTTGTCAAAGGCCTTACTGAAATCCATATAGACAACATCCACTGCTTTACCCTCATCAATTTCTCTAGTTACCGCTTCAAAAAATTCAAGAAGGTTTGTCAAACATGACCTTCCAGGCACAAATCCATGTTGACTGTTCCTGATCAGACCCTGTTTATCCAGATGCTTATATATATTATCTCTAAGTATCCTTTCCATTAATTTGCCCACCACTGACGTCAAACTAATAGGTCTATAATTGCTAGGTTTATTCTTTGAACCCTTTTTAAACAATGGAACAACATGCGCAGTACGCCAATCCTCCGGCACTATTCCCGTTTCTAATGACATTTGAAATATTTCTGTCATAGCTCCTGCTATTTCTACACTAACTTCCCTGAATGTCCTAGGGAATATCCTGTCAGGACCTGGAGACTTATCCACTTTTATATTTTTCAAAAGTGTCAGTACTTCCTCCTCTATTGAATCTCATAGTTTCCATAGCTACTCTATTCTTTCCCCTTAACTCACCGAGTTCAATATCCTTCTCCTTGGTGAATACCGAAGAAAATAAATTGTTCAATATCTCCCCCATCTCTTTTGGCTCTGCAGATAGCCGTCCATTCTGGTTCTCTAATGGTCCAATTTTATCCCTCGTTATCCTTTTGCTATTAATATAGCTGTAGAAACCCTTTGGGTTTACTTTCACCTTTCTTGCCAAAGCAACCTCATTTCTTCTTTTAGCCTTCCTAATTTCTTTCTTAAGATTCTTTTTACATTCTTTATACTCCTCTAGCACCTCATTTACTCCATGCCTCATATAAATATTGTAGATATCTCTCTTTTTTCGAAACAAGTGTCCAATTTCCCTTGAAAACCATGGCTCTTTCCAATTTTTACTATTTCCTTTCAACCTAACAGGGACATAAAGATTCTGTACTCTTACAATTTCCCCTTTAAATGTTCTCCATTTCTCTTCTACATCCTTCCCATGAAACAAAGTGTCCCAATTCACTCCTTTAAAATCCTTATGCATTCCCTCAAAGTTAGCCTTTCTCCAATCAAAAATCTCTACCCTAGGTCCAGTTCTGACTCTCTCCATAATTATATTGAAACTAATGGTATTGTGATCACTGGTCCCGAAGTGCTCACCAACGCATACCTCCGTCACCTGACCTGCCTCATTTCCTAACAGGAGGTCCAGCACTGCTCCTTCTCTGGTCGATACCTCTATGTACTGCTGCAAAAAACTATCCTGCACACATTTTTTTTTTTTTTTTTACAAACTCCAAACCATCCAGCCCATTTACAGAATGTGTTTCCCAGTCTATTTTTGGAAAATTGAAATCTCCCACAATCACTACCTTGTGCTTACTACTAATATCTGCTATCTCCTTACATATTTGCTCTTCCAATTCACGCTCCCCATTTGGCGGTCTATAATACACCCCTAAAAGTGTTGCTACACCGTTCCCACTTCTCAGTTCCACCCAAATAGCCTCCCTAGACGAGCCCTCTAATCTATCCTGCCAAAGCACTGCTGTAATATCTTCTCTAACAAGCAATGCAACACCTCCCCCTCTGGTCCCTCCAATTCTATCACACAGCAGCACAAGTTATAACTCAGGAATGTTTTCCCTTGTGTTAGGACGTGGGCAGGAGCCTGACCTCCAAGCCCACATTAGAGAAATGACCAATACTGTTTGCATTACAAAATCAGTTCAGTCACTTTCCTCCTGAGAGATGCACTGTTTTAAGGGAGAGTAGCCTGGTTGGACTAGAGCAGAGGACCAACCTGTTCCAAAGGTGCCGCTATGACATTCGCATGGGGGCAAGATACACCACTCTTTTTCTCCAGAGATGCTGTCTGACCCGCTCAGCACTTTGTGTCTACGGTGTAAACCAGCATCTGCAGTTCCCCTACACAAAGGTAAAATGTGAACCTTGGTAGCGAGATGTCGCTCCATTCTTTATTTCATTTAATTCAAAGAGCAAACAGCAAAGATCCAAAAAATAAATGATTTAAAAGAAATCGGTCTGGAGAAGGGTTTCGGCCCGAAACGTTACCTATCTCCTTCCCTCCATATATGCTGCTGCACCCGCTGAGTTTCTCCAGCATTTTTGTGTACCTCCAAAAAAGAAATGTTCAGAATCAGAATTCCCACAAAGTACTGCTGGCGAGGAAGGGGAATCTCTGCTATGGTTTGTGCTCCAGCCCACACTGCGTGCGTTAACTTGCACATATCCGCAGAGAACTGCACAGAAGTTCATATAAGCAGGAGTTAACTGAGAGGGGTTTTTTTTTGTTGGAAACTGCCATGGGCAGTTATCGAACCTCCCTCTTCTCTCAAAAAAAGAAGACGCCAATATTCTCTATCTCTCTTCCTCCAGCGTCCGCCGGCATTTTTTACCAAATCGTGCGTCCGATCACCTTCGTCCATCTTCATTTTTCGTTGCCGACCCCTGAGATGGGGCCCGGTGCATCCGCACGCACAATCTCTGTGCAGGACCTCCTGTGAATAGATGCCACTTTTAACTGCAACATGCTCCGCGCGGGACAGCGCTTTATCACGGGCATTCTTTTTACTGTCAAACTCTCTGCTTTCCTGGCAACATGCCACGGCAGTCTGCCGCCGGACAGTTTGCATTTCGCAGACGAGAAGCAAGGTTTGTGAATTTTGGAAAACTATCTCTATGCTCAACAGTTTTCTCCCGTGCCCTTACTTGCACTGGGCAATAACGCCAGTGCAAGTAAAACTACTCTTTTAGGCATGGTGGCTGGAACCTGTGGATGGGTGCGCGTAGTTACCATCTGTGTTATTTTTTTCTGCCTTTCAGAAAAGTTCATGAAGGCTTTGCAGAGCTATGAAATCGTTCAACCCGTCAAAGTGGACGAAAGTGGAACTTTTCTCTCCCGGGACGTCATTCACCATGTCAGTCACGTTGGAAGGCGGGACCTCAGCAAGCAAGCCGACCGCGTATATTACCAAATTGTTCACCGGGGGCGAAAATTGCTCTTTAACTTGACTGTCAACCGACCTTTTCTTTCTCCGGGCTTCGTCCTGGAGAGAAGGTACGGGAACTATAGTGATGCCGTGGTTCAGACCCATGCAGAGAGCACGTGTCATTTCCTAGGCAGAGTAGAGCATCAAACTCTGGGGAGTGGCGCGGCTGCCGTCAGTACCTGTGAAGGACTGGTAAGTGGCAACGAGGGGGTTAACATGGGGATGGTTCAGCTTTGCTGAGAGATGCAAGGCGCGAAATAACTTTCATCTCATTAAGAGCGGGGTAGTTGTTCCCCCACCCAAAATCATAACCGAAAATATACATGCCGGCAACACTGGATCTACTCTATAACGCTTTCTTTAGAAATTATAATTATTTGCACTGATGTATGGAATGGAAGGAGATCTAAGAGCAAACCCAGCAAATCCTGGAATCACTCAATATCTTCAGAGAGAATCGAGCAGTGCACATACCAGGCATTTCATCAGGCTAAACTGGTCGTTTCTCTCCACGCCTGCTGATTGCTTCCAATTTTGTTTTCTGTTTTTTTGTGCCTTGTTTAAACCAAATATACTAGTATCTTTGGTTTAAACGTCAACACAGCTGTGTTTGCACTGTTCCACAGTACAGATTGCATCTCAGCTCTGCAGTTTTCGTACCGTATGGCAAGGCAACACCAGCATTCTGTTTTGAAAGTTAAAGCAAAAAGCAAAGCAAAAAGCAACAGTTGCTGGACATTTAAAATAAATGCAGAAAATGCTGGAAATACTTAGCAGGTCAGACAACCTCTGTGAAGATACACTTCAGTCTTGTGCATCTTCAATCACATGCTGACTGACCAGCTGAGTATTTCCAGCATTTTCTGTTATCTGACATTTTAAAACTGTACTAAATTTGCTCCATTGTTTTTGCAAAGGGTTGTCTGATGAAGCCTAACTTGAGTGGAATCACATGGTCAAGGAGACTCAGCTTTGTTAATTATGATCAGACCTGTAGTGTGGCTATTCTGCTTTGTTGAAGAGAATCATCTGCCACACAACAGGAATGTCATGAAGCCAGAGAGGGTGCAGTTATGTTTCGTAAGCATGTTGGCGGGACTGGAAGTTGTAATGGTTCAATGGTATTTTATTGTCACATGTACCAAGACACAGCGAGGAGAGCCTGATTAGGTGGAAGTGTTATTATCACAACGTTTAAGAAACACTTAGACAGATACATGGATAGGACAGATTTAGAGGGATATGGGCCAAATGCAGGTAGGTGGGACTAGTGTAGATTGGATATTGTGGATGGTGTGGGCAAGTTGGCCAAAGGGCTTGTTTCCACGCTGTAAGACTCTATGACTAGAACATTGACCATAGTTGCTACTCCTGAGAGGAACGTGTCACCCCCAGTTGGACAAATGCATATGTGGGCATTTGTAAAAATAACTGTGAAGCCTAGGCAGTCAAATAGCCAGTTATCATACACCACTTATTGTCGAGTAATATCCACTTGATTTACGTAACTCAAGGGCAGCTGATTCTCATATCGTGATATGGTTGATTTCCATTGTCTTCAGAAAATTGAACCAATTATGTTATTCTTTTTGAAAGCCGAGGGTCTCTTGAGATCTCTTCCACATTAAAAATCTTATCAGCAGTCGTGAGCCTTTAAGTGGGACTCTGTTTCGCTTTAAATATTTTTGCACAGATTGCCATTGTGGCATCTAACCAGATGTGACCATGGAGTTGTATCTTCAGCATGGAAACAGGCCCTTCAGCCCAAGTCATCTCTGCTGACCAATGTGCCTTTCTGAGCTCATCCCATTTGCCTACATTTGGCCATATCCCTCTAAACCTTTCCTGTTCCTCAACATGTCCAAATATATTTTAAGCATTGCAATTATACCTGTCTCTCCCACTTCCTCTGTACTTATATACCCAACACCCTCAATGTGAGAAACCTCCCCCTTTACATCTTTCCCCTCTCAACTTAAACCTATAGTTTTAGACTCCTCTGTCTTGGGGGAAAAAGCCACTGATTCTCCACCTTATCTTTCACGATCCTTATGATTTTATAAACTATAAAGGCCACCCCTCAGCCTTCTTTGCTCTAGGGAAAAGAATTTAGCTTAATCAGTGTCTCCTCACTGTGTTTAGGTAAATGTAACAATAAAGTACCACTGAACCATTACATCTCAAACCTTCCAGTCCCACCAACATGCTTGTGAAACCTTTCTGCACCCTCTCTTGCATTATTCCTATGGTATGGCAGCCAGATCTGCGCACAATATGCAGGTTTGGTCTTGGAATGTAACAAAACAAATGCTTGTCACAGGATTAGCAGACCCCTTGAACGGGGTATTTTTGCCAAATTGATGGATGCAGTACAATTGTCAGCATAAAGTAGATTGATGTGAAATATTTAATGTCAAAGCTATTCACAAGTGTTTCGGCAGTTCATGCAAGTTCACATCAATATCTATTTTCTTTGCTGCTTTAGTTTATGGAGAGGAAAATAATCATTATTTAGTCTTATTCTTACTCATTGAAATTCAGATCAGTGAATCTAAATGTACTGCATGTTCAAGTTACCAAAGAACCAAATAATGTTAATTATTCCTCAAGGTATAGACAATAGACACTAGACAATAGACAATAGGTGCAGGAGTAGGCCATTCGGCCCTTCGAGCCAGCACCGCCATTCAATGTGATAATGGCTGATCAACCCCAATCAGAACCCCGTTCCTGCCTTTTCCTCATATCCTCTGACTCCGCTATCATTAAGAGGCCTATCCAGCTCTCCCTTGAAAGCATGCAGAAAACCTGCCTCCACCGCAGAGAATTCCACACACTCACAACTCTCTGTGAGAAAAAGTGTTTCCTCGTCTCCGTTCTAAATGGCTTACCCCTTATTCGTAAACTGTGGCCCCTGGTTCTGGACTCCCCCAACATTGGGACCATGTTTCTTGCCTCCAGCGTGTCCAAACCCTTAACAATCTTATATGTTTCAATAACATCCCCTCTAATCCTTCTAAACTCCAGAGTGTACAAGCCCAGCTGCTTCATTCTCTCAGCATATGACAGTCCCGTCATCCCGACCTTGTAAACCTACGCCGCACTCCCTCATAGCAAGAATGTCCTTCCTCAAATTAGGGGACCAAAACTGCACACAATACTCCAGGTGTGGTCTCACTAGCACTCTGTACAACTGCAGAAGAACCTCTTTGCTCCCATACTCGAATCCTCTTGTTATAAAGGCCAACATGCAATCACTTTCTCCACTGCCTGCTGTACCTGCATGCTTACTTTCATAGACTGATAAACAAGGACTCCAGATCCTGCTGTACTTCCCCTTTTCCCAAATTGACACCATTTATATAGTAATCTGCCTTCCTGTTTTTGCTACCAAAGTGGATAACCTCACATTTCTCCACGTTAAACATCATCTGCCATGCATCTGCCCACTCCCCCAACCTGTCCAAGTCAACGCTGCATTCTCATAAGCATCCTCCTCACAGTTCACACTGCAACCCAGCTTTGTGTCATCTGCAAATTTGCTAATGTTACTTAGAATCCTTTCATCCAAATCATTTATGTATATTGTAATTAGCTGCAGTCACAGCACCGAACCTTGCGGTACCCCACTAGTCACTGCCTGCAATTCTGAAAGGGACTCGTTAATCCCCACTCTCTGTTTCCTGTCTGCCAACCAATATTCTATCCACTCCACCCCCAATACCATGTGCCCTAATTTTGCGCACTAATTTCCTATGTGGGACCTAATCTAATGCTTTCTGAAAGTCCAGATACACTACATCCACTGGCTCTCCCTTGTCCATTTTCCTAGTTACATCCTCAAAAAATTCCAGAAGATTAGTTAAGCATGATTTCCCTTCATAAATCCATGCTGACTTGGACCGATCCTGTACTGCTATCCAAATGTGCCACTATTTCATCTTCTATAATTGACTCCAGCATCTTCCGCACCACCGATGTCAGTCTATAATTCCCTGTTTTCTCTCTCCCGCTTTTCTTAAAAAGGATAACATTAGCTACTGTCCAATCCACAGGAACTGATCCTGAGTCTATAGAACATTGGAAAATTATCACCAATGCATCCACGATTTCTAGAGCCACTTCCTTAAGCACCCTGGGATGCAGACCTTCAGGCCCTGGGGATTTATCAGCCTTCAGTCCCATCAGTCTACCCAACACCATTTCCTGCCTAATGTGGATTTCCTTCAGTTCCTCCGTCACCCCAGATCCTCTGGCCACTACTATATCAGGAAGATTGTTTGTGTCCTCCTTTGTGAAGACGGATCCAAAGTACCTGTTCAACTCATCTGCCATCTCCTGTTCCCCATAATAAATTCACTTTTTTCGGTCTTCAAGGGTGCAACTTTGGTCTTAACTACTTTTTTTCTCTTCACATACCTAAAGAAGCTTCTACTATCCTGCTTTATATTCTTGGCTAGCTTACCTTCGTATCTCATCTTTTCTCCCCTTATTGTCTTTTTAGTTATCTTCTGTTGTTCTTTAAACATTACCCAATCCTCTTGCTTCCCACTCATCTTTGCTACGTTGTACTTCTTTTATTTTATTTTCATACTGTCCCTGACATCCCTTGTCAGCCTTGGTCGCCTATTATTCCTCTCGGAATCTTTCTTCCTCCCAGGAATGAACTGATCCTGCACCTTCTGTATAATTCCTAGAAATACTTGCCATTTTTGTTCCACTGTCATTCCTGCTAGTGTATCTTTCCAGTCAACTTTGACCAGCTCCTCCCTCATGGCCGCATAGTCCCCTTTATTCAACTGTAACACTGAGACCTCCGATCCACCCTTCTCCCTCTCCAATTTTTAGATTAAACATGACCATGTTATGGTCACTACTTCGTAATGGCTCATTAACCTCGAGGTCCTTTATCAAATCCGGTTCATTACATAACACTAAATCCAGAATTGCTTTCTCCCTGGTAGGCTCTAATACAAGCTGCTCTAAGAATCCATCATAAAAGCACTCTACAAAGTCCCTTTCTTGGGGTCCTTAACCAACATGATTTTCCCAGTCTACATGCATGTTGAAATCTCCCATAACAACCACAGCATTACCTTTGCTACATGCCAATTTTAATTCCTGAATCAACTTGCACCCTATGTCCAGGCTACTGTTTGGGGTCCTGTAGATAAGTCCCATTAGGGTCTTTTTACCCTTACAATTCCTTAGTTCTATCCATACTGACTACACAGCTCCTGTTTCAATGCCACCCCTTGCAAGGGACTGGATTTCATTCCTCACCAAAAAAGCAACCCCACCCCCTCTGCTCACCTGTCTGTCTTTTCGATAGGAGGTATACCCTTGAATATTCAGTTCCCAGCCCTGGCCCCCTTGCAGCCATGCATCTGTAATTCCCACAACATCATACTTGCCAATTTCTAACTGAGCCTCAAGCTCATCCACTTTATTCCTTATACTTCGCGCATTCATATACAACACTTTGACCTCCGTATTCACGTCCCCCCTCGCACCGCTCGCAATTGGTCCTGACCTTACTCTTTTATCCCTTCTCGAACTTTCCTTCCCATTAATTTGAGAATCTTTTGTAATTTTTCCTGTAGTCACTTCCCCTTCAACTCCATCTTTATACTCCCAATTTGTCAATCCCTCCCCCCCACTATTTAGGTTAAACCCACACGTGTAGCCCTTGCAAACCTGCCTGCCAGAATGTCAGTCCCCCTCCAGTTAAGGTGTAACCCGTCCCTTTTGTAAAGGTCACCCCTACCCCAGAAGAGATCCCAGTGGTATATAAATCTAAATCCTTACTCCCTGTTCCAGCCCCTCAGCACACATTCAGATCCCCTATCTCCCTGTTCCTGTCCTCACTAGCACGAGGTACTGGAAGCAATCCAGAGATAACCGCCCTAGAAGTCCTGCCATTCAATCTTCTTCCCAACTCTCTGAACTCATGTTGGAGAACCTCCTTCCTCTTTTTTCCGTTGTCGTTTGCGCTTCGCGTCTCGTCTGCCGCCACAGAATCTCCTGTCTGCTCCTCGGACAATGGAGTCACCCACCATTATGGCTCTGCCCGATGTCAGTCTCGCCTGTCGAGTCCCATCTCTAGGATTGGAGCCACTGACATGTCCGCCACCCGGACTGGAAACATCGTCTCCCCCGACAGTTCCCAAGAGGGCGTACCAGTTTTCAATAGGCACAGCCACCTGGGTCTCCTGCACTCCATGTTACCACCATTTCTCTCAGTCACACACCTTCCTTCTACCCATATCCTCGGCCTGACAACCTCACTGTACGTTCTGTCCAGGAAACTCTTGTTTTCCCAGATGGCCCTGAGGTCATCCAGCTGCTTCTCCAGTGGCCCAACACGGTCCTTCAGGAGCTGAAGCTGGATGCACTTGCCACAGTTGTAGCAACCAGAGGCTCCATCCGTGTCCCTGGGCTCCCACAATCTTCAAGCCTCACATTGTCTCATCTGTCCTGTCATGTGTTCACCGCGTTCCGTCCTCTCGAGCTTTATGTGTAGCCTCCTCTCGTCAGCCTCCTCGCCAAAGACTCTCGAACCAAAGACTCACACTTTACTCACAAGGCACTTCCCTCACTGCTGCTCCCTAATACCCCTGTCCCACTTAGGAAACCTGAACGGAAACTTCTGGAGACTTTGTGCCCAACCCAAGGTTTCCGTGCGGTTCACGGAGGTTTTTGTCAGTCTCCCTACCTGCTTCCACTACCTGCAACCTCCGGCAACCACCTGCAACCTCTGAGAGCCGCATGGAAACCTTGGGTGGGGCGCAAAGTCTCCAGAGGTTTCCGTTCAGGTTTCCTAAGTGGGGGAGGGGCATTAGAGTATGCCTGCTCCGAAGTTCTCCTCTCTCTGACTCCAGCATGGTGTTTTTTTATAAACCAGCATCTGCAGTTCCTTGATTCTACCTAATGATTGGCTGTGTTTTAAAGTTGAAGTGGCTTAAGGAATTTTTTGGCTTGATAATTAGACGTTAGGGCAACAACAAATTCTAGGTGTAGATGGGCATGTAATAGCTCAAAACCTATGCAACTTTGATATTGAATATTTTATCATGATTCAAAAAGAAGAAATCTACCATTTAAAATCTTTCTGTGCATAACAGTAATTCTCTAGGTGCCAGCTTGGTTCACTCTTTTACTGGATAAAAGCCCAACAGTTGAAATAAGGCCATAAAGTTATTGATCCATGTAGCAAATAAAAAAGGCCCATTGGCTTACTTTAGACTTTAGATGTTGGAGATGCAGGGTGGGAACAGGCTTTTCGGCCTACTGAGTCCATGCTGACCAGTGATCACCCCATACACTAGCACTATCCTGCGCACTAGGAACAATTTACAGAAGCCAATTTGCCTACAAAACTGGGGGTTACACAAAAAGCTGGAGAAACTCAGCGGGTGCAGCAGCATCTAAGGAGCGAAGGAGATAGGCGACGTTTCGGGTCAAGACCCTTCTTCAGACTTGCCTACAAAACTGTATGTCTTTGGAATGTGGGACGAAACCAGAGCATCCGGAGAAAACCCACACGGTCACAGGGAGATCATACAAACACCGTACATATAGCACCCATAGTCAGGATGGAACCCAGATCCCTGGTGGTGTAAGGCAACAACTCTACTGCTGCGACACTGTGTTGCCCAAAATCAGATGCCACTTAGTCAGTGCCATCCATCAAGCAACTATCTACACAATTCTTACACAAATTGAATGTTATTCTCCTCATATTCCTATCAATTCTTATCTCTCAGCTACACACTAACAGCAATTTACGTGGATAATTAGCTTACCAACCTTCACATTTGAGATGTGGGAAGAAATTGGAGCACCCAGGGGAAACCCATGCAGTTGTGGGGATATTATGGAAACTCCACAGAAGCAGCACAGGAGATCAGGATTGAACCCAGGTCAGTGGAGCTGTGAGGCAGTGGCACCACAAGCTGTGCCACTGCATTTTCCCACACGGTGGATTTGAGTTTGGTTCCTTTCAGTGCTATGCGATTGAAGACATAAGTTTCACCAGCATGAATTTCAATAACTAGCATTTTCAGATAGTTTCGTATCACACTGGAAATTGAATAAGAAACTTTCCAGTGTGAGAATGCAAATTGCAATTGCATATCAGTTGCACTTTAGTGATATTTTTTCTTTATACAACTGAGCTGAATAGGTAATGGAAGGTAATGGGGAGCAACCACTGTTGGTCATTCCCATGCTATTCAGGACACCAGTGTGTTGAGGAACTGCCCAATACTTAGATTGTCCCATTGATCTCAACTCATGGTCAGCAATCAACCTAGTGCCGGACAACACCACTAATTGTCTGAATGCTCCATTCCTCGGACCTCCACTGTCCCTGTCAACATCAAAAATGTTAATTCATCAGAATCTGATGCCCGGGCCTTGAATGGCCTCGAAATTTGCATAGCACTGGTGAGCCTTTGACTTAAGTTGCCACTTGTCCACTGTACAACAAGTGCATAACATGCCCTTCAGTTGAACTACATTGTTTGGGTGAGCAATTTTTAATCAGAGTTCTGAAAGCATGTTTTCAATACTATGCTAAGTGCTGTCTACTTCTTTGATAGTACCCGGTTAATGATTAAAAACTATAATTTTTGGTAAAGAAAATTGCTGGAGCTAAGAACTGTATGTGTAAAACATATTCTCTCTATTACATGATGGAAATAATCATGTATATAAAACATATTTGCAAAGTAACCTGCCGTTGTCTTACGAAATAAACATTTCTCCTTCTTCCTGGTGTCACTTCTTGATGCGTGCTTTCTGCCTCAAGGAAGTTGATACTATAACCAGAAACTCATCGATCAATCCATAGCAATGAATTATAATTAATATCATAACCAGTAGAAGACATCTTTGTCAAAAGGTGACACTAAGACCTTTGCCTTTGATGATCTTGGGCTGAACATTCCATCAATGGATGCCCTGAAATTGAATCCCTGCGAAGGATGAGATCTGACATGAATAATGATTTTTTTTCCAATGATTGTAGGATAACCTGTTATTAATTAACAATAAAATCATTAAACCTAAACTGATGAAAGTAAATTTTTGTTAGTGAGATTATTGTTGAAGAATTGAGCATCTCAATATACCATCTGCCAATGATATGAAGTGGGGAACTACTCTGGGTGTTTGAGTTGGTAGGGAATCTAGGGAAATATCTTCAGTTCAAAATATTCTCTTACTCGGATTTCCAATTATAACTATTTTTAATGATAATACCATTATTTAAGATATCTGCTTCTTCTCGGTTGTCTATTCTTTTTAAGCAAGAGTAAAAACTGTATTTCATGGCAGTACTTTCATTTCAGTGCAGAGACAATTCAAATTAGTTTCGGGTGTACGTGTAAAGTACAATGATTTTGAATTATTGAAGCCTTCAGAAGTGCTCATGATATGCCACAAGTTAAGAGAATACTACTGTTGCAGAAAGCAATTGAAAAGTCGTACTCAGCTACATAGGAATTAAATAAGTGCTACATCATTCAGTTATTTACTTATTTTTCCATCCGTGACCGTGTGATCTCCATTTTTTTCAAGCGTATTCAAGTAGATATCAAGATATCTAGATATGTGTATTAGCAAGATATCCAATGCTTCACAATACTGTTAAAGTCATAAAGTCATAGAGTGATATAGTGTGGAAACAGGCCCTTCAGCCCAACTTGCTCACACCGGCCTATATGTCCCAGCTACACTAGTCCCACCTGCCTGCGTGTGGTCCAAACCTGTCCCATCCATGTACCTGTCTAACTGTTTCTTAAACATTGGGATAGTCCCAGCCTCATCTACCTCCTCTGGCAGCTTGTTCCATGCACCCGCCACTCTTTGTGTGAAAAGTTACCCCTCAGATTCTTATTAAACCTTTTCCCCTTCACCTTAAACCTATGTCCTCTGGTTCTTGATTCACCTACTCTGGGCAAGCGACTCTGCGCATCTACCTGATCTATTCCTCTCGTGATTTTATACACAAATCATGTTCCTCATTGCTAATTATTGATGCCCAGTTGCCAATGGTCTTGATCAATAAACAATTGCAGCATTTCTACAAGACCATAGACTCAGGGGTTTATGCCACATGTGGCAGGTTGTGGTACTTCCTCTTCATTTTTTTGGCAGATGTTGGGATAGCCCTGATTTGGGAAGTACTCCACTGCAGGCAAGCCAGAAAATGACATGAAATGCACTGCACCTCACTTCTGACTAAAAGCCACAGCATTACAGGGTGTAAATGGAAATAGATGAAAAGGGAAAATCCGCCAAGGCTCACAGATGATGAAGTGAAAATGGGACCATAAACAGTATTCCTTTACAGACTCTCTTACTTGAGTTACCATTTGGTCTGTTTTGGGATTGAGAATGTGCAAAATCTCTCATTAGTTTTAATAAAAAAAACAATGCAGCTGTTTCTTGTAATCCAAGCAAATTGATGCATTTTTGCTTATAACGCTTCATCCATTGATTTATTACTTGCTTTCAGAATAAATATATAGGTTCACTTACAGTAAACTATCCGACTTATTTTGAGTTACAAGAGACTCCAGGATAAGTATTGAGCCCAATCCTTTTGGGAGTGGCACAAGTATAATGACATGAATATTGACTTCCATTCAGCTTGAATATAATTTGCAATCTCCTGAACGGTAAAACATCAAGGGTGAGGTCAGGTGTAACTGTAACTTCAGGGAATGGTTTAATATCTGCTCAAATAATTAGATTTTTGCAGTCAAAACTAGTTAAACCACCCACCAGTGAAAATAGAGGAGGAAAGGAAAATACTGTACAATTAAATTTAAGATTTTCCATATTTTAAATCTCTAATACTAATTATCTACATGTAGATTAGTTTAATATGTGTTATTTCTGTGGTGAAAAGATTGATTGGCTTTACATTGTAAATTGTCACATTGCTGAAAAGGTACTTCCTCTCTTGTTATTGAACTTCAGTTTTTGCAATAATGCAACAATGAGTATAAAAGTTGGGAGGTCATGTTGCAGTCATATAAGGCATTGGTGAGGCCACATTTAGAGTATTGTGTTCAGTTCTTGTCACCATGTTATAGGAAAGATGTTTTCAAGCTGCAGAGGGTGCAGAGAAGAATTATGAGGAGGTCGCCAGGACTCGAAGGCCTGAGCCATAGGGAGAGATGGAGAAGGCTAGGACTAATCCTAGCCTTCACTGGTGAGCGTAAGAGGAAGAGAGGTAATCTTATAGAGACGTACAAAATCATGAGAGGAATAGATTGGGTAAACCCACAAAGTCTCTTTCCCAGAGGAGGGGAATTGAGAACCAGAGGACATTGGTTTAAAGTGAGGGGGGGTGGGGGGGAGGGGAGATTTAATAGGAACCCGAGGGGTAACTTTCTTACGCAAAGGGTCATGGGGAGCTGCCAGAGGAGGTAGTTGATGCAGGTACTTTCGCAACATTTAAGCAACATTTAGACAAGTACATGGATAGCATAAGTTTAAAGGGATAGGGCCAAACACAGGAAGATAAGACTAGTGTATGTGGGATATGTTGGTCGGTGTGGGTTAGTTGGGCCGAAGAGCCGGTTTCCATGCTGTATGACTCTAATTCCACAATGAATTCCACAGATTCACCCACCCTCTGACTGGAAACATCTCAAAAATAGACCACATTATATTTCTAACTATTCCTAGCATTATAAAAGTCCGTTGACTGGAAATATTAATTCTGTTTCACTTTCCTAATATTTACAGAACTTAATGAGCAATTAATGTACAAATGTTACTAAGTTCTGAAACATAACAGAAGAGTAAGGATGAAATACCACTTGTATGTCACAAGTAATGAGGAGTCTGAAGCCAGTGAGCAGATTATGAAGATAAGCAACTCCCTTCATATATGATCAATCCCTAACTGACATGGTAATTTTACATTAATAACAGCACGTGCTGTGAACTTACCCTTAGTTTCTAGCGACATTTGACATATTATGCCTGTTCAGTTCAGACTTGCAACTTTATAGTGTCTTTAAAGAAATCTTTTGGAAAATATATTTGATTGTTGACTTATTTACTGTTTAAGGGGTGACTATATTTCAATTCCTAAGGACAATTATGTTTTAAAAAGTACCCTCAATCTGTATACTCAAGTTGAACAATCTATTTCAAATCATCAGAGAAATGGAGTTTCTCATGGTAGTTTTATGAATGATTACAAAATAATCTCTGTGCAAAAAAATGAAAATCAAGGTTACTTGAATTAGGAAAATGTAAAAATAACAGCAAAATTGTGCATCAGTTTGATGAACGGACCCGACCCGAAACATCACCTGTCCACGTCCTCCAGATATGTTGCCTGACTCGCTGAGTTACTCCACCACTTTGTGTTCTAAGTTGAAAGCAGTTAATCAGGAACCTTTGATATTAAGTCTGATTATTAAATGAAACACCTTGGTGCCTAAGAAGAGGCTTTTAATGTAGTTAAAGCCCTTGTACCTCTTGGGAATGTTATCAAACAATACCTGATGTTGAGTCGTATATTAGTGAAGATAACAAAGAGCTAGGTAGATTTTCTGGAGGGTTTTTAAAGAGGAATGGAAAGTAGAGAGGTGGAGAGATTTAGGATGAGAATTCCCAAACTTAAGTGCATAGCAACTGATGGCACAGCTATCAATACTGGAGCAAATACAATTATGTTTGCTCAAGTAGCCAAAATTAGGGGAAGAGCAGATGTCAAGGATTGATGTAAAATAAAAGGTAAACCCAGGAATATATAAACACAAAAAAAAATAAAGCCAGTGGCCTTAACAGCAGGTCACAGTACATTACTAAAATAGAAACATAAAACATAGAAAATAGGTGCAGGAGGAGGCCATTCGGCCCTTCGAGCCAGCACCGCCATTCATTGTGATCATGGCTGATGATCCCCAATCAATAACCCGTGCCTGCCTTCTCCCCATATCCCTTGATTCCACTAGTCCCTAGAGCTCTATCTAACTCAGTAAGTACAAGAGGTCGTGGATGAATGAGCCGCTTTGAATTAGGACATTACTGGCAGATTCTCAAGTTATTGGAGAACAGAAGACAAGAAGGTAACCAGGGATGTACTGGAAAACTCAAGTCTAGATGTAGCAAAAACGTGATTGAGCTTCTCAGCAGCAGATGAGCTCAGGCTGGGGCAGAATCAGATATTGTGCATCAGTCCAATGAAGGAACCCAACCCAAAACGTCGACTGTCCATGTGCTCCAGAGATGTTGTGTTCTAAGTAGGAAACAGTTAATCATGAACCTTTGATGTTTAGTCTGATTATTAAATGCAGCACCTTGCTGCTTAGAAAGGCTCTAACTATGTGACAGCCTGAGGAAGCCAATTATTTTGTCTGTGTCGTGAATCATATTTCCATTTCTACTAATATCAATACAGGTCAATCGTAAACTGCAGGAAGAGAGTGCAGAATCAGTGTGTGAGCAATTCTGACTGCCATTTCACCTGCTTGCTTTCCGTTGCAGGTTCTCTTTATCAATGGCCAATGATTTGGAATTTTGTATTGAACCTTCTAAATTATTTCAATTTTTGAGCCTTTTTACAATTTCATCTGACCTGTTATTAAGTATTGAAAGTACGTTTTCCTATGATTATAGTTGAATCACAGCTTTCGTCTACAGGTGATTATAAGGACTCCAACAGATTCTGAATTGCCTTGTTCAATCAGTGGCAATGAATTAATTTGGATCACAGTTCATAGGGAAACAATTGCCCATCATTGTCAATGACTTACCAGCATTCATAATTGTGCATTTATTTCCGTTCCCTGTGGTATCTTTCATTATGTCTTGCTGAGTTAATATTTTTCTATATTTGCATGATCTATAGGCATCATTTTATTTAGTTCTGATGAGAGTGAGGGATGCTAACATAAGGAAAAGTACTTCCCTATTATTTCATGCAGAACCTACTACCAAATTATCTCCTGAGTTTCTTCTGAATTTCAAGTTGTTCTCAGAAATATGAATGGCCCTTAAATGCTCACACCACTAAGATCTGTGGCATAATTTGACACATTACCCTACAGGGCGGGGTAGGTGACTAAAGAGTTAGTGCGGGAGCACTGTGGAACTAGTAACCAACATTCTATTAGTTTTTAAATAGTTATGAAAAAGGAAAGGGCTGGTCCACAAGTTGAAGTCCTAAAATGAGGCAAAGCCGATTTTAGTGGGATTAGACAGGAACTTTCCAAAGCTGATTAGGGGGAGGCTGGTGCAGGGGAAAGGAGATCCAGCAAGTAATAGGCTTTTAAATGTGAGATAGTGAGAGCTCATGACCAGCAAGTTCCTGTTTGAGTGAAGGACAATGCCGGGCAGGAGATTGTTCTTCAAAATAGAGGTATATAGCTGGTGTAGGCAGCCGAGTGAGTAAATCCCTTGAAGAGTATAGGGGTAGAGGAATATACAAAAGGGCAAGCAGGAGGATAAAAAGGGGACATGAGACAGCTTCGTAGAAAGGTAAAGGAGAATTTAGAGTGATTCTACGTATATCAAGGGCAAAAGAGTAATGAGGGTGGGAATAGGGCACCTTGAAGGACCGGGTCTTCAACGTGTGGGTCTATAGGAGATGGGCAAGGTGTTAAATTAATATTTATTAAACGTGTTATCTGTGGAGAAAGATGTAGTATTCTCAAGAACTCTGTAAATTTAATGGTGATGTTTGGAAGTGAGTCCACAATACAGAAGAGATGCTGGTGACCTTAAGGTACATAATGGTAGGTAAATCCCCATGATCTGATCCAGGGTTTCCTTAGGCATGGTTGGTAACTAGCAACTAAATTATGGGGCCACTGGCACAAATATTTGATTCATTGATAACCATGTGTGACTTAAGGAAGTAGCTCAGGAAATAGTGGATGCATTAGTGATAATCTTTCAAAACTCTTTAGATTCTGGAGTAGTTCCTGAGGATTGGCGGGTAGCAAATGTAACCCCTCTTTTTAAGAAGGGAGGGAGAGAGAAAACGGGGAATTACAGACCAGTTAGTCTAACATCGGTAGTGGGGAAACGGCTAGAGTCAGTTATTAAAGATGGGATAGCAGCACATTTGGAAAGTGGTGAAATCATTGGACAAAGTCAGCATGGATTTACGAAAGGTAAATCATGTCTGACGAATCTTGTGGAATTTTTCGAGGATGTAACTAGTAGCGTGGATAAGGGAGAACCAGTGGATGTGGTATATCTGGACTTCCAGAAGGCTTTCGACAAGGTCCCACATAAGAGATTAGTATACAAACTTAAAGCATACGGTATTAGGGGTTCAGTATTGATGTGGATAGAGAACTGGCTGGCAAACAGGAAGCAAAGAGTAGGAGTAAACGGGTCCTTTTCACAATGGCAGGCAGTGACTAGTGGAGTACCGCAGGGCTCAGTACTGGGACCCCAGCTATTTACAATATATATTAATGATCTGGATGAGGGAATTGAAGGCAATATCTCCAAGTTTGCGGATGACACTAAGCTGGGGGGCAGTGTTAGCTGTGAGGAGGATGCTAGGAGACTGCAAGGTGACTTGGATAGGCTGGGTGAGTGGGCAAATGTTTGGCAGATGCAGTATAATGTGGATAAATGTGAGGTTATCCACTTTGATGGCAAAAACAGGAAAGCAGACTATTATTTAAATGGTGGCCGATTAGGAAAAGGGGAGATGCAGCGAGACCTGGGTGTCATGGTACACCAGTCATTGAAAGTAGGCATGCAGGTGCAGCAGGCTGTGAAAAAAGCGAATGGTATGTTAGCTTTCATAGCAAAAGGATTTGAGTACAGGAGCAGGGAGGTTCTACTTCAGTTGTACAGGGTCTTGGTGAGACCACACCTGGAGTATTGCGTGCAGTTTTGGTCTCCAAATCTGAGGAAGGACATTATTGCCATAGAGGGAGTGCAGAGAAGGTTCACCAGACTGATTCCTGGGATGTCAGGACTGTCTTATGAAGAAAGACTGGATAGACTCGGTTTATACTCTCTGGAATTTAGGAGATTGAGAGGGGATCTTATAGAAACTTACAAAATTCTTAAGGGGTTGGACAGGCTAGATGCGGGAAGATTGTTCCCGATGTTGGGGGAGTCCAGGACAAGGGGTCACAGCTTAAGGATAAGGGGGAAATCCTTTATGACCGAGATGAGAAAGACTTTTTTCACACAGAGAGTGGTGAGTCTCTGGAACTCTCTGCCACAGAGGGTAGTTGAGGCCAGTTCATTGGCTATATTTAAGAGTGAGTTGGATGTGGCCCTTGTGGCTAAGGGGATCAGAGGGTATGGAGAGAAGGCAGGTACGGGATACTGAGTTGGATGATCAGCCATGATCATATTGAATGGCGGTGCAGGCTCGAAGGGCTGAATGGCCTACTCCTGCACCTAATTTCTATGTTTCTATGTTTCTAAGTACCGGATGACTGGAGGATGGCTAACATTGTGCCTCTGGTTAAGAAAAGCTGCAGGGAATTGCCAACCGCTGAGCCTAACATCAGAAGTGGAAAAGTTAGAGAAGAGAATTCTGAGACACAACACTGACATGTATTTGGAAAGGCAAGGATTGATTAGGGCATTTGTGCATGGGAAAATATGTTTCATGCATTTTTGATCAAACCTTTTCAAAAAGTGACCATGATGATTGATGAAGGCAGTGCATTAAACATTAATTGCATGGAATTTAGTAAGGGATTTAACAAGGCACTGTATCATAGAAACATAGACAATAGGTGCAGGAGCAGGCCATTCGGCCCTTCGAGCCAGCACCGCCATTCAATATGATCATGGCAGATCATCCAAAATCAGTACCCCATTCTGGCTTTTTCCCTATATCCCTTGACTCCCTTAGCCCTGAGAGCTAAATCTAACTATCTTGAAAACATACAGTGGATTGGCCTCTACTGCCATCTGTGACAGAGAATTCCACAGATTCATAACTCTCTGGGTGATGAGGCTTTTCCTCATCTCAGTCTTAAAAGGCCTACCCCTCATTCTTAAACTGTGACCCCTGGTTCTGGATTTCCCCAACATCAGCAACATGCCGTTGGCTTTCTTCACTGCCTGCTGTACCTGCATGCTTACTTGCAGTGACTAATGTACAAGCACACCCAGGTCTCGTTGCACCTCCTCTTCTCCACATCCGACACCATTCAGATAATAATCTGTCTTCCTGATCTTTCCACCAAAGTGGATAACCTCACATTTATCCACATTATTCTGCATCTGCCATGCATCCTCCTCGCAGCATTCTCATAGCATCCTCCTCGCAGCTCACAGTGCCACCCAACTTTGTGTCATCCGCAAACTTAGAGATGTTACATTTAATTCCTTTGTCTAAATCGTTAAAATATATTGTAAATAACTGGGGTCCCAGCACTGAGACTTGCGGCACCCAACTAGTCACTGCCTGCCATTCTGAAAAGGACCCGTTAATTCCTACTCTTTGCTTCCTGCATGCCAGCCAGTTGTCTATCCATGCCAATACCCTACCCCCATTACCATGTGCTTTAATTTTGCACACTAATCTCTTGTGTGGGACCTTGTAAAATACTTTTTGAAAGTCCAGATACACCACATCCACTGGCTCTCCCTTATCCATTCTTCTTGTCACCTCAAAAAATTCCAAAAGATTAGTCAAGCATGATTTGTATCATAAATCCATATGACTTTGACTGATCCTGTCACTGCTTTCTAAATGTGCTGCTCTAACAACTTTAATAATCAACTCCAACATTTTCCCTACTACCGATATAAGGCTAACTGGACTATAATTCCCTGTTTTCTCTCTCCCTTCTTTCTTAAAAATTGGAGTTACATTGGCTACTCTTCAGTCCATAGGAACTGATCCAGAGTCGAGAGAACATTGAAAAATGTTCACCACTTACGATTTTTAGGGTCACCTCCTTGAGGACTATGGGATGCAGACCATCAGGCCCGGGGGATTTATCTGCCTTCCAACGGTTTACCTAACACTATTTCTTGACTAATGTGGATTCCTTTTAGTTCTTCCCTCCCACTTGATCCTCAGTCCCCTAATCTTTCTGGGAGATTGTTTGTGTCTTCCTTAGTGAAGACACAACCAAAGTACTCGTTTAACTATTCTGCTATTTCATTGTTTCCCAATATAAATTCACCAGTCTCTGACTGTAAGGGACCTACATTTGTCTTCACTAATCATTTCCTTTTTACATACCGAAAGAAACTTTTACAGTCAGTTTTTATATTCCCCGCAAGCTTTCTTTCATGCTCTTTTTTCTCCTCTTAATTAACCCCTTTATCCTCTAAATTTCTAAATTTCGGCCAGTCCTCTGGTTTGCCGCTTCTTCTGGCCAATTTATATGCCTCTTCCTTGGCTTTAACACTATCCTTGACTTCCCTCAGCAGCCACGGTTGAGCCACCTTCCCAGTTGTATTTTTTCGCCAGACAGGGATGAACAATTTCTGGAGTTCATCCATATGGTCTTTAAATCTTCGGCATTGCATCTCCACTGTCAACCCTATAAGTGTAATTTAAGGTTAGGGAAGGTTAAGCACAATAGGTTCGTATGGAAGGTTAGATCATGTGGTATCCATGGGGAGCTGTCCAATTTACAGGGGTGCTACTGGGTCTGAAGGTTTGAATTAAAAAGAGAGATTGGACAGATTTTTTTCTTTAAGGCATAGGTGGTTCATGGGTGAGCTTATGGAGGTTCATAAAATCATGAGGACCATAGACTTTTCACACATGCACAATGACGAGACAGAGTATAGGAAGGAGATTGAGAACTTAGTGAGCTGGTGTCAGGACAGTAACCTCCCTCTCAATGTCAGCAAGATGAGGAGCTAGATATTGTCTTTGGGAACATGCCCCAATCAGCATCAATGGTGCGGATGTGGAAATAGTTGAGAGCTTCAAGTTCCTCACATTAATAGTACCAATGATCTGTTGTGGGCCAACCACATTGATGCAACAGCCGAAAAGGTACGTTAACACCTCTTCCTCCTGAGGAGTCTGAGGACATTCAGCATGTCTCCAATAACTGTTACAAATTTCTACAGCTGTAATCTGGAAAGCATATCGTTAGGTTGTATCACAGCTTGGTTTGTGAACAGCACTGCCCAAGACCATGCGGAATTAAAGAGAGTTGCAAATGATTCAATCACACAGACCAGATTTCCCACCATTAACTACATCTACATTTCACGCAGCTTTGGAAATGCAGCCAACATAATCAAAGAGTTGTCCCTGTCATTCCTTCTTCTCCCTGCTCCCGTCTGGCAGATGGTACAGAAGCTTGAAAATTTACACCACCAGACATAGGAACAGCTTATTTTCCTCTGTTATCAGGCTTCTGAATAGTCCTTCTATAAGCTATGGTACTGTTTGACACCTCTACTGCATTGAGGACATTGGACTTTGTCTATGGAACAAGCCTGAAGATGTGCTACAATGCTGCGAACTATATTCTTCATTCTGTATCTTCCCCTTTGCTTTATCTAATGTATTTGAGTTTGAACTGGTTGTATCTTTGTATGGTATATCTGATTTCTTTGGATAGCAGGCAAAACAAAGCTTTTCGCTGTGCTCGGTACATGTGACAATAATAAACCTGAACCTAAATTGCTTGCCCACACATTCCACTCAATATAACTATTGTTTTGATTTTAACCCGGGGCATGAGTGCAAATGAAATGAGAAAGGAAGTATTCTTACTTCGCCTTTCATGGTCTCAGGATTTTCTGAAAGTCAAGGAATGTTTTTCGTAGTTTGCCTGGTAAGAAGCTTGCCAGCTAACCTAACAATCTTTTCCACACCACATTTATGTCAAGTCCCATGCCCTTCATTTCTGGAATTGGCACTTTGAGGACTGAAGCTTTTGCCACCCAGTTACAAGTTTCTCCTTTCTATAGCAAGTGACCTTTTCCACGCTCCTTCATCTATCAGTGAGAGTAACAGTGCTCCTTTATATGTCCATCCAAGATTTTCTACAGGGATATGGTCACCTGGCTCTATCCTACCTACATTGAGCTCACACAAGCAGCACTGTGATAATGTCCAGATAATTTATTAATAAGTTCATAGGTGTAGAATTAGGCCATTTGGCCCATTGAGTTTACTCCACTATTTAATCATGGCTGATCTATTTTACCCTCTCAGCCCCATTGTCCTGCCTTCTCCCCATATCTTTTGACACCCTTACCAACCAAGTATCTGTCAACCTCTGCTTTAAAAATACTCACTGACGACCTCCACAGCCATCTGTGGCAATTGAATTCCACAGACTCTTCCCTCTGTATCTTCCATACTTCCATACTTCCATACATCCATACTTATGAGATGGACCACTGAGTGTACTTTTTGTGCACAGTCCAAGGTTCAACAAGGATCAGAGTCAATGTTCTCCCTGCTTTGTTTAAAAAGGGCATGGGGGTATGCCATTGAGTTTTGTTTGTTAATCTGCAAGAATTTCCTTTGGGGTCACTATTCATAGGATTAGATGGATATGCATCTTTCCTGTGTAGGTTCAGTTTCCAATGTTACAGAAAAAAGTCACCTTGTAGATCTATTTGGGAAACAGCATGAGGATGGCCACTGAGCAGTTGCTACCTAAAGTCCAGAATGGAATACAGATGTTTCCACTGCATGTATGTAAATTGTTTTAGGTTGAAATTAGGGGGTGATTGGATTTAGCAAGTCAGAGTTAATGTAACACCAAGGACCATTGCCAGAATAATTCAATCAATTGATTGTTGGGGAGGTGGGGAGGGTGGGGGGAGGGTCATTGAAATATACTGAATAATGAAAGGCCTGGATAGAATGGATATGGAGAGGATGTTTCCACTCATGTGAGAGCCAAGGACCAGAGGGCACAGCCTCAGAATAAAAGGACGTACCTTTAGAAAGGAGATGAGAAGGGATTTCTTTAGTCAGAGAGTGGTGAATCTGGAATTCATTGCTACAGACGGCTGTCAAAGGCTATTTTTAAGGTGGCGATTGACAGTCTCTTGATTAGTAAGGGTGTCAAGGGTTATAGAGAGAAGGCTGGAGAATGGGGTTGAGAGGAAAGATGGGGTTGAGAGGAAAGATAGATCGGCCATGACCATATTCTTATGCCAAGCTAGATAATTAATATTCCAGATATTGTGTAATTTTCTTACTTCTTGGCAAAGCTATTGCAAAGAAACGATCAGCATCCAGAAACATTGTGCAGAATGAAGGTGGATTCAGACAGCTGCCGTGACATGCACAGACTTCGCCTGGCTGTAACTCCTCCAGCACTTTCCCAAAGAAAGGAATTGGCAACTCAGGATGAAAATGAGCAGATTACATTTTAACCAGGGGGCAAATAATCTTTGGAATTTATTACTCAACAGTGCACAGACCATAGAACGGTGCAGCAGAGGAACAAGCCTTTCACCCACAATGTTTATGCCAAATATGATGCTAAGTTAAACTTATCTCCTTTGACTGCACATCCCTCCATTCCCTGCTTATCCATGTGCTTATCTCAAGTCAAGAGTATCGAACAGTTTATTCGTCACATACGCTTACGAGATGACAAAAAGTTGGGTGGCAGTGTGAACTGTGAGGAGGATGCTATGAGAATGCTGGGTGACTTGGACAGGTCGGGGGAGTGGGAAGATGCATGGCAGATGAAGTTTAATGCGGATAAATGTGAGGCTATCCACTTTGGTAGCAAAAACAGGAAGGCAGATTACTCTAAATGGCGTCAAGTTGGGAAAAGGGGAAGTACAACGGGATCTGGGGGCCCTTGTACATCAGTCTATGAAAGTAAGCATGCAGATACAGCAGGTAGTGAAGAAAGCAAATGGCATGTTGGTCTTTATAACAAGAGGAATTGAATATAGGAGCAAAGAGGTCCTTCTGCAGTTGTACAGAGCCCTAGTGAGACCAAACCTGGAGTATTGTGTGCTGTTTTGGTCCGCTAATTTGAAGAAGGACATTCTTGCTATTGAGGGAATGCAGCGTAGGTTTACAAGGTTAATTCCCGGGATGGCGGGGCTGTCATATGCTGAGAGAATGGAGCAGCTGGGCTTGTACACTCTGGAGTTTAGAAGGATGAGAGGGACTCTCATTGAAACATATAAGATTGTTAAGGGTTTGGACTCGCTAGAGGCAGGAAACATGTTCCTGATGTTGAATGAGTCCACAACTAGGGGCCACAGTTTAAGAATAAGGAGTAAGCCATTTAGAACGGAGACGAGGAAACACTTTTTCTCACAGAGAGAGGTGAGTCTGTGGAATTCTCTGCCTCAGATGGCGGTGGAGGCATTCTCTGGATGCTTTCAAGAGAGAGCTAGATAGGTCTCTTAAAAATAGCGGAGTCAGGGGATATGGGGAGAAGACAGCAACGGGATACTGATTGGGGATGATCAGCCATGATCACATTGAATGGCAGTGCTGGCTCGAAGGGCCAAATGACCTACTCCTGCACCTATTGTCTATTGTCTAACTATTCTATTGCATGTGCAGTGAAATGAAAAGTGGCAATGCTTGCGGATTGTGCAAAAAGACTACAAAACAGAATGGAACAGAATCAGAATTACATATTTGTGGGAGAAAAAAAGAAGAAAAAACAGCAATTTAAAAAGACACCACACAACAGTAAATTGGTGCAGTAAGTTAGTCCCTGGTGAGATAGGAGTTTACAGTCCTAATGGCCTCTGGGAAGAAACTCCTTCTCATCCTCTCTGTTTTCACAGCATGGCAACTGAGGTGTTTGCCTGACCGTAGCAGCTGGAACAATCTGTTGCTGGGATAGTAGGGGTCCCCCATGATCTTGTTGGCTCTGGATTTGCACCTTCTGATATACAGTTCCTGCAGTGTAGTCCCCATCGTGCGTTCAACCGAACGCACTACTCTCTGCAGAGCCTTCTTGTCCTGGGCAGAGCAGTTCCCAAACTAAATTGTGATGTTTTCAGACAAGATGCTTTCCACAGCCGCTGAGTAGAAGCACTGGAGGATCCTCAGAAACACTCTGAATTTCCTCAATTGCCTGAGGTGGTAAAGGCGCTGCCTTGCCTTACTCACCACTGCGGCATGTCAGATCCTCTGAGATGTGGACTTGCAGGTATTTAAAGCAGCTCACTCTATCCACAGTATCCCCACTTATCTTCAATGGTGTGTAGGACCTCGATGTTGTGCCCTCCTAAAGTCCACGATCAGCTCCTTAGTTTTTTTGACATTCAAGAGGAGGCTGTTGTCCTGACACCAGAGTGACAGATTAGCCACCTCCTCCCAGTAGGCCTTCTCATTGTTATCGGAGATCAGGCCCACCACCACAGTGTCATCAGCAAACTTGATTATAGAGTTGGAGCTGAACCTAGTCACACAGTCATGTGTGTACAGGGAGTACAGTAGGGGGCTGAGGTTGCAACCCTGGGGGGATCCTATGCTCAGGGTGAGGGACTGATGTATTTCCTCCCATCTTGACTACCTGGGGCATGGTGGTGAGAAAGTCCAGGACCCAGGCACACAGGGGGGTGCTGAGCCACAATTCCAGCAGCTTCTCAGCAAGTCTGGTGGGGACTATCATGTTGAAGGCTGAACTGAAGTCTATGAACAGCATCCTCACATAACCCCCCTTCTGGCTGTCAAGGTGAGAGAGAGCAGTGTGCAGAACCTGGGAGACTGCATCGCCCGTGGATCTGTTCGGACAGTATGCGAATTGTAGCGGGCCCATGTTGCGAGGGAGGAAGGTGCAGATGTGTTTCTTGACCAGCCTCTCAAAGCATTTTATGTGAGGGCCACCGGACAGTAGTAATTCAGACAAGTTGGGGAGGAATTCTTTGGTACAGGTATATTATGGATCTTTTGAAGCAGGCAGGGACCAGGGAGAGGTTGAATATTGTAGTGAGCACCGGAGCTAGCTGCGTAGCACAAGACTTAAGTACAGCCCCGAAATACCATCTGGGCCTACAGCTTTCCTCGTGCTCACATGTGTCAGAGCCCTCCTCACGTCGTGCTCGGACAATGAGAATGTGTGAACATCCCCAGCGATGGACCTCCCTCCAGCTTCGTTAGCCAGCATGCTGGCAGTGTTGACGTTGGCCGGCAAGCCTGGGGTGATGTTGCCCAACTCGAACCGAGCGTAGAAAGAGTTCAGGTCATCAGCTAGGGAGGTGCCGGCACTTCCAGTTGAGGGGGGGCTGCTCCGGTAGTTGGTTACAGTCCGTAGCCCCTGCCACAAGCGTCTGGTGTCCTGCTGCTCCATATGTGATTCCATTTTGTCCCTGTACCCCCTTTTTGCGTCCTTCACCGCCCTTCGCAGTCGGTAGGACTCTACCTTGCAGACGTCCATATTTCCGGATGCCAGGCCAGAGCTTTAGGCAGCGGTTCGGGCGTTCAGGGCAACGCGAACGGGCCTTTCCACCCAGGGTTTTTGATTCGGCAAGGTGCTAAGCCTTACCATGGGGATGATGTTTTTGGCTATTGTTGCGATGAAGTCCATGACCGCTTCCGCTAACTCACTGATGTCACTGGAACTTGCTTGGAACATATTCCAGTCGACATCAGTCAGTGCATCTTGCACCATGGCCTCTGACTGGTCGGACCACCGCTTTACGTCCCTCGTCACTGCCGCTTCCCGAACTATCCTTGGTTTGTACTCCGGCAGCAGGACAATGGCAGCGTGGTCAGATTTTCCTAAGGGAGGGAGTGAAACGGCCTTGTAGCCCTTCCGGAACGGCGTATGGCAGTGGTCCAATGTTCGTTCCCCCCTGGTGGCACACGTGATGTGTTGGTAGAAGTTCGGCATGACCTTCTTGAGATTTGATTTATTATAATCTCCAGCCACCACCATAGTCGCATCTGGGTTCTTGTTTTGATGTCTACATAACATATCGTGTAGGGTCGATAGTGCCCCGTCGGTGTCCGCATGCGGTGGAATGTAGACGGCTGTGACGATCACTGAGCCGATCTCCCAGGGAAGGTAGAATGGGCGGCATGAGATCGTCAGATGCTCCAGGTCCAGCGAGCAGGAACTGGAAAGCATCTTTATATTTCCAGGGTTGCACCAGTTGTTATTGGTCATGAAGCAGACTCCTCCACCCTTGGATTTTCCAGATTCTTCTGTTCTGTCAGCACAGTGGACAGTGAAGGACTCGGTTGGGCAGATTACCTGATCCGGCACCAGCCATGTTTTGTTCAGGTAGAGGATGTTGCAGCCCCTTATGTCCCGCTGGAATCTGACCCTCGCCCCGAGGTCATCCAGCTTCTTTTCCAGGGACTGGACGTTCGCCAGAAGAATGCGGGGCAGAGTTTAAAATGCGCACAGTTTCCGCGGGGCTGCCATGATGGCGACACACCACTATTGCATCTGCTTCCACCGCTACCCCTGGCATCGTGTTCCAGGCTCTTCCACTCTCTGTGTAAATTCAACCTCCTAAAGTGCTTGGAGTAAACGCCATCTGCCATTTTTCCGGTGGTGCGATTGAGTGTTCCTGCTTCGCGTGCAGCTGTCAGTCCTTTCATTCGTTTTGTTATTTATATTCTGTTTGTAAGTTTTGTTTTTGGAGGTCTTTTAGTCCTTTAGTCTTTTTTCATGTGGGGGAAGGGGGAAACTGTTTTTCTTAGTCACTTCCTGGTCGAGGATGCGACTATTCTCCGAGCCGCATCTTTGCCCCCTCCTCGTGGCCTACCATCTGGATTGGCACAGCCTTTCCTGCCGGCCTTTCCTTTCCGGCCGGAGCCTCAGCTTCAGCAGCGGTGCAGCACTGGATTCCATCGCGGACGAGTGATGCCTTACTGGGAATAGCCGTGTTGGAGCTCCAGAGTGCTGGGACTGCCGACTTTGAACACCGTGGAGCTGTGTTCTGCGGAGCTTCCAGCCACGGGCGGCAGGAGCTTCCAGCCACTGGCAGTGTTGACTTTCCAGCCTGGGATCTCTCGCCGATGTTGCCAGCATTGAATCTCCGCCCAGCTCGGCCTGTGGACTTCAGAAGTCGCGGTCTTTGGTAGGAAGTGGCCGATTCGGAGGCTCCGAGCCGCTGAGATTGTTCTTCCGTTCGAGGGACTGAAACAAACAACAGGCTGCCGTTGCGGCGACTGCGGAGGCCTCAATAGGTCCTGACCACGGGTGAAGAGAGGAAGAGGACTGAACTTTGGTGCCTTCCCTCACAGTGGGAAACGTTGATTCCGCTGTGGGGGGATGTTTTTTATGTCTTATGTTAAATTCTAAAGTGTTGTGTTTATCTTATTTGTGTGCTGCATGTTAACTCAAATTTCACTGCACCAATTGGTGTATGTGACAATAAATGTCCGTTGTCCTTTGTCCATTTCTGTAGCTGATCGATATCCTGCTGTATACTTTGCCAGCCTTCCACATTGTTTGCACCACCACCAATATTGGTCTTATATGCAAACTTACTAACCATCCCATTTATATTTATATATGAACTGTGATTTGTGTTTGGAACTGTAATCATTTACAGTCTTTCCGGTGACTGCATAGGACCCAATAAAAAAGCTTTTTACTGTGCCAAGGTACACGTGACAATAAACTAAACTAAACAAAACTAAACAACAGATGTTGCAGTACAGAGTCTTGTCGAACTCCACTTGTGGCTTGTGATGAGGGTTGTGATGAAAGCTGAATTATGGGCTTTCATCACAACCCTTTGCTTTCCATGAGCAAGCCAATTCTGAATCCAAATGGCTAAGTCACTAAGTCACTGGTGTCAAACTGGTGTAACGGCCCTGCTGTTCCTTTGGATCGATCAGCGACGTGGAGAGGGGGGACGTGCTGCATGGGCAACAGCCTGTCCTCCAGATGACATCGCCCAGGCTTGCATCTGACTAGGATGCATCACCCATGGTCAGTCATTATCGAGGGGGGGCAACAAGAAAAAATCGCTGTAAATCGTATGTATCTTAATCTTCTGGCTCAACCTACCTTGCAAGATTTTATCAAATGTGTTTTTAAAATCCACGTAGATAACATCCATTCCCTTTGTTGATCACCTATGTACTGTAAAGTATCTGTCAGTCTGAGACAAGAGTCAATAGCGGGTCAAGAGCGTTTAATTATCATCTGCACCAAGACCAGAAAAAAATTCTTACTTGCTGCAGCATTATGGACACATTAGCAACACAATGCGACACAACAAATAAACATGCAATAAATTGTAATACTATGCATTATCGGCTATGCAAGACAATCAGACTATATACTGCAAGCCAAAATACGTTGTGTATGTAGTGCAAAGTCTAGAGGTGTTCAGTGCTGAGGTAGATTTGTGGTTAGAGATGTACAGTGTGGTTGATGGGAAGAAGCTGTTCTTGTACCTGGAGGTAATAGTAAGATTAAATGGGATCTTACCAGTTTGAAGTTTGATCTTTATTTTATGAGGAGTTACGATGAGCGATTACGTGAAGAACCCCGCCAGTCCGCATGCGCGTCAATCTTCAAAGCAGCGGTGTTAAATCACAGATAACAGTAATTGAAGTAACATAGTAAGATTATAAACCTAGAACTACCAGATGACCTTTGTGAAATGAGGGTTGGGAGCGGTGGGCACGTAATCGTTCATCGTAACTCCTCATAAAATAAAGATCAAACTTCAAACTGGTAATTTCTCATTTAATCTTACTATTTTACTTTGGAGTCACGTGAGTGATTCCATGAAGATTTCAAAGCTCTGTGATTTCATGCCATAGATACGAATCCAGGCGTCCCACTGCATCAATTGACTCAGGATGAGTGGATAAAAAACAATTAATTGAACCATGACATTGATTTGAAAATGTTAATGGTTTATTTAACAAAATAAACAATATCGACCCCTCCCTCCCAGGGGGAAACTATGAAGCAGAACTTAAAATGGATTGGGCAAATATCCCCATTTTGGTAAGCGGCTTGTTATAGAACCTTTGAAAAGTCAGTTTATTTGACAATCCTGCGGCCGCGAGGATATGGTCGAGAGGGATGTCCATTGTCCTCGCTGCTGACGTTGATGCCGCCCTGGTGGAGTGAGATTTGAAACGGTCAGTGTCCACTCCTGCACACATGAGAACCTGTTTCAGCCACCTTGAAATGGTCTGAACCGACACTTTCATATGCGTTTTTTTGTGGCTAATCAGTAATGCTGATTCAGAACCTCTGAGCTCATGGTGACAATATAATATTGCAAGTGCGACACTACACACAGTCGTAAATCCATGGGGTATGCCGCAAATATAATCTTGAACCCTGACACCCCTGGTCTGCTCTGTTTAATTAAATCATAAATGTAAAACGTAAAGTTATTACCAGATGATACCATCCTGTCCAGTCGCAGCTTCTGCAACGTCTGGACCCTTTGTGCTGAAACCAACACCATGAGCATGACCACCTTAAGGGTGATCCCAAAGACAGGGATGTGGCTGGAGCCCACTGGTAAAGCAGCGCGAGCACCACGCTCACATCCCAGATTTCTGAGTACCTGGGCCTGGGGGGATTGGAGTTAAAAATACCCCTCATAAACCGGGATATTAAAGGGTGAGGTCCAATAGAATGTTGTTCTGACCCCAGCCATAAGTATAATGACAGGGCACTCCTGGCACTATTGATGGCACTATAGCTCAACCCTTCATCAAAATATAACGTTGACAGAAATTCTAGTACATCTGAGATGCATGCCGTGTGTTATGTAATGTTCCCCCGTAAACAGAACACCTCACATTTCCTGACATGAGAGAAGTACTGTTTTTTGGTACTATCCCTCCAGGCCGCAGCGATCACATCCACGGTGCGATCAGATAGTCCAAGCCCCAGGTATGGCCTCCTCAGAATCTACAAATTAACAGATCAATATGATCATGTAATGGATGTAAATCCCCAGTTACAGGGTGCACCAGTAGGTCACTGCTTTTCGGAACAGCCATAATAGGCTGTGTTGTTATCTCCAAAACGAGAGGGAACCATGGCTGAGTAGGTCAGTCGGGTACCACCAACACTCCTGCAGTGGAGTCCTGCTTGACCTTGAGCAAGCACCGACTGATGAGGCAAAATGGAGGAAATGCATATAAAAACATTCCACCCCAGTGTAGCGAGAAGGCATCTACCGCTACTGCCCCTGGGTTGGTTCCCATGAAACATATCTAGGTAATTGGTGATTGAGTTTGGATGCAATCCCATACCGAACAACAATATCATTAAATATATCATGATTCAACATCCATTCTGTGTTGTCATTGAATTTGCGTGACCTGGCGTCTGCCACCATGTTGAGTCTACCTGGTAAGTAGATAGCTGAAACCCAAATATTTCTTGTAATACACCAGTGCAAAATAAGATTAGCCAATCTATTACAAGATTCTGACTAAATTCCACCCATGTGATTAACATACGCCACTGCCATAGTGTTAATCTGAAGTTGAACATGTAAGTGACTCATAGTAGTACAATAAGCCTTAAGCCCATAAAACACTCCCAATAGCTCTAAATAATTAATTCCATGTGATTGAAGAATAAATGCCTCATGCATATTTCATCTGCCTCCACAGCTAGAGATGGTATCCGTAGCACCCCAACCTAAGGCACTAACTGTAAGACAACTGAGGGTTCCACAACCAGAATTTTGCTGGAACAACTTGAGACGTTCATAATCCACCAGTGCAATTCAGAAATCGCTTCAGCTGGTAATTGCATGGGCCTGTCGAAATGAAACCTGCATGTATTCTGAGTGCCTGTTCCTGTGCACGTTGTAAATTTTGGTAATGCAAAGGTCCAAACTGGAAAGGCAGCCACTAATTAGCCAATCAGGCTGGCCACATGTCTAATTGAAAGTTGTTGCTCCACCATGAGCTTGTTACAGCCTTCAATTAAATTTAATCTCTTGCCCCTGGGCAAAGTCACTAGCATGTGAGTTGAGTTCATTGAGAATTCCAAATAATCAATCATAGGGGCTAATGGAGTCAAGGGATATGGGGAGAAGGCAGGCACGGGTTATTGATAGCGGACGATCAGCCATGATCACAATGAATGGCGGCGCTGGCTCGAAGTGCCGAATGGCCTCCTCCTGCACCTATTTTCTATGTTTCTATCTTTCTATAATCACTCTAACTGGTATCAATTTGGATTTAACTGGATGAATGAGGAACCCCAATCTCTCAAACATGAGTTTAACAACTGAAACAGATAATTCAGCTGTTTCCCGGGCCTTTCCTATTATTAAGATATCGTCAAGTCAAGGATGATTCGACATCCCCCTTCCATCTTTGACCTAGGAAAAATGTTAGACACGAATTGATGAGGTTGATAATGTGCCTTCTCAATTACCCCTTTTCTATATAATTTTTCAATTTCAGCGTGTACCTCCAAATTCTCTTTTTTTGAGAAAATGAGTGTCCAACTTGGGGTATGCTGTATGGGGGGACACAAATTGAGAAGGAATTCAATTCGAATCCCTTGTATTCTATCCCATACCATTCCTTCAGAAACAAGTGTAATCTTCCTCCAACTTGTAGGTGATTCCCACTTAATATGTTCCTACAAGAACCAAACCCACCTACTTCCATGGTTACCGGTGGGTTTTTCGGCCCCCTGTTTCTGGGAAAAGGCATGTTCGCCCGTGCCCCTGTTGGCGTGCGCCAGCTGCGCATATTGGTGAATGACCGGCTTGGTCTTTGACCTGGCCCGGTTTCAGCAAACCGTTTACAGGGATACTTCCGCCGAAGCGCTCTGGCACTCAACGGTACTTTAATGAGTCTGACCGTCTTTGCCTCGTCGTCCAGTTCCTTGACTCTTTTTGCAAGGTCTTCACCAAACAGCAGATTTGGTGGCACAGAGCAACGAACTTCGGGTTGATGGTGGGGCGGATGGCACTGTTCCTCAGACAGTTTATCTCGAAGTGTGCATTACACATGAGGGCCAGGGCATCCTGCTGTACATCAGACAGGTGTCCTCCATCCACCGACCTGGCGAACGCTGTAATGCCCGAGGCGAGGAGCTTTAGCTCCCTCTGAAGCCTCATTTCCTGAGCTCTTATGCCTACGCCCATATGACCCCATTTGGCGTGGTTCTCAGCCGGCACTTTGAGTAGGACACAATTCGCCGGTGTCTCGTACTTTTTGGCTGTTTCATCGATAGTGAGCTCTTGAAGCTGGTGTGAAGCCAGATAGTTAATACTTGCAGCCAACTCTTCACCCAGCGGTTTTCCTGAGTCTGTTGGGATGGCAAATCTTGCTGCCAGGGATGATACCTCTGACTCGCGCCCTTCATCCCTTGGGGTATGTTCCATGGCTATACCCTCAGACTCAGCATCAGAGTAACACTGTCGCACGCTCTCCTCCTCCAAGGGGGAGACATTAAGCAGCCCTGTCCCAGGTGCCGCTGGCGCGGGCTGTCCAAGAGGCCGGCTCCTCCTGTTGGAGTGCATCTAGATGGAGCATCCTCTCCATTAGGAGCTCCATTCTGGATAACCATCCTAAGACGTTATCCATTCCCGGAGGGGAACCCTCCCGGCCCGACTCGTCAGAGTCCACGAGCCGTGCAGACTTTTTGGTGGCTTTCTGCCCCAATGGAGCAGCCACGATGCTTTCAGACTCCAAGCCTGCAGTCGTTGGTCGCACCGCTAGCGACTCTGTAGGTGAGATAGGCGGGCACCCGCTACCCGCACTTCCGCGGTCTTCCATAAGTACTCTCCCAGCAGCTCGCCTTGACTTCACCCTTGACGTTTTCTCCATACTTGGACTCTCTCCTGAAAACAAGAATTATCAAGCGCAGAAAACGACCTCCGACTAAGTTTTACACTTACCTGAGGCTTTTTAAACTTACCGCTGGAGGAGCAATGCTCCTCCCAGCCGGTCGCTGCGCCATGCGTCAGACGTAATGATGCACATGCGGACTGGCGGGGTTCTTCACGGAATCACTCACGTGACTCCGAAGTAAAATACTTCTCGGGCTCCTATACTTTTTTCTAAAAGAACGCCCTTTACTTCTGAGGCTATGATCTCTGATCCTAGACCCCACCAGTGGGATCCTGATCTCACCAGTGGAAACATTCTTTCCACATTTACTCTATCTATACCTATGCTCTTCCTGATGGCAGCATAGGTATAGATAGAGTAAATGTGGAAAGGATGTTTCCACTGGTGGGATCAGCGTGGTATGGGTGTTTGATCATATTAACTGCCTTCTTGAGAAACTGCCTTTGCTATAGATGCCTTTGATGGTGGGAGCATAAGAATAGCCATGATATACCAAGCAATATCCACCACTTTCTGGTGCCTGTTTAGTTCTTGGACATTTGAGTTACCAAACCAGGCCACGATGCAACCAATTAGTATGCTCCCATCATACCTCAGTACAATTCAATTCAATTCAATTCAATCTTTAAATGTCATTGTGCTGTGTACAATACAGAGACAACGAAATGCAGTTAGCATCTCCCCAGAAGAGCGAACTTAGAATAATGAACGGTAAAAAATATATATATGTTCAAACGGTATCAGTAGTGCAATTATACTGGGGGAAGGAGTGTCTGGGGGGGGGGGGGGGGGGGTGACTGGCAGTCACCGAGGTGCAGAGTTAAGTATTGTAACAGCCGCAGGGAAGAAGCTGTTCCTGAGCCTACGTTCGATAGAGTAATCCGTGACATGACAACAAAGGAAATTGAGGTGTTGATAAGCTTTCATTGTGATTGCATCAAATATGCTGGGTCCAGGACATTCTCCCTCCTGTACTCTTAACTCATCATTACCAATAATGTGTTCAACACTGGTTGCATCAGTGAATTTTAAAACGGCATTGGAGCTGTGTCTGGCTTCACTTCTATGGGATATCAAGAAAGAAGATCAGGGTACTGTGAACACAGCCTTGAGTTTCCTCTGTGCTAATAGTTGGCCAGTTCATACTGATGGAGATATGTTGATGAAGAAATCAAGGATCCAGTTACATAGGGATGAGCAGAGACCCAGTTCCCCGTGTTTGACGATCACTTAGAGGGAATGTTGGTATTGAACACTGAACTGTAGTTGATGAACGACAGCTTGATGGACTTCTTCTCGTTGTCCAAGTGGTCCAATGCAGAGTGGAGAGCTTGCGGCATCGCATTTGCCATCAATGAGCGGGAGATAAATTAGAGGGGGTCGAGATCTTTATGTAGGTAGGAGCTGACATGCATCATAACCAGCTTCTCAAAACACTTCATCACAACAGATTCACTTGCTAGTGATTGTCGAAGCACACCTCTTTCCTCTTTTGGGCACCAGTATTATGGACATTGTTGTATAGCATGTACTTGTAAAGCACCTTGGACCATAGTAGTGAGAGGTTGAAGATATGTTCATAAGTTCATGTGATATGAGCAGAATTAGGCCTTTCAGCCCATCAAGTCTACTCTGCCATTCAATAATGGCTGATCTATCTCTCCCTCCTAATTCCATTCTCCTCCCTTCTACCCATAACCCCTGATACCCGTACTAATCAAATATCTTCGTAAACTCTGAACAGTTGTTCCCTGCAACTTTTCAGAACATGGCCATGTAAACCATCAGGGCCAGATGCTTTTCCAATTACCTTAATTTGATTTTAATCCAAAAAAAATGTCAATCCAGTCTTGGATTTATTTGCTGATTTATTGTCCAGAATTCCCTGGGGTAGAGAATTATTCAAGGAAGATTGAACAGTAGGCGGTATTCCAGGTTTAGCCAGAGGGTGGTGAATCTGTGGAATGAATTGTCACAACCGGTGCTGGTGGTCAGGTCATTGGGTATTTCTAAAGCAGTTAATGGAAGAAGGCAGGAGAATGGTATTACGAGAAAAACAGATCAGCCATGATTGAATGGTGGAGCAGACTCGATGGGCCAAATGGCCAAACTCTGCTCCTATGTTTTATGGTATGGAGGAGGAAAAGCACAACTTTCTTAAACCATTGGAGTCTATATGCTGAAGGTGCTACTAGAGTGTAGCAGGGCAGAGAGTTCTAAGGTTTTGAACCAGGTAAGTTTCCTCATTGTAATTCCGATTCAGATTGCTGCATATCTTCAGTCTCTGTGGAAGACTTACATGCAGGGTTTATCATCATTGTACAATTCCATGCACTATTTTGAATGTAAGGACGTTGAAACCCCGCATGTCATTACAAGAATGGATATCATTTTCAGTATTTATGAACTTCGAGACAGCCAAGAGTCGTATGCAAATATATCCTTTTATATTATGTGCAAAGAATCATAGAGACACACAGCGTGGAAACTGGCCCATTGCCCCAACTTGCCCACTCCAATCAACATGTCCCATCAGTCTGAAGAAGTGTCTCGACCGGAACCATCACCCATTCCTTCTCTCCAGAGATGCAACTGTCCCGCTGAGATTCTCCAGCATTTTGTGTGTGCCCCATCTACACTTGGCCTTGGCCCATAAACCTCTGAACATATCCTATCCATGTACTTGTCCAAATATCTCTTAAACATTATTATAATACCTGCTGCAACTACCTCCTCTGGCATCTTGTTCAATATATCCAACACGCTTTGCGTAAAAAAGGTACCCCTCAGTTTCCTATTAAATATTTCCCCCCCTCACCTTCCGGCACCTCGCCCATAATGCGTAATTGTCAGCCAACTCATAAATTTGACTACCTCCATATGCATCAGGGCCTTCAGCATCCCTGCGACCGTAATACTGACTGCCCTGCAAGCACTTCCATTGACTGCCCCAAGTTCCCCTGTCCTCATGTTTTTCTGCACGATAACAAAAGAGGAGAAATATTCATTGAAAACCCTGCCCATCTCCCATGGCTCCTGAGAGAGTTGTCCTTCTTTGATTCCTGTGAGGTCCCATTCTCTCTCTTTTTCCCTTTACTTGCTCAGTTAGAAACATAGAAACATAGAAAATAGGTGCAGGAGGGGGCCATTCGGCCCTTCGAGCCAGCACCGCCATTCATTGTGATCATGGCTGACATTCCCCAATCAATAACCCGCGCCTGTCTTCTCCCCATATCCCTTGATTCCACCAGCCCCTAGAGCTCTATCTAACTCTCTCTTAAATGCATCCAGTGATTTGGCCTCCACTGCCCTCTGTGGCAGGGAATTCCACAAATTCACAACTCTCTGGGTGAAAAAGTTTTTTCTCACCTCAGTCTTAAATGGCATCCCCTTTATTCTAAGACTGTGGCCCCTGATTCTGCACTCGCCCAACATTGGGAACATTTTCCTGCATCTAGCTTGTCCAGTCCTTTGTATATGTTTCTATAAGATCCCCCCTCATCCTTCTAAACTCTAGTGAATACAAGCCTAGTCTTTTCAATCTTTCCTCAAATGACAGTCCCGCCATCCCAGGGATCAATCTCATGAACCTATGCTGCACTGCCTCAATCATGATGTCCTTCCTCAAATTAGGAGACCAAAACTGTACACAATACTCCAGATGTGGTCTTACCGGAGTCCGATACAAGTTGATGGACCAGAGCCCTATACAAGTTGATGGACCAGCTGAACCAGTCCCTTTCACAGTCTGCTTTTCATCCGATGAGAATGAGAATGGTCAAGGCATGATTAGTAAGTATTCTGATGATGATATCTTAGATGGTGAAGATGGTTATCAAAAATTACAGTGGGATCTTGGAGTTTAATCCAAAGGGGTATGTGGTGTACATTTTGGGAAGTCATTTAAATGCATGACCTTTACAGTGAATGGTAGCTCTCTGGGGAGTGCTGTACATTAGATCGATCTAGGTGTACGAATATATAGTAGCAATGAAAGTGGCATTGCAGGTAGAAAGGGTGCTGGAAAGAGGTTTCGGCTCTTTGGCATTCATCAGTAAGGAGATGAGTCCAGAAAATGGGATATTATATTCCGACTGTCCATGATGTTGGTGCGGCCACACTTGGAGTACTGTGTTCAGTTTTGGTTACCTTGCTATAGGAAGGATACCATTAAGCTGGAAAGAGTGCAGAAAGGATTTACAAGGATGTTGCCTGGACTCAAGCACCTGAGCTATAGAGAGAGGTTGGACAGGTTGGGATTTGATTCCTTTGAGTGCAGGAAGCTGAGAGGTGATCTTATAGAAGTGTGTAAAATCATGAGAGAAATAGATAGGATGAATGTCATTTACACAGGGTAAAGGGATCAAGAAACTCAAGGTGAAATTTTAATGAAATGTTAATTTTAAGGTGAAAGGGGGAAGATTTAATAGGAATCTGAGGGGCAACCTTTTTCATACAAGGTTGGTGAGTATATGGATGAGCCACCAGTGGAAGTAGTTGAAGCAGGTACTATATCAATATTTAAAAGACATTTGGGCAGGTACATGGAGACAACATGTTTAAACAGATACAGGGTAAACACAAGCAAATGGGGCTCTCTAAAATAGTCATCTTAAACAACATAGATGATTTGGGCTGAGGGCCTGTTTCCATGCTGTACAACTATCTCAAATCATATATACTTAGTGTTTTTTTATGCAAAAAGACTTTCTCCTAATTCGTACCCTGAGTTTTTGTTTTCCTTTATTCAATATAAATCATAACTCTAAAGTTATGTTTCTCCAAATTACTTTCAGATTGAATTAATGAAGTAGAATTGTGCCTAACAAAGTTCTCCCCTCCATTTCGTATGGTCATATAACAAGGATTCAGGCCCTAAACCCAATGACATTGCAGTAATCATCAAGCACCATTTTACGCAAACCCACATTTTATTCTCCCCACTTCCCCCTCAGCTGACTCTCCAAATTCTACCATTCACCTCCACACCAGGGATGATTTACCCGGCCAATGCACCTATCATTTCACATGCCTCTGGGATATGGGAGGAGACAAGAGTGCCTGGAGGAATTTCTTTAGTCAGAGGATGGTGAATCTGTGGAATTCGTCACCAGGGAAGGCTGTGGAGGCCAAATCAATGGATGTTTTTAAGGCAGAGATAGATAGATTCATGATTAGTGTGAGTGTAAGAGGTTAAGGGGAGAAGGCAGTAGAATGGAGTTAGAAGGGAGATATAGATTAGCCATGATTGAATGGCAGAGTAGACCTGATGGGCCAAATGGCCTAATTCTGCTCCTATCACTTACAGCCTTATGACCTTATGAAACTCGTGTGGTCACAGAGAGAACGTGCAAACTCCACACAGGAGGTTGCAGATGAACCTAGGTTGCCGGAGCTGTGAGGCCACAGTTCTACTATCTGTGTCCCTGTGTGCCCCCCCCCCCCCCCCCCCCCCCCCCCCCCCACCCCATCATGGACAGAGAAATAAGGAAATAAAGTAAGCAATTTACTGTTAAGTAAAAGCAACCCCTCTAAAGATTACCCCTGGGACAAAACACATCAATGGGAGATCGATCATGCAGAAAACAAGTATTCCATTAAAAGTGGGATAGATGCAATCCAGCCACTTATCATCAAATAAACTCTCGTCAGCAAGGTGATGAAAAGTTTCATGGAATGTGCTATCAAGCAGCACTTATCAATATCCTAAAAGCTGATCTCCAATTTAAGACTGCGATGCTTCGCTGCAGATTTAAATGACAAATAAGCTGAGTTGCATTGGGGGGAAGGATTGCTTTTGATGTCATGGTGGTAACGAGGAATTCACACAAAACCTCAGCCCAGTGTGAATAAGGTGAGCGTCTCCATCACATGGAAACACTGCAAGGGTTCTTCGGGCTTATGCTGGAGTCTCAACCACCTTCAGCTGCCTCACCAATGACCTTCCTTCATCGTAAGGATAGAATGGTAAGGTTCACTATTGATTGCAGCTCCTCAGATGTTGAAACTGTCCACTTATGCTTGAAGCAAGGCATGAGTGCACTCGTGCTTGGACTGATAAGCGGCAACCAACACAAGTGATGGTCGCTGAGCACTTTTGACAAGAGTAGTAGAAGCACAGCCCTTTGACATTGAACAATATTGTTATTCTCAGAACCTCCACATTCAATGTTCTGAAATTTAACTGGAGCTGTGGAATTAATACTCTGACCAAAGGGGAATGTCAGAGTCTGGTGAGTCATTGCCTCTGTCTCTACAGTCTGCAAGGCAGAAGTCGGAAGTCAGAACAACACTCTTTACATGCCTGGTGAGTCCACTTCCACTATCACGCAACACCATACAGGAGAAAATACATCAAGATGTTTTTAACACAGATAAAATATGACATGATGCTCCATTGGACCATAATCAAAATAATTAAATCATGAGGAGTAACAATTAAATTCAGGTCTGCTCAAGGGCAGAATTTGAAGGAGCACTGGTATACTGGAAAATGATATAGAGGTATTTTTCAAATTCTTGATTTAAAAGAAAATAGCCTAATGTTTCTAAGTTTATTGCACTTTAAAAAAATGATGGAGAGTTAGGACTAATTATATGATGACGGAAATGATATGCTTGACGTATCCTGAATGATGGTAAAGGGACTGGGAAGTCAGCTCTACTGAATTCAGGAAGAGCAATGAATGCAAAATAAATATTATACATTTGCTTTCATACATTTTACATATGAAGTATTTTTCAAGCATCATCATGACAAATAACTTTACTATCAAATACTGCAGGTGGTATGTAAATGAGGATTGCAAGAACTCTTTAAGTGGATGATGAAATCATTGGACAAAGTCAGCATGGATTTACAAAAAGGTAAATCATGTCTGACGAATCTTGTGGAATTTTTCGAGGATGTAACTAGTAGCGTGGATAAGGGAGAACCAGTGGATGTGGTATATCTGGACTTCCAGAAGGCTTTCGACAAGGTCCCACATAAGAGATTAGTATACAAACTTAAAGCATACGGTATTAGGGGTTCAGTATTGATGTGGATAGAGAACTGGCTGGCAAACAGGAAGCAAAGAGTAGGAGTAAACGGGTCCTTTTCACAATGGCAGGCAGTAACTAGTGGGGGTACCGCAGGGCTCAGTGCTGGGACCCCAGCTATTTACAATATATATTAATGATCTGGATGAGGGAATTGAAGGCAATATCTCCAAGTTTGCGGATGACACTAAGCTGGGGGGCAGTGTTCGCTGTGAGGAGGATGCTAGGAGACTGCAGGGTGACTTGGATAGGCTGGGTGAGTGGGCAAATGTTTGGCAGATGCAGTATAATGTGGATAAATGTGAGGTTATCCACTTTGGTGGCAAAAACAGGAAAGCAGACTATTATTTAAATGGTGGCCGATTGGGGAAAGGGGAGATGCAGCGAGACCTGGGTGTCATGGTACACCAGTCATTGAAAGTAGGCATGCAGGTGCAGCAGGCAGTGAAAAAAGCGAATGGTATGTTAGCTTTCATAGCAAAAGGATTTGAGTACAGGAGCAGGGAGGTTCTACTTCAGTTGTACAGGGTCTTGGTGAGACCACACCTGGAGTATTGCGTGCAGTTTTGGTCTCCAAATCTGAGGAAGGACATTATTGCCATAGAGGGAGTGCAGAGAAGGTTCACCAGACTGATTCCTGGGATGTCAGAACTGTCTTATGAAGAAAGACTGGATGACTCGGTTTATACTCTCTGGAATTTAGGAGATTAAGAGGGGATCTTATAGAAACTTACAAAATTCTTAAGGGGTTGGACAGGCTAGATGCAGGAAGATTGTTCCCGATGTTGGGGAAGTCCAGGACAAGGGGTCACAGCTTAAGGATAAGGGGGAAATCCTTTAAGACCGAGATGAGAAAGACTTTCTTCACACAGAGAGTGGTGAGTCTCTGGAACTCTCTGCCACAGAGGGTAGTTGAGGCCAGTTCATTGGCTATATTTAAGAGTGAGTTGGATGTGGCCCTTGTGGCTAAGGGGATCAGAGGGTATGGAGAGAAGGCAGATACGGGATACTGAGTTGGATGATCAGCCATGATCATATTGAATGGCGGTGCAGGCTCGAAGGGCTGAATGGCCTACTCCTGCATCTAATTTCTATGTTTCTATGTTTCTATGTTTCTATGAACTCTTTAAGTGGATGCTGCTCTTTGAAAGTACTTTGTTTGTACCTGGGAGGTGCAGCATTGACCCACTCTGCAGTTCAATCCCCTCACCTTAGTGAGATTTTCTATTGTGGCAGTTGAAAACAAGATGGAAGGTCATATTTGTTTTTGTTTAGATTAGTTTAGATACAGTGCAGAAAAAGGCCCTTCAGCCCCCCGATCAGCTAGCACTATCCTACATTAGGGACAACCTTAAAATTAACAATCTTTACCGAAGCCAATTAACCTACAAGCCTGCACGTCTTTAGAGTGTGAGAGGAAACTGGATCACCAGGGGAAAACCCATGCATGTCACGGGGAGAGTGTACAAATTCCATACAAACAGCACCCGTAGTCAGGATTGAATCCAGGTCTCTGGCACTGTAGGGCAGCAACTCTACCACTGTGCCACCATGCTACCAATATGGGAGTGGGGTTGGGGTGGGGGAATGGATTAATTTAAAAGCAAGCTCATATTAAGAATTTAAATGAAGAAAGACATTTTGATAGGTACATGGGTAGGAAAGGTTTAGAGGGATGTGGGCTAAATGTGGGTGGTGGGACTAGTGTAGATGGGGCATCTTGGTTGGCATGGGCAATTTGCGCTGTAGGGCCTATTTTGGTGCTGTATGACTTATGACTCAAATTCTTAAAGCCAGACACCTGCCGCAAGCAAACCTCTATTCATCAAATCACGTATGTTTGGAACACGCATAAATAATTAAATGTAAAGAATTTGTACATATTGCTTTAATAAAGGAAGCTGTATCACAGTATTCAATTTGAACAAAATTGTGTAATTGTGACAGTGCATTATGAAAAATGACATCTATTACAAGTTCACATAAATGCAGGTTGTCTGAATGCAGCTCTTATTGGAATTGGCTGCACTTTTAATAATTACAGCATATGGCATGAAACTAAATAATGGGAAAATGCAATCATCTGAATGATGTGTGTTTCTTACCTTTTTAAACAGATTTCTTCTTAGCTATTGCTTGGAAACTCATGAATTGGGTAGTCTAGGTTTATCAGTCTGCAGAGAAACTGTCTCATGAGATCAAATAAGGTAGAATATTCACACCACTCAGGAAAATTAGAAAAAAACACATTTCACCATGCTGCACGATCAAAATAAACTAAAATTGGCAGTGAGCTGTGAACCAGCTGATTGTCACAGATAATTATTACAGTCCATGCAAGAACCTCAATTTCTCCAATTATTTTGACTTTCTAAAATTATTTAACATCTTTCCTTTTTAAGTTTTTTTGAATCGCAGTACAGTAGCATAAAACATGAGTGTGCTTAGCATTTTAGTATTTAATATCTATGCCTAATTACCTTTGAATTGAATGGCCTACAGTTGTCACGTTACTACAATTGCTGTAACATCTTGTCTAAACTGCATAAAGTCGAGTCTGCAAATAACTATTTTCCAGTTTTATGATTTATGATCATACTTTTATTTGTTTAATTCCTATTTTATACAATTCGCAGAAGCAAATTCAGAGTAATTCGTGGAATGCAAACATTTCAGAATCTCCTAATTCCAATTATGGTCATAGAGCAATAGAGCACAGAAACAGGCCCTTTGGCCCAACTTGCCCATGTTGACCAATTTGTCCTATCTGCACTAGTCCTACCTGCCCATGTTTGGCCCCTATCCCTCTGAACCTTTTTCTATACATTTAGCTGTACATATAGCTTTTAAATGTTGTTATAGTAACTGCTTCAACTGTCCCCTCTGGCAGCTTGTTCTACTGTATATACCCACCACTCTGAGTGTGAAAACGTTGCCCCTCAAATTCCTATTAAATCTTTCCTCTCTCACCTCCCTCACCTGTTCTCTAGTTCTTGATTTGCCTCCCTCTGGTAAAAAATCTACCCTAACTATTCCAGTAACTTAAGCTTAAGGTAAACATTGCTCACCTAAGTACTGGGAAACATCACGTGGAAGTGTTGTTCCAGCAACAATAAAATATTTTTTGAAAGCCCATGTTTTCAGTCTTGATATTTAACTATAGCATTGTGACTATTGCAGTAGAATGCTGTGCTGTGGTAGGTTAAGTTTATTAATTTTCACACAGACTGTGGTGTCTTTCTGCAGCATAGTGGATTCGAGCTTATTTAAACAATTAGCCCATGTTTGGATGGCAAGTGTACAAGTAAACCAGAAATGTTATCGTGCTTCTTTTACCACAGATGCTGCCTGAGCTGCTGAGAATTTCCATTCTTTCTGTTTTTATTTCAGACATCCAGCATCTGCAGTATTTTGACTTTATGCAGCATCAATTTATTTCTGCCCTGTACTTCAACAGAATCAGTGACCTAGTGATCATACAATCACACACCATCAACATTGTGGGTGTCACCAGTGATGAGAAATTCGACTGGACTAGTCCTATAAATACTGTGGTTACAAGACTGAGACAAAGTGGTAGAGACAGGTACAATAACAACACTTAAAATACATTTGGACAGGTACATGAGTAGGAAAGATTGAAAAGGACATGGGTCAAATGTAGGCAGTGGGGACTACTTTAGATGAGTACCGGGTTGGCATGGACTAATTGGACTGCAGTTTCCTAGCTGTTTATCGCGATGACTTCGGAACAAATCAGAGGCTGGGTTCATTTCCTGAAGCCCAGAAGCCATTTCACCGTTGACAGTAGCCAAATTAGTCCAGTGAAGAAATGCTCTCCACTTGCCTGGATGAGTACAGCTTTAAAAGATCTCAAGAAGCTTGGTATCATTCAGGACAGAGCAACCTTCACCATTGGCAACCCATCCACTACTCAACGCATTAATTCCCACTGTGCTCCAGTGCGTGCCAGCTATTAAATGGTTTGTATCCAGGCTACTCCGATGTAACTTCCCAGACCTGTGACCTCTACCACCAGGAAGTAGAAGGGAGACTAGCACCCAGAATACCACCACATCCAGGTTCCTTGTCAGGTTGCATACTATGCTGAGTTGGTGGCATATTGCTGGATGAATTGATGTTTGGAATCTCCTGTCCTGCAGGATAGTGGGAGTACCTTCATCAGCAGTTCAAGAAGAAGACCACACTTTGCCATTGGTTCAAGGGCAATCAGAGATAAGCTTGCCTTACCAGTGATGTTAACATCTTGAAAATAAATGAATAAAGACATATTCCCTTATAAAAGCCAGAGTATCTAAAGTTAATTCTAATTTAAGCTTGATATGTAAACTATCAGTCCAGGAACAAATGCATTTATCAAAAGACACATTGTTATTTCTGCCCTAAACCACATATACCTGTCTCATACATGAATTTCATTCAAGCCCCAGGTGTAATGAGAAATTATTAAGCGGTAGATTAGGAATATATCAAAATATGCTGAGTTTTTGATAGATTTTGTTATTTTACCTTTGTATGTTTGAGGCTTTTCAGTACGTACCAGTGTTATTTTGCAACTTGGCTGATCTGTGTGCCAATGATTCACAAGTACAGGCTCATCTCACTAGATAGAGCTTTGATATGAGGAAATAACCTGTTTTGTGATATGAATGGTATGACCAAATCATTTGGCAAATCATTACAACTTGCACTATGTTTGGCAAATCATTACAACCAGCACTTGTTGTGCCTAAGGCTCTATTTGGTTTATCACTGTTATTTTACTTCGGAGTCACGTGAGTGACTACATGAAGAAGCCCCGCCAGGCGCATGCGCGTCATTACGTCTGACGCATGGCGCACCGACGGGCTGGAGAGCGCAGCTCCACCAGCGGTAAGTAGTAAACCGGCAGGTAAGTGATTTTAAAACTTTTCCTGCGGGTACTTAAACTCCGTGAGTCTGGCTCAGGAGCCAGCGAGAGTTGTTAGCAATGGAGCGAGTTGGGAAAAAATCTGTCCGTAGTAGGAGCTTAACGCGCGGGCCCGCGGTTAGTGCTCGCAGATCAGGTCGGGAGATACCGGTTGCAATAACGCCGGCTCCGACACCGGCTGCTGATCTACCGGCAGCTCAACTGCCTCCGTTAACTCCAGTGCTTCAGGGCACTGTGGCCACTCCACCAGGGATGAAGGCCAAAAGCAAATCTCTCAGGCCCGTCTTATCCGACGAGTCTGATGAGGAAGACTCCCCTCCTTCTAATTTCGATCAAATGGAAAAAATGCTGCAAACTTTGATGAGCCACAAAATATTTCAATCGGGGTCGAATGCCCCTAGGATTCCCCAAACAGCCTCACGTAGAGGCCCATATGGTGAAGAAGACTATACCGCCTATGAATATCAGTGGGAATCACCCTCACCAGCACCTTGTTTAGGGCTGGTAGAGACCTCCCTGGAGCAAGTCTCGGGAGAGCCAGGGCAGGAGGAGTCTGACCCTGAAGTTGGTGTCACTGCTTTTGGCCACACACCAAAGCACATGACCCATGCTCCAGGTGTCCCGGATGTAGCAAGAAATTTTGCCATTCCGGAAGGTACTGGTGAAGCCATGGAGGAAAACCTGGCGGCTAACATCAACTACATGGCCTCTCACCAGCTACAGGATTCCATTATGGAACAAACAGCCCCCCGTTATGTAACACCTGTTAATTGTGCGTCGTCAAAGTGTCCACTGTGAACTCTGCGATCTGGGCACAAATGATTGCAACGATGCGTGGACAAGAGATCCGATTCCAGCGAGTCCTCAAATTGGTGGGGGCAGGGATCACGGCTTTCGGCAAAATGGTCCGAGGGGCACCGATGTCCGGGACACAGCAGGATATGTTAGCCCTGCTGTGCAATGCACACCTTGAAGTAAATTGCATCCGGAAGATTGCTATAAAGCCGACACTAAACCCACGATTTGCAGCTCTATGCAGGTCGTTCAACATTGAAGCGCCAAATTATCAATTTGGCGAGGACCTGCTCAAACAGGTCAAAGACCTGGAAGAAGAGGCCAAAACGATAGGCCTCATGAAGACTTACGTCCCTTCCGCCAGGATGCCACCCCGCAAGTCGTTTTCGACACGACGGGGGTCAGATCCGGGGGCAGGGCCAAGCAGAGTGGGGCGGCGTTATTACCCACCTGTATACGCCAACTACAACCCTAGCATGGCGAGAAGAACAAGAACTCCAAGGTGAACTATGGAGGTACGGGTGAGTCATTCAGTCCAGGATAAATCCCCTGGGGAGCAACCTCCGGTTGGGGGTAGGTTACAGTTATTTTATGAGGAATGGTGCTGCATAACATCTGATCTGTTTATACTGGACACTGTCTCAAGGTCTCGAATAGAGTTTATGTCAGGAATTCATCCACCTGCACAAAATATGCCTAGTCGGGTATTGTTTTTTTCTGGACCAGAAACTCTGTATGTAAATAAAGAAATTGGGGTTTTGTTCCAAAAAGGGGTAATTGAGAGGACGACATACCATCCTCAGCAATTTGTGTCCAATATATTCCCCAGACAGAAAAAAGATGGTGGGTGTCGAGTCATTCTGGATCTAACCCAGTTAAATTCCTATGTCCAGTATAGGCATTTTAAAATGGACACCTTTAATACTGCTAAACAGCTGTTATCAGAAGGTTGTTATATGGCAACCATAGATCTGAAAGATGCATATTATTCAGTACCAATTCATCATCAGTACCGAAGATACTTGAAATTTAGTTGGATGGGACAGCTGTGGCAATTTAAAGCATTACCCAATGAGTTAACCTCAGCTCCTAGGTTGTTCATGAAATTGTTAAAAAACAGTTCTGGCACTGCTTCATCCCCAGAATCACTCAGGAAACAGCTGAGGAGTCGGTTTCAGCAACCAAACACCTGTTTGAGAGGTTAAGTTTTCTTGTCCATCCAACAAAATTCAAGGTAGAGCCATCCCAAAAAAAATGATTATTTGGGGTTTGTCATTGATTCAGTTGATATGTTAGTGACTTTGCCTACGGCCAAGGCCGTTGAAATCAGGGAGGTCTGTACCAGTCTCGCTGGAAAGCAACAACCCTCCATCCGGGAAGTAGCCAGTGTTATAGGTAAATTGGTGGCGGCTTTCCCTGTAGTGGAGTTTGGACCCCTGCACTATCAAAGTCTGCAACGAGCTAGAGAACAAGCACTTAAAGAACATGCAGTTCATTTTGATAGACCTATGCAGTTTCCAGCCATAGCTATCGCCAAATTACAATGGTGGATCATCAATATTGCACAAACTAGCAAAAACATTTTGGTTCAACAACCTTCAGTGGTTTTACAAACAGATGTCAGTGCTTTGGGATGGGGAGCCACGGACAGCGAGTCTAGCTGTGGTGGTAGATGGCGTGTGCAAGAGGATTTCATCCTGCACAGACATGGTATAAATTACTTAGAATTGCTGGGTGCATTCTATGGATTGAAAGCTTATTGTTCAGCAATGAATAATTTACATGTTCAGCTCCAGATTGACAATACTGTTGCCTATATCAATCACATGGGAGGAATAAGGTCAGTATCATGTGATAATCTGGTTAACCTCATTTGGAACTGGTGTATTTTCAGGAATACCTGGGTCTCAGCTATCTACCTACCAGGTAGAGATAATGTGGTGGCAGACAACAGGTCACGGAACTTTAATGACAACATAGAATGGATGCTAAATCCTGATGTTTTTAAAATGATTGTCAGCCGCTATGGTTTGCCAGATATAGATCTGTTTGCATCCAGGCTAAATCACCAGTTGCCTAAATACGTTTAGTGGGAACCAAATCCAGGAGCAGTAGCGGTGGATGCATTCTCGCTACATTGGGGACGTACATTCTTTTACGCTTTTCCCCCATTCTGCCTCATTAGGCAATGCCTCCCCAAAATAGAGCAGGACTCCGCCTCAGGCATTTTGGTGGTTCCGGACTGGCCTACACAGCCATGGTTCCCATTGGTGCTGAGAATGATGACTCAGCCATTCATGGCTATCCCCAACTGCAGTAATTTGTTGGTGCATCCAGTAACAGGAGAAAGTCATCTGTTACATGATCGTATTAATCTGTTAATCTGCAGGTTCTGACCAGACTGTTCCAAGGGCTTGGACTGTCGAGTAGGACCATGGATGTAATAACTACAGCTTGGAGAGATAGCACTGAAAAACAATATGTGTCTCATATTAAGAAATGTGAGATGTTTTGCTTGCAGTCAGATATATCTTATCATACTGCAAGCATACCGGATGTATTGGAGTGCCTTGCTACATTGCATTTTGATGAACACTTGAGCTATAGTGCCATTAATAGTGCTCGGAGTGCTTTGTCCTCATATTTAGGGCAGTTTTCAGAAAAACAATCTATCGGGTCTCATCCGTTAGTGTCCCGATTCATGAGAGGAATCTTTAACAAGAACCCTCCTAAGCTAGATGTACAGAAATCTGGAATGTCGGTATAGTTCTCACACTGCTTCGGCAATGGGCTCCAATTACGTCACTGTCTTTTCAGAAGTTAACACTTAAAGTGGTTATGCTTATGGTGCTAGTATCAGCGCAACGAGTTCAAGCATTGCAGAAGCTACGACTAGATAGCATGTACTCTTCTGCAGAAAACATTACGTTTTATGTGTATGATTTAATCAAACAAAGCAGGCCAGGAATGGCCAGAACCAAAGTAAGCTTTAAAGCATACCCTGTTGACCAAACCTTATGTGTAGTCAAGCACCTGAGTCAATATATCGAGGTAACTAAGAGTCTCAGAGGCTCTGAAACAGCAATGCTCATCAGCCACAAAAAACCTCATAAGAAGGTGTCAGTACAAACTATTTCTAGATGATTTAAAGCAGGTTCTGGATTGTGCTGGAGTAGACACTCATGTGTTTAAATCTCACTCCACCAGGGCGGCATCAACATCCGCAGCGAAGGCACAGGACGTGCCTCTAGACCAAATCCTCGGGGCCGCAGGATGGTCTAAGGAGGCAACCTGCAAATTTTATGATAAACCTGTCCTGACAGTACAAGGTTTTGGGCATGCTGTTTTGGGTTCGGTTTGATTTCTTTTCTTTATAAATTTCATTTGTAATTTCCCCCAGGGACAGAGGGGTTATTACTGTTTTGTTTGTTATTATTAAAAATGTTTATTGGATAATTCGAAGCAATGTTCAATACATTATTTATTCACTACTGTGTCAACTGAAGCAGTGTGTCGTATGGAATGGATCTACGGCATGAAATCACAGAGCTTTGAAATCTTCACGTAGTCACTCACGTGACTCCAAAGTAAAATAGTAAGATTAAACAAGAACTTACGAGTTTGAAGTTTGATCTTTATTTTATGAGGAGTTACGATGAGGGATTACGTGCCCTCTGCTCCCGGCCCTCATAATCGCAAAGATCATCTGGTAGTTCTAGTCTTCTGAGTCTTACTATATCACTTTGACTATAGTTTCTGTGTTTTCACGCCGCTGCTTTGAAGTGTGACGCGCATGCGCCTGGCGGGGCTTCTTCACGTAATCCCTCATCGTAACTCCTCACAAATAAAGATCAAACTTCAAACTGGTAAGTTCTCGTTTCATCTTACTATTATTTGCTGAGGCTCTCTCTTGTGTCACAATATTCATTATTGTGTTGGTTAGCATTACAAGGATTTTTATTTTATTTGGACCTGAATACCGTGACCCATGTCACCAACTTGATAACTTCCCAAGTTGCAGGGCCAGCTAATAGCTACTGTGTCTAAGTAAAGGAAGATAGGAACATGGGAAACAATTTGCTGAACTTTGTGGTTACAATAGTGTAGGTTTGGGTTTATTAATGTCACATACAACAAGGTACAGTGACAAGCTTTGATTTGCATGCTATTCAATCAGATCAGATAATACTAAAATACAATTAAGCCAAACTCAGTACAATAGGTATTATGAAGGGAAAGATGTAGGATGCAAATTATACTTCTCAGCATTATAGCACAATACTTCCCCAAACAAAGTTCAATGTCCTCAATGAACTGGATGAGAATTGGACTAGTTTGTGGACGGACTATTCAGAAGCTTGATAACAGAGGGAAATGAGCTTTTCCTGAGTGGTAGTATATGCTTTCATACCTTTGTATCTTCTGCCTGATGGGAGTAGGGAGAAGAAGGAATGAACGGGGTGGGAAAGGACATTAATTATGTTAGGTACTTTCACAAGGCATGATGAAGTATAGATGGAGTTTATGGTGCCAGGTCTGATCTGTGTGATGAACTGCGCTACATCCACAAATCGCTGCAATTTCTTGCATTCTTGGGCTGCGCTGTTAGTCATAGAGTTATGCAGCTTGGAAACAGGCTCTTCGACCCAACTTACAAATGCCGACCAAGTTACCCCATCTTCACTAATCCCAGCTGCCTGTGTTTGACCTATATCCCTCTAAATTATGCTGTGCATTCACCTTATCTGTTCTCCTCGTGATCTTATGCACCTCTAAAAGATCTTCCCTCATCCTTCTGAGCTCCAAGGAAAATAATCCTAGCCTAGCCATCCTCTCCCTATAGCTCAGGCCTTCAAGTCCTGGCAACACCTTTGTAAATATTCTTTGCACTCTTTCCTGTAAATCTTAATTGCACTCTTTCCAGCTTAACAACATTCTTCTGAGTGTGATTCTTCTGAAGGTGTGCAGGGTGATCAAAACTGAACACAATATAGAAAGGAACTGCCAAAGAGAGACACAAAGTGCAGGAATAACTCAGTAGATCAGGCAAAATCCCTCAAGAAAAAGAATAGGTGATGTTTCAGGTCTGAGATCCTTCTTCAGTTTGAGAGTCAGGGAAGAGAGAAACTAGATGTATGAAAATGTACAAAGAACAAAAGAATGAAAGGTATGAAAAGAACAATTTAAAGCCAGCACCGATGATCAAGGAAAGATGCTGTAAAGGTGCTGTGAATATTATAAATTTGGCCTCACCAACCACTTGTACGACCGTAACATAACATCCCAATTTCTATACCTAATACCATGGTAGATGTTCCCAAACCAAACTGTGAAACAACCTGACAGTATGTGTCTATAGTACATCTGTAGAAGTTTGTAACAGGCATTGGAGACATACCAAATTGCCTTAGTCTCATGAGGAAGTAGAGGCATTGAGTGCCTTCCTGACAGTTGCTTCAATATAGATGGCAAGTGACAGATCATTGGTAATATTTACGCCAAGGAACTTGAAGCTCTTAACCATTTTCATTTGATGTTGATTGGGGCATGTATTCCTAAAGTGTAGATTGGTTACTTTACTTACTAACCAATGCAGTGCTTTATTATTATAAGCTCCGCCTACTACCACACCATTCATATTATCGCAACCCGACATGTGCTGCCAGTCAGTACTGCTGCATGGTGTGTTGTAAACGTTACTCAATAAATATTGTTGTACCAGATCTGTGAGTAGGTGTGATTCACTCAAAATAAAGATAAAGAGTGATTAGAATACTTGAATAAACATATGAGGAAATATGGATTATTTTTGTGGAAGTAGGATAATGCATGATCGGGATGCAGTGAAGTATGTTTTGGCACTGACGAACATGATATAGTTGACAAGCAACATGTTGTGAATCATGTAATCATTATATTGGCTGTTTTTTACCCTTCCATATTGCTTGAGGTCTCCTGTCATCACTTTTATTTGTTTCCAGATATTCCAAGCACCTTGTATAAAGCTCAGCAAAACACAAATTGCTGGTGAAACTTCGTGGGTCAGGCAGCATCTATTGAGGGAATGGACAGGCAGAATTTTGGGATGGGATCTTTCTTCAAACTCAGAATGGTCCGAGGAAGGGTCCTGACCTGAAACGTTGCCTGTACATTCCCTTAGCAGATGTTGCCTGACCTGCTGATTTCCTCCAGCACTTTATGTTTTACCCAAGATTCCAGCTTCTGCAGTTCTTTGTGTCTCTTGTATAATGTTCAGTTTAATTATTACCTCATGTTATATTTGACCCTGCAAATGGATCTGGGTGTAAAGTGATAAACATGCTTGCATGTAGTTCATGCATCAAAAAGCCCACCACGCTGGATCCTCAAAGGATGCAATATCAACACAAACATAAAATTAATGGAAGAACTCAGCCAGGCAAGAGACATCTGTGGAAAGAAAAACCTATTCTGAGAAAGAGGCCCCAGACGGAATTCTTACAATATTTATTTTCCTTTGTTTTGGATTCCATGTTCTATAGTTTTAATTATTTTCCAAAATACTTATAATATAAAGAGTACAACTGAGCTGTGCAGACAGGAATTTATGAACAAGAAATCATGTTCATCACGTCTATTGTTCTGAAACGTGAAGTTAGTAGAGTAGATGATGTGATATTTTGGGATTTTCGGAAGGCCTTCTATCCCCCACACAGGAGATTGCTGAACAAAGTCAGAATAGGTGAAATTTGACAATATACCAACCAGAGTTGGTTATAAGAGTTGGTTAATGAGTAGAAAACAATGAGTGGAAGTAAACAGGGGGCAGCAGATGAATCCATGCTTGGGCCTCTCTATTCCTGGCCTTGGTCAATCATTTGAATGAGGGAACCAAATGTAAAATGTTGAAGTTTGCTGATGATTACATCTGTTGTTGATGTTTGCTAATTTGCACAGCATATAACTGTAATAATTTAGAAGGCCCATTAGTGCCTCTCTTAGAAGTTTAAAGAAATTCGGCATGTCACCAAATATTTTTAAGGAAGAGATAGACAAATTCTTGATTAGAATGGGTGTCAAGGGTTATGGAGAGAAGGCAGGAACATTGGATTAGGAGGCAGAGATCAGCCGTGATTGAATGGCAGAGTGGACTTGATGGGCCAAACGGCCTAATTCTACTCCTATAACTTGTGAACTTGTGAAATACTCTAACTCTACAAATGTATTGTAGAAAATATCCTGACTTGCATCATGGCTTAGCAAACCAATTCCAACACACAGGAAAGCAAGAGGCTGCGGAGAGTGGTGAACTTCCAGGTTAATCATGATTGCCGCCCTCCCAGCAACAAAAGCATCTACATGAGGTCCGAGTCAGCATGGATTTATGAAGGGGAAATCATGCTTGACTAATCTGCTGGAATTTTTTGAGGCTGTAACTAGGAAAATGGATGAAGGAGAGCCAGTGGATGTAGTGAACCTGGACTTTCAGAAAGCATTTGATAAGGTCCCACATAGGAGATTAGTGGGCACAATTAGAGCACATGGTATTGGGGGTAGATTGCTGACATGGATACAAAATTGGTTAGCAGACAGAAAACAAAGAGTAGGGATTAACGGGTCCCTTTCAGAATGGCAGGCAGTGACTAGTGGGGTACCGCAAGGCTCGTTGCTGGGACCGCAGCTATGTACAATATATATTAATGATTTAGATGAAGGAATTACAAGTAACATTAGCAGATTTGCAGATGACACAAAGATGGGTGGCATTGTGAGCTATGAGAAGGATGCCATGAGAATGCAGGTTGACTTGGACATGTTGGGTGAGTGGGCAGATGCATGGCAGATGCAGTTTAATGTGGATAAATGTGAGGTCATCCACTTTGGTAGCAAAAACAGGAAGGATAATTATTACCAATGGTTTCAAATTGGGAAAAGGGGAAGTACAACGGGATCTGGGGGTCCTTGTTCTTCAGTCAATGAAAGGAAGCATGCAGGTACAGCAGGCAGTGAAGAAAGCGATTGGCATTTTGGCCTTCATAACAAGAGGATTATATGAACAAAGAGATGCTTCTGCAGTTGTACAGGGCCCTAGTGAGACCACACCTGCAGTATTGTGTGCAGTTTTGGTCTCCAAATTTGAGAAAGGACATTCTTGCTATTGAGGGAGTGCAGCGTAGGTTCACAAGGTTAATTCCCGGGATGGCGGGACTGTCATCTGCTGAGACAATAGAGCGGCTGGTCTTGTATACTCTGGAATTTAGAAGGATGAGAGGGGATTTAATTGAAACACATAAGATTATTAAGGGTTTGGAAATGCTAGAGTCAGAAAATATGTTCCTGATGTTGGGGGAGTCCAGAACCAGGGGCCACAGTTTAAGAATAAGGGGTAAGCCATTTAGGACGGAGATGAGCAAACACTTTTTCACACAGAGAGCTGTGAGTCTGTGGAATTCTCTGCCTCAGAGGGCGGTGGAGGCCAGTTCTCTGGATACTTTCAAGAGAGTGCTAGATAGGGCTCTTAAAGATAGTGGAGTCAGGGAATATGGGGAGAAGGCAGGAGCGGAGTACTGATTGTGTGGCGGTGAATGGCGGTGCTGGCTCGATGGGCCGAATGGCCTACTCTTGCACCTATTGTCTATTGTCTAAGAAGGTGGCATCTGTCTTCAACGATCCACACCATCTGGGCCGTGCCCTCCTCTCGCTTCTACCATCAAGCAGATAGACATTTCCAGTGAGATGACTAATCTCAGTAAACTTCTAAGAAAGCAGAGGCACCTTCTTCGTGAACGCATCTATGTGCAGGGCCTAGAACAGAGCAAAAACAAATTTGAAACCGCCAACTCTGCACCACTAACCCAGTAATGAAAGCTGGTGTGTGGTTTCCTGACTTCTACGTCCTGAAGTCAATGATTGATTAAATGATGAAGAGAAGGAATGGGAGACATTTTGGGTCGAGATCACTCTTCAGACTGCCACCGATTCAGACAGATTAATTCCTTGGTTTGGTTGATGATAAATGGGAGTATGTTGTTGGCAGCATCACTCCACCAGGTGTTCTTTCTTTCTCCTGTAGGCAGATTCATCACCTCCCATGATTTAGCCAACAACAGGGGTGACATTGGTAAATTTATAGTTAACGTTGAAGCTGTGCTTAGCTACAGAGCTGTGGATGTAAAGGGAGTAGTGCAGAGGGCTAAACACGCAGCCTTGAGGGTGAAGTGCACCTGTGTTGATGGTCAGTGAGGAGGAGATTTTGTTACTGATTTGCACTGATTGAGATCTGCCGAAGAAGAATGCAAGTATGTGGTTGAAGAGAAAGATATAGAGGCGCAGAACTTTACTTATGGTGATGAGTTTGAAGGCTTTCTGCAAAGCCTTTATGTTTTTTTTTAAATGTGTCTTTTACTAGTGGTGAAAATATTAACCATGCTATCAAGTTTGTACAGGGCTAAATCGGCATGGTTGTCCTCAGAAAGAGAGTTATGAAATTCCTGAAAAGAAGATGGATTGTGTTAAATACACACTGTATTAAAATAGGTTCTTGAATCTGTCGTGGTGAAGCAGCATGTGCAGTTAGAACAGATGAAAGTGAGCTTACAGCTTTTTAAAACAGAATCTGGCAGTTCTCATGATGGACCTTTGATAAGACGGTGAAAAAGATACTTGGAAGATTACGGTCTCTGGTTTCTTTTGACTACCCGCATAACTACATCATGTGGAAAGGATTAGAAAGTGTGTTTCTCTGTCAACTCGCCCACCACATTCACAGTTTACATGATTGCTGGTTGCGTACAATACAGATGGTGGTTTTTAGATATGTTTTAAGATATGTCACTTCTTCAAATTAATACCAGCTGAATTTCCTAGGGTTTTCCAATCATGCTACATGAGTGTTGTTCCCAGATGCTGGAGCTAGAACCAACATTTTCAAATGCACAAAGGTAGATAAAAAAAGCTGGAGAAAGGTAGATAAAAAAGCTGCAGAATGCTGGAGGCAGCAGCTATGGAGCGAAGGCACAAGCATGTTTTTTCCGTTGCTGCAGATACTGAATAATCTGTCACAAAAGGGTGTTGAAGGGAGTCGTTGACATAGCCCAGACCATCAGACACACCAATCTCCCTTCCATTGACTGCATCTGCACTTCACAATGCCTCAGCATAATCAAGGACCAGTCTCACCTCGGTCACTCCCTCTTCTCCCCTTTCCCATCAGGCAAGAGGTAAAAAGTTTGAAAACGCATGCCTCCAGATTCAGAGACAGTTTCATCCCTGCTGTTATTAAGCAAATGAACTGTCCTCTCACTAGCTGGTGAGTGGTCCCGAACTCCCATCTACATCGTTGGGGACCTTCGACCTTTAAAACACTTAATTAATTTCCACATACCTCAACTCCATCCTATCCTCCCCTGGTCCAATCCTTCCCTACCTATGTCCAAGACACCTCTCATGCTCTTCGTCTCTTCAATGACTTCAATTTTCCAGGCCCCCACTCCCTCATCTTTAGCATAGATGTCCAGTCACTCTACATCTCCATCCCCGACCACAAAGGTCTTAGAAACATAGAAACATAGAAATTAGGTGCAGGAGCAGGTCATTCGGCCCTTCGGGCCTGCACCGCCATTCAATATGATCATGGCTGATCATCCAACTCAGTATCCCGTACCTGCCTTCTCTCCATACCCCCTGATTCCTTCAGCCACAAGGGCCACATCCAACTTCCTCTTAAATATGGCCAACGAACTGGCCTCAACTACCTTCTGTGGCAGAGAATTCCACAGATTCACCACTCTCTGTGTGAAAAACGATTTTCTCATCTCGGTCCTAAAAGACTTCCCCTTTATCCTGAAACTGTGACCCCTTGTCCTGGACTTCCCCAACATCGGAACAATCTTCCTGCATCGAGCCTGTCCAACCCCTTAAGGAATTTTTGTAAGTCTCTATGAGATCAACCCCTCAATTCTTCTAAATTCCAGCGAGTACAAGCCGAGGCTATCCAAATCTTTCTTCATATGGAAGTCGTTGCCATCCCAGGAATCAGTCTGGTGAACCTTCCTCTGTACTCCCTCTATGGCAAGAATGTCTTTCCTCACATAGGAGACCAAAACTGTACGCAATACTCCAGGTGTGGCCTCACCAAAGACCCTGTACAACTACAGTAGAGCCTCCCTGCTCTCGATATCCCCGCAGCTCCACTCTTGCCCCCCCCCCCCCCCCCCCCCCCCCTATTCGCAACAAGGACAGTCCCTCTTTTCGTCACCATCCACCCCATCAACGATCGCATACAGCAAATAATCCTCCAATATAGTTGCCACCTCCAATGGGATCCCACTGCTGGCCATATCTTCCCATCTCCACCCTTCCAAGTCGTACCTTGTCGTAGCTTGTCGCGGATGGATGTAGGTTGACTTTGGTTGTCGTAGGTTGTCATAGTTGTGGTCATACGTGGACATCTAATGGGTCGCCGTTTGTCGGTAGCTTGCTGTAGCTTGATGTCGACTAGGTGGTAGGTTGTTGTAGCTTGTCGTAGACATTGTCATGGGGGGGGGGCAGTCGCCGGTTGTTCGGCGACCTGCTACGACTATGACAGTCGCCGGCAGTCACCTAAAACATCTCCTAAGTGGGACAGGCCCTTTTCTCCAGCATTTTGTGTCTATCTTTAATTCAACTTCATCAGAATTTACTTGTACAATATGTTGTACATTTTACCCTTTATCCGTGCACTGTGGACCGCTTGACTGTAATCATGTATAGTATTTTCTTTGACTGGATCGCACAGAAACTGTACCTCAGTACATGTAACAATAATGAACTAAACTAGACTATAATCATTATTCTGAAGGATGAGGAAAAAATGAAAGTAAATTTTGATAAGCGAGGAAGAAACAACGAATTAACAAAAAATTGTCCTTTACATAGACAAGTGAAAATCTTCTCAAATTATATGAACTTTGATTGAGTATTTTGAGGAAATAATGCAGGTAATTCATGAGGGCAGGTTTGTAGATCTTATACTACAAGGACTTTAGAAATACTTTTGACAAGGCTTATGCATGGTGGCTGATACAGAAAATTAAGATACGTGTGATCAAAGGTGCAAATTAGCTCGGTGAATGGAAGTCTTTCGCCAAAGGTTTACTGTAGGTGTCAGTGCTGGGACTCTTTGTTGACTTGGATGTGAATGCAGGCAGAGTAGCTAGTAAGTTTGTGGATGACAAAAAAGATGCTCATGTTGTGAATAGTGAGAACGATTGTCTAAGTCTACAGCAGGATATAGATCCGATGGAAAATTGGGCAGAGCGTTGACAGAAGGAATTTCATCCAGAAAGGTGTGAGGTAATGTATTTTGCAAAATCAACTGAAGGTAGGACTTAAACAGTATATGATTCCTCCCTAAGGAATATTGATGAATAGAGACACTTCAGGGTTTAAGATGTAGTTCCCTGAAAGTGAGAAACAAGTAGGTAGGCTGGTGATGAAGACATATGCCATGCTGATTTTATTTTTTTCTATTACCTGCACTTATTAAAGTGCTGTACCCAGGGGCTACAACCTGAGCCACAACAAAATAATTGTAGAGCAGAGGGATCTAGGAGCTGCATCGTTTCTTGAAGGTGAAGTTGTAGATAGGTAATGGTGAAAAAGGCATTTGGGACATTGGCCTTCATCAGTCAGAGTATTATAGAAGTTGGGAGGTCATGTTGCAGTTGTATGAGACATTGGTGAGGCCGCATTTAGAGTATTGTGTTCAGTTAGGAAAGATGTTATCAAGCTGGAAAGGGTACAGAGAAGATTTACAAGGATGTTGCCAGGGCTAGAGGGTTTGAGCTGTAGGGAGAGGTCGAGTAGGCTGGGAATCTATTCCTTGGAGCGCAAGGAGGATGAGGGGTGATCTTATTGAGGTGTATAAAATCATGAGATGAATAGATCAGGTAGATGCCAGAGCTCTTGCCCAGAGTAAGTGAAGAGAGGACCAGCGGACATAAGTTTAAGGTGAATGGGAAAAGATTTAATGTGAATCTGAGGGGTAACTTTTTCACACAAAGGGTGGTGGGTGTATGGAACAAGCTGCCAGAGGCGGTAGATGAGGCAGAGACTATCCCAACGTTTAAGAAACTGTTAGACAAGTACATGGATAGGACAGATTTGGAGGGATATGGACCAAACGCAACTAGGTGGGACTAGTGTAACTGGGACATGTTGGCCAGTGTGGACAAGTTGGGCCGAAGGGCCTGTTTCCACACTGTATCACTCTACGACTCTATGATAATAGCTGCGTTAATGGACCATGCAGTGGGCAAAGAGGTGATCGCTTGTGCACCATGTGAGTCAAAAGTTGTATCAGAAGCCAGGGCTCTAAGCGGCCGGGGAAGCGGTGCGAGCCGGGGATGGCGTCAGAAGGTCTCTCCGTCAAATCCGAAATCTGTTGTAAAGGTGTTTGTTAAAATGAGGGTTAACTGTATATAATTTGGGACGTCATGGTACAAGTTTACAAAACAGTGATTTGACTGCACTTGGAGTATTGCGTGCAGTTCCGGTTACTCCAAGAGGGGAATGATTTTGTTCCACTGGGGAGAACGTAGAGGAGATTCACCAGAATGTTGCCAGAATTGGAGAGCTTCTGTTAGAAGGAGAGATTGGTAGGTAGGCTTGTATTCCCTGGAGTGAAGGAGATTGAGCGGTGACCTGATAGAGAAATGTAAAATTGTAGGAAGTATCGATATGGTATATAATTAGAATCTTTTTCCAAGGGTAGTAGGTGTGTCAAAAAAACAAGCGGGGATAGGTTTAAGATGATTGGCATAGTGGCTTGCACAAGAGACAGAAAATCATAGAAACATAGAAACATAGGTGCTGTAGTAGGCCATTCGGTCCTTCGAGCCAGCACCGCCATTCAATATGATCATGGCTGATCATCTAGAATCAGTACCCTGTTCCTGCTTTCTCTCCATATCCCTTGATTCTGTTAGCCCTAAGATCTATATCCAACTCTCTCTTGAATACATACAGTGAATTGGCCTCCACTGCCTTCTGTGGCAAAAAAATCAACATAATTTTTTTTAAACTTGATTTTTACTTTAAAAGGTTTTTAGATAGGCATATGCAGGTAATGGAGGCATCTGGATCTCATGCAGGCAGAAGAGATTCTTGCACTGAAGAGCCTGTTCCTGTGCTGTACTGTTCTATATTCTATACACTGTTGCCTTTTGGAAAATAGCTACAGGCTCTGACTTCCATTTGATATTCATGAATTAATATCAGAGGGCAGGAGTTGTTTAGTTATGCAGCACAGTATAAAGTACTGGTTGACCTGTAAAGAATGGATGGATGCTTGGCAATAAACTGTTTCGCCTTTCCACTTGAACATAAAAGGCAAATGCACTGGTGTGAATTTACAGTGTGTAGAGTTCACTTGTGAGGGCATAGCATACCATGATTTCTGTCGTGTTTTATTTTAGATACAGAAATTCAATGAAGGGTATCCATTGATAAGAGCAAAATTATGAAGATAATCACCTTTTACAGTTGGAGATTTCTCTGTTTACCCATGTCTTACCCATGCCAAGACCTGTCATAAAATATCAGAAGTTTGGTGATAGTGGAAACTGAGAAGGAAGGAGAGTGACCAATAATCCTAGATGGAGATGTTTAGTTTATTGCCACGTGTACCGAGATACAGTGGAAAGCTTTTTTTGTTGCATGCTATCCCGTGCGTGCAACTCACAGTAAATCGGTTACTGGATTGAACAGGTTTATGTTTTGCAATAACGCGACCAATTTCACTTATGTTTCATAATCCTTGCACATTATTAACTTGCTCTTGGCTTGAGAACTGAATACCTGCGGTTTGGTCTTTCCTACCCCTCATTTTCTGTGCTTGTTTTGAACAAATTAAGAACAGATGCTTCACCTGCCAAATTTGCCTAAATCTGCCTTAACTTGTTTAAAGGTGGGACAAGTTTCCTTCCCTTTATTTTTGGATAATCATTATTTCTATTGCACTTCAAAGACGAACAAATTCAGACTTATCTATTGACTTGCACATTTTTCATTCATTCTGAATACTTTGCAGCTAATAAATGAATTTGTAGCTTCAACTGCTTTTGTTACATTGGCAAGGACAGCAACTGGTTGGTGCACAGCATTTCCCAAGAAGAAACATCTATAATAATTTACCAACGTTTTGTGGTTTGGAAAGGTGATGAAGTTGGCCTTAGCATTAATAAAACTTTTGCATTAAAAAAAAACCTGCACCAATAAATTAAACAATCAACAGAAAGAATGACAAATAAATAATGTGGGATCTTTCATCTTGTACAGGTAGACAAAAGTCTAGCCTCAGGTCACCTCCAAAATATGGCACCACTGACAATGCAACAGTAATTTTGTCATTTTTGCCTTTTATTAATAACGTATTTTTATACTTTCATTTTGTATTCATTTCCTCCCTGCCATGAGTTTTATTACACTGAAATTCAAAGGTTGTGCTCTCACTGGGACATGGATCTTACTTGGTTGGCAGTGTTACTACTGAACCATGCGTGGTGATGAATCACTGAAGTTCCCCATCCAAATCACGTTCTTTGACCTTGCTACCCACAGAGCTCCTTCCAAGTGGTGTGCAGCATTCATCAGCTGAGTCCAGCAACTGGTATGTAGAAACAAGAAAGTGCAGCTGTTGGTTTACAAAAACAAAATGCAGAGTGCTGGAGTAACTCAATGGGTCAGACAGCATCTCTGGAGAACAGGGATAGGTGATGCTTCAGGTCGGGAAGCTTCGGACTGGTTCTGGTGAGGGTCTGTTTAGATTATTTTACCTTTAATGATGGGTCTATCCGAATGCTGGGAGAAGCCGTTCCCTAAAATAGAGGCTCCTGGGACATTAGCTGACTTGCTACAACCGTGTCAGGCAGCGGCTTAACAATATTGCAGAACAATCCTGACAATTTTGCCTCAAGACCCGAAATGTTTGCGATGAGGTCAGCTCAGATGAGTTTGCTACTTAAATTGATTAGTGTTAAAAGTCTTTCGATAAAATTATTTGCTACTTCATTTCAGAGGGCATTTCAGTCAACCACATTGCTTTGGTCCTGGAGATAAATCTGAGGTGAGTAGACAAGGACAACAAATTTCCTTCTTTAAAGGACATTGATATAACAGATGGGATTTTACAACCAATTAGTAGTTTCATGGTTCCTGAAACTTTACAGTTCAAAATTATGTATTTAATTAATGGGATGCAAATTTGCAGCTGTCATTGTCAGATTTGAACGCTTGTCTTGAGATCTGAAGTTCAAGCTAATAGTTTTCTCACCCAATAAATTGATTATTAAGCTAAGCAGCAAGTTTTATCCATGGAAAATGTTGATACGATAGGAATTTGTGCAATTGCGAGAGTGAGTTATGACGAGTTGAAAAGATGAGACTTGTGCAGGAGGGCTAGGAGCGGTAGACAGAGTAATATGTGGTATAACTATGTGAAATAGTTTTCTCTTATGAACTCCTTTCCTGAATTCTGTGTTTTAGATGTACATAATTTTAAAAATCCCTAAAGAATGAGTTAAATAGCGACTTTCAGATTATTCTTAAGCATGTTATAGTGAATTAAAATCTCTGTATGGGAAATGTGGTAATCAATTTGCACAAGACAGATGGATAGGAAGGTTTAGCAGGTCATGAGCTATAAGCAGGCTAGTGGGTCTATCTTAGATGGGGCATCTTGGTCAGCATTGATGAGTTGGGCTAAAGACAACTGTTTACAGTCTGTATGACCATGTGAAATGCAGCAACATTATACTGACCAGATGACCTGTTTTTGTAATGTGACTGATAAATATTTTCTGTGACACTAAATGCAAATCCCCCACTCTTCTTCAAAACATATAGCTTGGTGCTTATGTTAAGGTTGCATAATTTCAATTTAGATGCATGCTGTTTTTTATATAGATTTAGGTTTATTGTTATCATGCCTTCCTAGGTACAGTGAAAAGCTTTGGTTTGCATGCTATCCAAACAGATCAGATATACAATAGACGATAGACAATAGGGTCAGGAGTATGCCATTTGGCCTTTTGAGCCAGTACCGCCATTCAATATCATCGTGGCTGATCATCCATAATCAGTACCCCGTTCCTGCCTTCTCGCCATTTCCCCTGATTCCACTATCTTTAAAAGCTCTATCTAACTCTCCCTTGAAAGCATCCAGACAATTGGCCTCCACTGCTTTCAGAGGCAGAGAATTCCACAGATTCACAACTCTCTGGGTGAAAAAGTGTTTCCTCAACTCCGTTCTAAATGGCCTACCCCTAATTCTTAAACTGTGGCCCCAGGTTGTGGATTCCTCCAACATCGGGAACATGTTTCCTGCCTCTAGCATGTTCAATCCCTTAATAATCATATGTTTCAATAAGATCCTCTCTCATCGGCCTAAATTACAGAGTATAAAAGCCCAGCCGCTCCATTCCGTCAACATATGACAGTCCCGCTCTCCTGGGAATTAACCTTGTGAACCTACACTGCACTCCCGCAAGAGCAAGAATGTCCTACCTCAAATTTGGAGACCAAAACTGCACACAATATTCCTGGTGTGGTCTCACTAGGGCCCTGTACAGCTGCAGAAGGACCTCTTAGCTCCTATACTCAACTCCTCTTGTTATGAAGGCCAACATACCATTAGCTTTCTTCACTGCCTGCTGTACCTGCATGCTTACTTTCAGTGACTGATAAACAAGGACCCCCAGATCTTGTTGTACTTCCCTTTTTCCCAACTTGACACCATTCAGATAATAATCTGCCTTCCTGTTTTTGCCACCAAAGTGGATAACCTCACATATTTCCGCATTAAACTGTATCTGCCATGCACCTGCCCTCTCACCCAACCTGTCCAAGCCACCCTGCATCCTCATAGCATCCACCTCACACTTCACACTGTCACCCAGCTTTGTGTCATCTGCAAATTTGCGAATGTTACTTTTAATCCCTTCATCTAAATCATTAATGTATTTTGTAAATAGCTGCGGTCCCAGCATCGAGCCTTGCAGTACCCCACTAGTCACTGCCTGCCATTCTGAAAGGGACCCGTTAATCCCCTACTCTTTGTTTCCTATTTGCCAACCAATTTTCTATCCATATCAGTACCCTACCCCCCAATACCATGTGCCATAATTTTGCCCACTAATCTACTGGCTCTCCCTTGTCCATTTTCCTAGGTACATTCTCAAAGATTCCAGAAGAATAGTCAAGCATAATTTCCCCTTCATAAATTCATGCTGACTTGGACCGATCCTGTTACTGCTATCCAAATGTGCCGCTATTTCATATTTTATAATTGATGATATATAAAAATCCAATTGAGTTTGATTGTATCTCTCGCAAGATTACAACCTCCTTAAATCCAGTTAATTATAATCTGGCTGGCAGATGCCTGTTCACTTTAGTCTGGTGTCATTGACTTCTCTACCTAGTGTGTGATTAGTCGCGTATTTTTACATTTTTAATCCTGCTACCTCCCCTCTTTTCTGTGATACAAGCCATTCAAGATGTTTGCAGCCTTCCAACTATGGCCATGTGATCAGCCCAGTCTTTAATTGCTCTATTAGTGGTTGTGCCATCTATTGCATGTGTCTTCAATTCTGCAATTTCCTCCCCTGGTTTCACCTTTCCCACAACCTGGGAACGTTAACCTGGGCGGCACGGTGGTGTGGCGGTAAAGTTGCTGCTTTAACAGCGCTTGAACCGCCAGAGTCCCGAGTTTGATCCCGAGTACAGATGCTGTCTTTGTGGAGTCTTTACGTTCTCCCAGGTTTCCTGCACAGGTTTGTAGGTTAATAGGCTTGGTGTAAGTGTAAATTGTCCCTAGTGTGTTTAGGATATTGTTAATGTGTAGATCGGTGTGGACTCGTTGAGCTGAAGAGCCTGTTTCCGCGCTGAATCTCTAAACTAAACTAAACTAAACCCACTCTATCAGCCTTTAGCACATTTTTTGTCCAGGTTTTCTTGCAACTGCCTTTTCTCCCCTCATAATGGCATCAAATTAAGTTGGTAATATTCCTGTAAGTTCTTTGGAATGTTTTGCTTGGTTGACAGTGCTGCTTTAAGAATACCAGCCATTTCTGGTTGTTGCTGAACAAAATAAATGTATTTTGCTTGTGGTGGGTCAGAACAAATAACAGATGGTTTAATTAATTAAAATAATGATGCTTTCTAAATTACTTTCAGATTTTGCCAAAGTGTAAAGTATATTAGAAGTGATTAAAATTCTGGAAGGGAACATTATCCCCCACAATCAAAATGTGGACTGTGGAAATGTCGGAGACGTTGCATTTGGAGAGAATTAGGTTTGTCCTAATGGACAAATATGAACTTTTTGAACAAATATGGTCTCCATTCATTGATTACTTAAAGGGGTAGCTGAGCTCAGCACCGTAACTCAATAAGTACCCTGGTGTAGGATTAGATGAAAAAAAGTATTGGGATCTGTATACATGTCTCAATAGATATTGTTATATGAAACTGTTCCATTCAATGTAAAGATGTATTCCTTTTTTTAATTTTTTATTATATAATAATTGTTTTTATTTTTTTTTCATTTTTTCTTGTTTATCTTTATTCTTTTTTATTTTTTATTTTTTATTATATAATCATTATTATTTAATCACAACGTCCTGATTATTGATTTATACTTTTACTTTTTTTTTCACTCCCTTACCTTCCCAAAAAAAAATCAAAAACAGTAGCATATATAAATTATCCCGTAATATCTGTACAACGTTTGTGATAAGTCTGATTTGTATTTGAAGTGCTGTTGTACCTTAGATAATATGCAATGCTCCAAATAAAAATATTAAATTAAAAAAAAAAAGTGATGGAACACATTTGCACAACTTGTACTGCTTTTGCTTCTGAAATGTCAAAATATATTGTCAGACATCTGCCTGAAATGATTCTCCTAATGCCATTACTGTGTAATGTGAAAAGAAAATCAAAGAGATAATGCTTGCTTAATTAGGCTTGTTCGGCTGTAGATTCAGTGCAAATGTGAATGAATCTCTCTCTTTTTTGTTTAATAAAAACACTGAGGCCAAAACACTGAGGCCAAGTGATGTTTTTTTTATAGCAGGTGGTGTGACTGTTAGGATTCAGGAGTTATTCCAGCACTTTTTTTTGTAAATCAGAATCTGGAGTTCTTTGTTTCTTGATAAGACTTTGGCATTTGGAGTATTACATGCAGTTTTGGTATGCAGCCCATAGTAATGATGTGCAGGCTTTGGAAAGGGCGCAGAAGAGGTTTACCAGGATGCAGCTACAAGGAGAGGTTGTACATAAAATTGTGAGAGGTACATATCGGGTAGACAGTCAGAACCTATTTCCCAATGTGGAAATGTTAAAGGTTAGAGGGCATGGCTTTGAGGCGAGAAGGGCAAAGTTTAAAGGACATGTGCAAGGCAAGTTTTCCCAGGGGGCATTGAGCAGTTGGAACGTACTGCCAGGGGGTGGTGGAGGCAGATACGATTGTGGAAGTCAAGAGACTTCCAGATAAGCACAGGGAAGTACAGGGAATGGAGGGGTATGGATCATATGTAGGTGGATGAGTTTAGTTTATCTTGGCATATCTATGGTTCTATCTCGAGTAATATTATCTACTTAATTTGTAACTCTTATAACTTGTTGGAGTCATCCTCTTTATTGAATAACCTCCAACAATAACTTTTCACCTGCAAATTCTTTAATGAGTTTTTGATTTTAGAGTGTTGATCATAAATGTAAATTGTGAAACCTGGTGGTCCCAGCACTAATCCCTTTGAAACACTACAAACCACTTCACACAATGAATGATTACCCTTTACCTCCATTTTTGTTTTCTGGTGCAAGACTAACTGGTGATCCATTTAGCTATTTTTCCCTTGATTTTGCTTTGGAGCATAGGACAAGGTCCTTCAGCCCACAATGCCTGTGCTGAACATGATGTCAAGTTAAGCTAATCTCCACTGCCTGCACGTGATCTATATCTCTCCATTCCATGTATATCCATGTGGCCATCTAAAAGCCTGTTAAATGCCCTGTCTTATCTGCCTCTGCCACCAGCCCCAGCAGTGCATTCCAGGCACCCTCTGTATAAAAAAAACTTGCTTCGTACATCTTCTTGAAACCAAATCAGAGGCATTTTGAAAATGTAAATGTTGTACTCAGTTCTCTCCTTAAGAAAACAAAATCAATAAACTCTGTTTTAGTTTTTGAAATCTATGCTGAATAATCACTACAATGCTGTTTATCTCCAGCTGTACTTTTCTCATTGGCAGTTTTTTACTTCTTTTCATCCTGCTGATGTTAAATTATCGGATCAACAATTCTCCGAACATGTTCAAATCCATTTCTTAAATCTAAGAATTATATCTACCAGAGTTCTGAAATAATGTCATTTTGTAATCAATTATTACAGTTGCATTGCAATACCTCACTATTGAACCCTTAGATTATTTTGGTAATATGAACTCATCACATCAGGGCTTGGTTTTATTCTCTTGAGTTTGATTGGCTTCTTTATGATGAATCATTTAAACATTTTAATTGCATTAATTTCATTGCTCATACCATCAATCAATGTAATATCTGCATTTCTTCCTTATAGATAATGTAGCAAAAATAATGATCTTGTATCTCAATGATTTTCCTAATGTTACCTGTGGTAGTATCTGATCAATCCCTTATCGAACCTGTTTAATTCCAGACTTTTTGATAAATTGATGTGCCTATATACTATCATGCTGTTTTCTGTACCTTGACATTTTATAATTATATACTATCTCTGACTATTCATTCCCTTGATGTATGCTCTTGCTGTTTATGTATTTAGTGTATTCCTCTTTATTTGCCTTTTGTGTAATTTTCATTCATGGACTCTCATGAGTGTTTTGTTTGTTTTCTTTCTGCACCCTGATCATTTAAATGTTTTCCATTGTTCTGCAATTTTGTTGGCTGATATTGTTTCCTCTATTTACTGATCTGTTTTATTCTCTGTCCCTTGATGTCCGTTTTTCTCTAATTTATTAGCCTAGTTTTTGTCATATTTACTACCACCTTTATTATCCTCTTGAAACATGTGATTTGATTACACGTGTACGTTTGATACTTGGGGCATTGTTTTTGCACTATATTTTTGTTTTTTTTATTGAACTTTTTGACATTTATCACTGTATCTACTATGTTTACATATCTGTTGTTGTTGCTGCAAGTAAGAATTTCATTGATCTGTTTCGGGCATATGACAATAAAACACTCTAGTTTAAGAAAGAACTGCAGATGCTGGAAAAATCGAAGGTAGACAACAATGCTGGAGAAACTCAGCGGGTGAGGCAGCATCTATGGAAACACTTGATTCCCTTTTAGAAACATAGAAACATAGAAATTAGGTGCAGGAGCAGGCCATTCGGCCCTTCGAACCTGCACCGCCATTCAATATGATCATGGCTGATCATCCAACTCAGTATAGAAACATAGAAACATAGAAATTAGGTGCAGGAGTAGGCCATTCAGCCCTTCGAGCCTGCACCGCCATTCAATATGATCATGGCTGATCATCCAACTCAGTATCCTGTACCTGCCTTCTCTCCATACCCTCTGATCCCTTCAGCCACAAGGGCCACATCCAACTCACTCTTAAATATAGCCAATGAACTGGCCTCAACTACCCTCTGTGGCAGAGAGTTCCAGAGACTCACCACTCTCTGTGTGAAGAAAGTCTTTCTCATCTCGGTCTTAAAGGATTTCCCCCTTATCCTTAAGCGGTGACCCCTTGTCCTGGACTTTCCCCAACATCGGGAACAATCTTCCTGCATCTAGCCTGTCCAACCCCTTAAGAATTTTGTAAGTTTCTATAAGATCCCCTCTTAATCTCCTAAATTCAGAGAGTATAAACCGAGTCTATCCAGTCTTTCTTCATAAGACAGTCCTGACATCCCAGGAATCAGTCTGGTGAACCTTCTCTGCACTCCCTCTATGGCAATAATGTCCTTCCTCAGATTTGGAGACCAAAACTGCCACGCAATACTCCAGGTGTGGTCTCACCAAAGACCCTGTACAACTGAAGTAGAACCTCCCTGCTCCTGTACTCAAATCCTTTTGCTATGAAAGCTAACATACCATTCGCTTTTTTCACTGCCTGCTGCACCTGCATGCCTACTTTCAATGACTGGTGTACATGACACCCAGGTCTTCGCTGCATCTCCCCCTTTTCCTAAATCGGCCCACCAAATTTAAATATAGTCTGCTTTGCGTGTTTTTTGCCACCAAAGTTTGGATTACCCCTCACATTTATCCACATTATACTGCATCTGCCAAACATTTGCCCACGTCACATCCCACTCGCCCAGGCCTATGGTCCAAGGTCATCTTGCAGTCTCCCTTAGCATCCCATCCTCCTCCACAGCGAAACACTGCCCCCACAGCTTAGTTGTTCATCCGCAGAACTTGAGATGATAATTGCCCTTTCAATACCCTCATCCGATCATAAATAATGTATATTTAAAAAAAAAAAACAAAATAGCTGGGGTCCCCAGCACTGAGCCCTGCTGGTACCCGCCCCACTAGTTACTTTTGTGCCTGCCATTGTTGTAAAAAGGTAACCCGTTTTTAACTCTTCTACTCCTCTTTGCTTCCTGTTTTGCCAGCCAGATCTCTAATCCACATCAATAACTGAACCCCTTAATACCCGTAATGCTTTTAAATTATTGGTATACTAATCTCTTATGTGGAGACCCTTGTCTAAATGCCTACTGGAAGTCCAGATATATACCAAAAACATCCACACCACTGTGGTTCTCCCTTATCCACGCTACTAGTTTACATCCCTCGAAAAATTCCACAAGATTCGACAGACCATGATTTTACCTTTTTAGTAAATCCCATGCTGACTCTTTGTCCAATGATTTTTTCACCACTTTCCAAAATGTTGCTGCTCCATCCCATCTTTAATAACTGACTCTAGCAGTTTCCCCCCCCACCTACCGATAGGTTAAGACTAACTTGTTCTTGTAATTCCCCGTATTTTCTTCTCGATCCACTCCCTTCTTAAAAAGGAGGGGTTTACATTGCTACCCCCTCCAATCCACAGGAACTATTCCCAGAATCTATTAATGAGTTTTAGAGAAAGATTATCACTAATGCCATCCCACTAATAATTACCCTGAGCTACTTCCTAAGTACTCTTGGGATGCAGCCTAATCTGGCCCTGGGGATTTATCGCCCCTTTAATGCTATCTCAAATTTACCCAAACACCACATCCCCGACTGACCCTGGATTTCACTCAATCCTTCCTCCTTTGACCCCACAGTCCCCCCTGGCTATATTCATGGCAGATTAATTTATTCTTCCGTTAGTGAAGACCCGGAACACAAAGTAGTTTTTTATTCAATTTGGTCCCGCCAATCCTTGTTCCCCATGGATCACAACATCAACCTGTTTCTGACTGCAAGGACCTACATTTGTCTTTTAACAACTCTTTCACTCTTTCACATAATCTATAATAAAACTTTTGCAGTCAGTTTTTATGTTCCCTGCCAGTTTTTCTCTTACATAATCTATTTTATTCCCTTTTCCCTAATTTAAGCCCTTTGTCCCTCTCTGCTGCTGGTCCTCTGAACTTTCTCCCAGTCCTCTGGTATGCTGCTATTTTCTGGCTACTTTGTACACCATCTCCCTACCTTGCTTTGATACACTATTCCCTGATTTCCCTGTGTTTAATCCACGGGATGCACTATCTACCTTCCCCGATTTTTATTCTGTTTGCCAAACTGGGATGAACTATTTTTGTAGTTCATCCATTGCAGTCCCCTTTAAATGTCATTCCATTGTCAATAAATCCTCCCATCCGTCCAACCCTTTTAGAGGAATTAAATTGCCAGTCAATCTTGGCCAATTCAACGTCTCTAACATTAGCCCTCACAGTTTAACCTTTCTCTTTAATTCAGAACCAGTTGTTTACTGAATTAACAATGCTCAACTCTCCCATCTAATGGAGAAACTCCAACCATATTAATGGTCCACTTCTGTTAGCCCAAGGGGGCACACCGTAACAAACAAGACGGCTAAATTACCCCTCTCCTCAATAATACATCAAAAAAAACCCAGTCTAAATAATTAGCATGCACTATCGTTGGTTCCTCTACATGTATTTTGAATGTAGAATAACTATCCACCGCAGAACATTCCAAAATATCCTCTTCCTCAAGCAACCCCTGAGCCAATTTATTAACCCAATTCTATATGTAGATTGAAGTCAGCCCCATTATAACTGTATTGTGCCTTTGTCGCACGCATTTCTAATTTCCAGTTTTTATACCAAATCACCAACTTCTCTGCTACTGTATGGTGGCCTGTTACTCAACACCCACCAGCGTTTGTCTTGCCCTTAGTGTGTTTGTAGCTCGACCCATACCGAATTCCACACCTCCTCCCAAAGCTAATTCCTACCTTTCCATTGCTTTTAATCTCCTCTCTATCACCAGGCACGCTACATCCAGCCTCCTTTTCCTTTCTCTCTATCTCCTCCTGAATATTGTATATCCCTGATGTTCTTCTCCCTAGCCTACGTCACCCTGGACCATGTCTCCGTGATCCCAACTATATCATAATCATTAATACTATTCTGCACGTTCAGACTCGTCCACCTTATTATCGATTTACCTCCGTGCATTTGAGACACAAAGACTTCGCTTGTCTTTACACAACCGCATTTAACCCCTAATCAATACAATTTGTTTGCTGTAAAAGTGGCCTTTTTTGATTTTATCCCTGGTTTTGTTCTGCCTGCCACATCAACCTTTGTGCTACCTAATAACTAAATGCGATTCTACCGCTCAATTTTACACCCTCCTTCGAGCCTGCACCGCCATTCAATATGATCATGGCTGATCATCCAACTCAGTATCCTGTACCTGCCTTCTCTCCATACCCCCTGATCCCTTCAGCCACAAGGGCCACATCCAACTCCCTCTTAAATATGGCCAACGAACGGGCCTCAACTACCTTCTGTGGCAGAGAATTCCACAGATATTATATTTTCTACTGCTTGCATGTTCCCTTTCTTTTACATTGCTTATCCTCTTTGGTTTGTCTGCCATTATTTGATTCAATAATAAATTCTCCCTAGGTGAGCTTTCATTATGAATACATGCATTTCTCTGCCACAATTGCATTATCTCTACAACTTCCCTTTTTTCCTTCCTGTCTTTGTTATAGATAGATAGATAGATAGATAGATAGATAGATAGATAGATAGATAGATAGAAATTCAGATGTCCTTGCAGCAGACTAATAAAAATACAACATAACATTAAAGAATAAATTAAACATTAAAACATAAAAATATCCCCCCACAATGGTTCCCACTGTGAGGGAAGGCACAGTCCCCATCCCCTTGTCCACCCATGGTCAGGCCTACTGAGACCTCCGCAGTCGCTGCTAAGGCGGCCTGATGTTTCAGACCCTCTCGCTGGGTGATGGTGCTCCGGCGTCGGGAGAACCCTATCAGCGGCTTGGGATACCTGGAACGGCTGCTTCCTTATCGGAGACAGCGGCTTCCAAAGCCAACAGGCCGCGCTGGACGGAGCTCCACCACTGGCGATCTCGCAGCTGGCCGCTCCACAGACCCCGCAGCTCCGTGATGTTCAATCGGCGGACCCAGCACACCGGAGCTCCAGTGCAGCGACCTGGGCAAGGCATCGCCCGCTCCGCGATAGCGCTCCAGCACTGTGCCACTGCCGAAGCCGTGGTTCTGGCTGGTCCCCTCAGGAAAAGCCGCTCCAGACCTGATGATAGGCCGCGAGGATGGGTCGAAGATGCTGCTCCACCCCCCCCCCCCCACCACACATAAAAAGACTAGACCCCCAAAAACACACTTTTAATGTACTAAAAATAAAAAATAAAAATAAGTGAAAAAACGGACAGCTGCAGGACAGGCAGCCGTACAGGACGGCGCCCCTTAGGACATGCAAACACATGTGATGTAATAACTGAGACACAAAGTAATTCAGTGGGTCAGACAGCATACCTGGACAACATGGATAGGTGACGTTTTGGGTCGGGACCCTTCTTCAGACTCTGCAAAAAGACACAAAGTACTGAGGTAACTCAGTGGGTCAGTTAGCACACAAAAAGGCATAGAGCATTGGAGTAACTTTACAAACAGACACAAAATGTTGGAATAATTCCAGCATCTGCAGTTTCTTGTTTCTACAGACATTACAACTGCCTTTTCCCGACTTCACTGCTCCCCATCCAGTGATCTAAACACTACTTCCACGTGAGGCAACAATTCATTTGCACCTTATTTGAAAGAGACTGTATTGAATCCTCATGACATTCTCTCATCCACGATAGAGAATGTATAGGAAGATCGCGTACCTACTTTGCAGAAGACCTCTATTCAGCCCACAAGGTTAAACTTATCTCACGGTCTTCTGTCACTTTAATTATCCATCCCATGCACATTTTGACCTCTCTCTGTCCTTATTTGCTCACCCCATTCCAGCAAAATCCAGTGTAAACTGGAGAAATATCATATTATCTTTCACAAATTGCCGTCTTCTTTTGCATTGTCTTGCCCAATTTCATTGGGTTTTTTAGTGCTTGTTGAAGCCTAATGAGATTTTCTTTGTACCTGTACCTCATCGTACTTGTATATATGATAAAAAACATGATGATCAGTTATTACAGAGGGAGGAAAGGGTGACGCCATGAATGATTAGAAAACAGGGATGAAGTTGAGTTTTTTGCCGAGTAATTTCTTGTATTGAAAGCTGCTTTGTTTTGGATTTTCGTCTAGAGTCATAGAGTGGAAACAGACCCAACATCCCCACACCAACCAACATGTCCCATCTACACTAGCCCCACCTGCCTACATTTGGTCCATAACCCTCCAAATCTGTCCTATCCATGTACCTGTCTAATTGTTTCTTGAACTTTGTAATTGTACCTGCCTCAACTGCCTCCTCCGGCAGCTCATTCCATATACCCACCACCCCCATCCCCCCTTTCACCTTTCACCTTAAACCTATGTCCTCTTGATTCCCTACTCTGGGCAGGAGACTCTATGCGTCTACCCGATCTATTCCTCTTCTGATTTTGTTCTTTGTAGATACATGAGTGAAGTTGCTCTGAAATCACGAGAGAGATTCAAAGAGATTTTCTAACCTTTAACCTTTTGAGGTGCATGATTTGACAAATATAGAAACAATAATCTTTATCCACTACTTCTTTTGACGTTATTTTCACAGCCTCTAAATAGATTATGAATAGTAATATTCTAGTTAAATGCACTTCCGTGTGAAATGTACCGAGGCATATTATTTTGGATGACAGTTAAATGTAGGATTATAGAAAGTACACTGAGCCACAAATTGGGAAAATATAAATGATGTGATGAATGCAAATGAGAAGAGTTATAAGGGGAGAGCTACAATAGAAGACATTAAACGATGTGGTGTAATTTAGGGCATCGGGGATATTCAAAACGTGATCTTGTGGAATTTACAAAACACTTTTTGGATTACTCTGAATCAATGTCCTTAACTGAAAAGGACAAACCTAATTAAAGGAATATGTCATAAATCATCAGACAGAAGCAATGTTTGAATTTAAATATAAACTTAGAATTGGTGAATTGGGTATGCATGATTTTTTCCTGTTCAAATGCTAAGGAATAAGGAAACACTGATAGTGATACTGGGTATAAGTATATTAACTGTGTTTTAATTTTGAGGCATTTGTTTGAACCAGCAGATAGGATGCGTCTATATACTTCAGAATTCATTATGCTACTACCATCAGCAGTTGTATCATCAATGAAGATAAGTGAGCCATTCCCTTCAACAGCCACACATGCCCAGGCCATAACGCCCTCACCACCGTGTTTCACAGATGAGGTGGTATGCATTGGATCTTGGGCAGTTCCACCTTTCCTCCATACTTTGCTCATGCTACCACTCTGATATAAGTTAATCTTCATCTCATCTGTCCACAATACCTTTTTTCAGAACTGTGGTTGCTCTTTTAAGTACTTCTTGGCAAACTGTAACCTGACCATCCTATTTTTGTGGCTAACCTGTAGTTTGCATCTTGTAGTGTAGCCTCTGTATTTCTGTTCATGAAGTCTTCTGCGGACAATGATCATTGACAAATCCACATCTGAAGTGTGTTTCTGACATGTCGGAATGGTGTTTGGGGATTTTTCTTTATTATAGAGAGAATTCTTCTGTCATCAGCTGTGGAGGTCTTCCTTGGCCTGTCAGCCCCTTTACGGTTAGTAAGCTCACCAGTGCTCTCTTTCTTCTTAATGATGTTCCAAACAGTTGATTTTGGTAAGCTAAGGTTTGGCTGAGGTCTCTAGCAGTTTTATTCATGTTTCTCAATCTCATAATGGCTTCTTTGACTTTCATTGGCGGAACTTTGGTCCTCATGTTGATAAACAACAATAAAAGTTTCCGAAGGTGATGGAAAGACTAGGTGCTGAGAGCTCTTTTATACCTGCATTAAGATGGCAATTAAACACACCTGAGCAATTACACACTCCTGTGAAGCAATGTGTCCCGAACATTATGGTGCCCTGAAATGTGGGGGACTATGTATAAACACAGCTGGAATTTCTAAATGGTGAAATTGTGGAGTACAGAGGCAAATAAATAAATGATGGGTCTTTGTCCCAAACATTATGGAGGGCACTAAAGTATTGATATATTGTCACGTGTATTGAGATACAGTGAAAAGCCTTTGTTTACATGCTATCCAAACAAATAATACCATATATGAATATAATCAAGTACATGTACAACAGGTAGAACAAAGAGAAAAATACCAAGGTGTGGAATAGAATTCCACAGAATTGTAGTGCACGAGTTCCAGACAAATGGTCCAATGTCCACAATAAACATAGGCTAGAAAATAAAGTGTTGTACTCTGGTTTATGTAAGGGCCATTCAGAAGGCTGATAACAATGCGGAGGAAGCTGCTGCTGAGTCTGGTGGCATGTACTTTCAAGCTTTTATACTTTGTTCATTATCCACTATACCATTAATTTAAGTGTTGTCCACAAATTTACTAACCAAATTCACTAACCATGTCATATACATGTAATCCAAGTCGGCAATATAAATTATGAACAGAAGTGGACCCAGAACTAATCCCTGTGGTATACAATAGGCACTGGTCTATGGTCATTGGTCCCAAAGTATTCCCTTACTAATACTTCAGTCACAGGCCCTTCATTTCCCAAAAGAAGGTTTTATATCAAATTCCTCGAATATTGCAAAACATACATTTCATTAGGATGGAGAGTGACATTGTTAATTCAGAAACACGGGTCCTGAACTTAAAGAAAGGTAACTTTGAGGGTATGAGACGTGAATTGGCCAAGATCGACTGGCAATTGATTCTTGAAGGGTTGACAGTGGATATGCAATGGAAGGCATTTAAAGACTGCATGGATGAACTACAACAATTGTTCATCCCAGTATGGCAAAAGAATAAATCAGGGAAGGTGGCGCATCCGTGGATAACGAGGGAAATCAGGGATAGTATCAAAGAAAAAGATGTAGCGTACAAATTAGCCAGAAAAAGCAGCCTACCAGAGGACTGGGAGAATTTCAGAGACCAACAGAGGAGGACAAAGGGCTTAATTAGGAAAGGGAAAATGGAGTATGAAAGAAAACTGGCAGGAAACATAAAAACTGACTGCAAAAGTTTTTATCGATATGTGAAGCGCAAAAGATTAGTTAAAACAAATGTAGGTCCCTTGCAGTCAGAAACGGGTGAATTGATCATGGGGAACAAGGACATGGCAGACCAAATTGAATAACTACTTTGGTTCTGTCTTCACTAAGGAAGACATAAATAATTTGCCGGAAATAGCAGGGGATCGCGGGTCAGATGAGATGGAGGAACTGAGTGAAATCCAGGTTAGCCGAAAGTGGTGTTGGGTAAATTGAATGGATTAAAGGCCGATAAATCCCCAGGGCCAGATAGGCTGCATCCCAGGGTACTTAAGGAAGTAGCCCCAGAAATAGCAGATGCCTTAGTGATAATTTTTCAAAACTCTTTAGATTCTGGAGTAGTTCCTGAGGATTGGAGGGTAGCTAATGTAACCCCACTTTTTAAAAAGGGAGGAAGAGAGAAAACGGGGAATTACAGACCAGTTAGTCTAACATCGGTAGTGGGGAAACTGCTAGAGTCAATTATTAAAGATGGGATAGCAGCGCATTTGGAAAGTGGTGAAATCATTGGAAAAAGTCAGCATGGATTTACGAAGGGTAAATCATGTCTGACGAATCTTATTGAATTTTTTGATACACAAAAGATTGGTATACAAACTTAAAGCACACGGTATTAGTGGTTCAGTATTGATGTGGATAGAGAACTGGCTGGCAGACAGGAAGCAAAGAGTAGGAGTGAACGGGTCCTTTTCAGGATGGCAGACAGTGACTAGTGGGGTGCAGCAAGGCAGTGCTGGGACCCCAGCTATTTACAATATACATTAATGATTTGGACGAGGGAATTAAATGCAACATCTCGAAGTTTGCAGATGACACGAAGCTGGGGGGCAGTGTTAGCTGTGAGGAGGATGCTAGGAGGCTGCAGGATGACTTGGATAGACTGGGTGAGTGGGCAAATGCATGGCAGAGGCAGTATAATGTGGATAAATGTGAGGTTATCCACTTTGGTGGCAAAAACAGGAAGATGCAGCGAGACCTGGGTGTCATGGTACACCAGTCATTGAAAGTAGGCATGCAGGTGCACCAGGCTGTGAAGAAAGCGAATGGTATGTTGGCATTCATAGCAAAAGGATTTGAGTACAAGACAGGAGGTTCTACTGAAGTTGTACAGGGTCTTGGTGAGGCCACACCTGGAGTATTGCGTACAGTTTTGGTCTCCTAATCTGAGGAAAGACATTCTTGCCATAGAGGGAGTACAGAGAAGGTTCAATCAGACTGATTCCTGGGATGGCACGACTTCCATATGAAGAAAGACTGGATAGACTTGGCTTGTACTCGCTGGAATTTAGAAGATTGAGGGGTGATCTCATAGAGACTTACAAAATTCTTAAGGGGTTGGACAGGCTAGATGCAGGAAGATTGTTCCCGATGTTGGGGAAGTCCAGGACAAGGGGTCACAGTTTAAGGATAAGGGGGAAGTCTTTTAGGACCGAGATGAGAAAATCGTTTTTCACCCAGAGAGTGGTGAATCTGTGGAATTCTCTGCCGCAGAAGGTAGTTGAGGCCAGTTCGTTGGCCATATTTAAGAGGGAGTTGGATGTATTCCTTGTGGCTGAAGGGATCAGGGGGTAGGGAGACAAGGCAGGTACAGGATATTGAGTTGGATGATCAGCCATGATCATATTGAATGGCGGTGCAGGCTCGAAGGGCCGAATGGCCTGCGCCTGCACCTAATTTCTATGTTTCTATACTTGGCTAATAAAGTAAGCATGAGTAGGAGTATATGTTTTCTGATAGGGCCCTCTGCATATTGCTTGAGAATATGCTTGAGAATCAGATACATCGGTCTGAAGAAGGGTTCCACCCAAAACGTCACCCATTCCTTCGCACCAGAGATGCTGCCTGTCCCACTGAGTTACTCAAGCATTTTGTGTCGATCGTTGCTTGAGAATACCTTCCTTGACGCATTTTACAAATTCATATCCATCTAAGCCCTTAACACAATGGTAGACCCAGTCTATATATTTTTTTAAAGTTATAATTCCCTCACTACTACCAGCCTATTATCCTTGCAGTTATCTGTGAATCAAAAAGGACGAGGAGCACCACAGCATAATAAGAGTCCAATTAATTAGGAAAAGAGTTGCTGCTCAGTGTTTGGGACAGAAAAATATACAGAGCACAATAGTGTTGTTTAATCCCAGAGAGTGTTGAAGAGATAATGTGAATGCTTTTCAGTTTAGAGAGAAGTCTTTTACATTTATGATTTCATAAATATTTCTGGTTCACATATTTGAATGAAAATTGCCGCTTGTGGTCTGCCTCATTTGTATTCCAACAATAGAAACAATATATCAGGCAACAACACCAGCAAGAAAGCTGCATATCATTCCGTTCGTTTTCATTCCAGTAATTGTGGTGATTCTACACATGTGAAGTCACCCGGGACTGAGAAAATTGGATGAGCTACACAAAGCAAATTTTGTCTGATCAATCACTCTTCTAATTGAATTTGGTTTTGAAACTTGTTATTGTGGTCTTCCACATTTTCTATAATTAATTTCCCATCTAATTGAATCGCAACAGAAAAGGACTCTCACACCTAGTATTCATCTAGTATTCATCATTTCAATAATGGTACACTCTTGGGATTTTCACCAGATATCAGCGCATTACTACAGAGTGCTGCTTGGTCACAAAATAAGTGAGCTAAAAATGTCTGAGTCCTTCAATCAGTTATTCACTGCTACATTTGCATCCCTTTGGTCTGTGACAAAGTGTATAAAAGGGAATTTTCAAGATTATTTAATGTCTCTTCCAATCTAGTTAGGTTAATCAAAAGATTTGGAGACAAGCAACCTGAGATGCTGTTTAACAAAACAAAAACACAGTGTGCTCCAGTAACTCAGCAGGTCAGGCAGCATTACTAGAGGACATGGTTAGGCAACATTTCGTGTCGGGACATTTTTTCATTTATTCTGCTATTCGCGGGCAGGAGGAGAAAGCTGGGAAAGTGGTGAGGGTGGGGAAAAACTTGGGAAGTTATAGCTAGATACAGGTCAGCACTCTATCAGCACAGCAAAGGATTCTCAGACAAGATGTTTGCACTCAAATCTCTGGAGTGGGAATAGAATTACACAAATTGAAATTATTTTTAGACTAGGATTCTACTTTTTATTCTCATTCAGAGCAGCAATTTTGTAATCTAAGCTATAGGAATTGGTATGGGCAGCTGGTATCAAGTGTATGATATAGGCAGCTGGGATCAAGCTATTCACTGGACATATACAGGGGATCGATGGGCATATTTCTGGAGGAATTCCAGAGGGCATAAAAGGGGCATGACATAGAAAGATAAGATTGAGGAGAATCTAGAGAGATTGTTTGTATATAAAGTGTAATTAGATAGGGAATAAAGCCTCTCAGAAACCAAGGTGTTCATATCTGAGTGGAGCCACAGGAGATGCTCAAAGCCCTCAATGAATATTTCACCATAGAGAAAGGCATGAAGATGAGGGAACTTAGGAATGTTAATGGAGATGTCATGAGGACATTCCATACTACAGCCAATGTGATGCAGGACATCCTAAGGTAGATACTTCTCCGGGTCCGATAGATGGAGGGTGGGTAATATTATGCCTTGATTTAAGAAGGGGGCTGCAACAAAAATTCTGGGTACTATAGGTCAGTAAGCTTAACATCTATGATAAGTAAGTCACTTTTCTCGTAAGTTGCTCCAGCTGCCCCTGAAGTCCCTGAAGGAGGAGGTTAAGGTGACTTGGGCCAGAGAGGTGATGCTGTACAGGGACTCCAGCGACCCCAAGGTGGCTCAGGCAGGTGTGGAGGTGAAAACTGGGAGGAAGAGGAGAGCCGGCGAAGCCGTGCTGCAAGCGGAGTCTCGGATACGCCACAGAGTCCTGGTGGGAGCAGTGACTCGGGGAAGGGCTGGTCTGGGAATCTTCCCAACTTTCCAGTTTGACAAGGCCAAGGGGAAGGAGAGGCGCAGGCTGGTCCAGGAGGAAGTGAGGGCAGTGGTGGAGGAGGAGAGGTCTACCATTGGTTGGCTTGAGGCATCAGTGGGCCTGGACAAGGTGGGAGCAGGCCATGGACCGAAAATTCACATGGACTGAGTTCCCGCAGGCTGAACCACAGCGCATCAAGTTCCTGGTCCAGGCAGTGCTCGATGTCCTGCCTCTTCATTTGGGGCAAAGCGGAATCTCCGGATTGCCTGCAATGGACATTGGAACACATCCTGAGCTGCTGCCCAAAGGCTCTTGGGCAGGGCCGGTACATCTGGTGTCACAACCAAGTTCTTAAACCCATTGCAGAAGCCATCAGCATGGGAATCAGCAGCTTCTGACGAGCAAGACCCAACACCCAGATGATCACCTTCGTGAAGGCCAGAGAACCACAGCAGCCAGGAATCAGTCAGGAATTCTGGCGACTGCGCAGGACTGGCGGCTTTCTGTAGACCTGGTGAAACAGCTGAAGTTCCCACAGCACTTTGCCACGACCAGAGGCCAGATATCCTCTTGGTCTCAGAGGCGACCAAAAGCATTGTCTTGTTGGAACTGACAGTGCCGTGGGAGGACCGTCTGGAGGAGGCCCACGAGAGGAAGATGACCATGTACCAAGGCTGGAAGGCAAGGTGTATGCCCATCGAGGTTGGCTGCAGAGATTTTGCAGGGCAATCGCTCTACAAAGTCTTGAGTGCACTGGGCATCAAAGGAATGGAGAGGATAAGAGCCATCAAGAACATCACAGAGGCAACGGAGAAGACCTCGAGATGGCTCTGGATCAGGAGAGAAGGTCCATGGGGAGCAGCGAATGTCACCTGAACACAATTCGTGGTCTGATCAACATCCAATGACTCCAGGTTGCATCACTGATGATGTGTTCAGGAGCATCAATAGATGTATTTTTTATCAATCTGGAGAGGATTCTGAGGGATAAGATATATATGTATTTGGAAAGACAGGGGAGGATTACGGATAGACAACATGTTTTTAGTTATATATACTAGACCAAGTGAGACCCGTTGGGTCCCGTTCCCCCAATGCAATATTCGACCACACACCGATAGCCCCCAAATGCGCAGGCAGAGATCTCCGTTGTGACGCGAGTCATGGCAACCCTCCCCCAACTGCGCCTTGCCATCACAGCAACCCTCCCCCAACTGCGCCTCGCCATCCCTCTTCCTACCCTTATCCTCGTTCATTCCCCCTCATCCCCCAACACTCCCTCACCCTTCTCTTCACCCTCACTCTTCTTTCCCCTGTTCTCCTCCCCCTCCCTCTCTCCCTTACCTCTCCCTTCATCTCCTTTCCCCTACCCTCAGTCACGCCCTACCTCTCTCCATAACCACTTTGCCTTTACCCCCTTCCTCTATCCCCCCTCCTCCCCACTCTCCCTCCTCATCTCCCCAGGATCTCGATATAAACCATCGCTGGCCCCGTTTTCTCCAGCAGGGCGACGATGAAGTTGTATTTGAGGCGGGGGGCTGTCGGGGGGGGGGGGGGCGAGCATCCTGGAGCCGGGGAAGGGGGAGGGCTTGAGGCGGGGCTGTCAGGGTGGGGGGGGGCGGCGAGTGTCCCGGAGCGGGGGGAGGGGGAGGGCTTGAGGCAGGGGCTGTTGGAGGGGGGTTGCGCAAGCGTCCTGGAGCCAGGGGAGGGCTTGAGGTGGGGCCTGTTCGGGGGGGCGAGCATCCTGGAGCCGGGGGAGGGAGAGGGGGAGGGCTTGTTGCGGGGGCTGTCGGGGGCGAGCGTCTTGGAGCCGGAGTAGGGGAGGGAGAGGCCGAGGGTACCCGGGATGGCCTCTCCCCGCCCCCGGCCCCGCACCGGCTCCAACCCCAGCCCAAGGCCCGGGAGTGCAGAAATTAAAATAGAAGGAAACTTACCTGTGGAGCTGTCGGGTCGCCGTTGTGACAGGAGAGAAAGATGGCAGTCTGAAATTGTGCAAAGGCTGCGCTGAGGGCCTGTGGGGTGTTCTTTGTGACGCCTGTCAAGTAATGACGACAAGTGGGTGTTTTATTTTTAAAAATGTTTTAAACGTCATAACTTGTAAAATATGCCATCAATCTGAACAAAACTTGTTTAATTTACGTCACAGGACAATGGTGAGTAAGGTGGGCCAAATATTATAGCACTATCGTGTACCGTTGTTGCGCAAATACAAACCGGGTAAACAAACAGACAAACAAACAAGATGAGAGTTTTAGTAATATAGAGAGAGATATTTAAAATAGGCCTCAATGAGTATCTCCAGTAGCTTTGTCTTGATGTTGAGACAGTAAGTCCCAAAAAGGGAGCAATTTAATCAGTAACATTTACATATAGATTGAAGATAGATGGATAGGGTGATAGTGTCATACAGCGTGGAAACAGGCCCTTCGACCCAACTTGCCTACACCGACCAACTTGTCCCATCTACACTAGTCCCACCTGCTTGCACTCTAAACCTTTCCTAGCCATGTGCCTGTCTAATTGTTTCTTAAATATTGCAACAGCCCTAGCCTCAACTACCCCCTCTTGTAACTCATTCTGTGCACCCACCATCTTTTGTGTGAAAAGGTTGCCACTCAGGTTCCTATTAAATATTTCCACCTTCACCTTAAACCTACAGTTTGTCCTCTGATTCTCAATTCCTATACTCAGGGCAAGAAACTCTGTGCGTCTACCCGATCTATTGCTCTCATGGTTTTATAGATAGAGATAGACTCGGTGGGCTGTTCAATACATTCTGTACCAACCAGAGGATTATTCTTATGTATGGCAATAGTCTTGCTGACCTGAATGCAAATAAAGTATTTCACTGTACCTTGGTACACTTGATAATAAACCATTGAATCGTCTCCTGAGCTATTGTTATATGATTATGAACACAGACAGAGAACAAGTTGAACTGTTCTGGGTCAGATATGCAGCCTTGCTTCATTGCATTTGAATTTTCAATTGTGTGGAAAGAGCCACTTCTTTGCACTGTGGACCCACCAATGAAAACTGGTGCCTGGTGTCCCAACCTCTGCATCCTGAAATCATCGATTAATTCCTTGGTTTTGTTGCTGTTGAGTATAAGGTTGCTAATGCAGAACCATGCAATAAGGTGTTCTATCTCTCACCAGTACACTAACTCATTGGCAACAATGGTAATGCTCTCAGTGAATTTGTAGTCAGCATTGAAGCATTGCCTGGCCACCTGAGAAATGATGGAGGTCATTCAGTTTTTCACACCTATTAGATTAGATTTTAGATTACCTTTATTGTCATTCAGACCTTTCGGTCTGAACAAAATTTTGTGCCTGCAGTCATACATATAATAAAAGTAACAAAAACACACAATAAACACAAATTTAACATCCACCACAGTGAGTTCACCAAACACCTCCTCACTGTGATGGAAGGCAAAAGTCTTAGTCTTTGTCTCTTCCCTCCTTGTTAGTGTTGTTAGTTGGATCCTGACATTATTATCTAACACCCATTTACTTGCCTTGGTTCGGTAACCCTTGATACGTGGACATAAATGGTAGTAAATGCATTTTGTAACATATTTATATATTTTTTCAGTGGAAATTATGCCTTTTGTTCATTGCCATTAGTGAAACAAAATGCTTTGCAATGTCTCATTTTAAGGCTAAACCTTTTTGTTCTATCCCTCCATTAAACCGAATAGTTTCTCTCATAATCATCTTGAACACCTTTATTAAATCCAAAATCTATCTCTCCAATGTTCTCAAAAATGAAACATTTTGGCTGTGGTGTTCTATTCTGAGGAAGGGTCTCGATCCAAAATGTCACCCATTCCTTCTCTCCAGAGATGCTGCCTGTCCCACTGAGTTACTCCAGCTTATTTTGTCTCTTGTGTTCTATTAGTAGATCTATAATGCACTCCCTTCATTGCCATAGAGTCATAGTCATAGAGTCTTACAGTATGGAAACGGGCCCTTTGGCCTAACTTGCACATACTGGCTAACAAGTCCATCTACACTAGTTCCACCTATCTGCATTTGGCCCATATCCCTCTAAACCTGTCCTATCCATGTACCTGTCCAAATGTGTCTTAAACGTTGTGATAGTACCTGCCTCGTCTACCTCCTCTGGCAGCTCGTTTCATACACCTACAACCCTTTGTGCGAAAAGTTACCCCTCAGATTCCTATTAAATCTTTCCCCCCTCACCTTAAACCGGTGTCCTCTGGTAATTGATTCCCCTATTCTGGGCAAGAGACTCTGTGTTTACCCGATCTATTCCTCTCATGATTTTATACAACTCTATAAGATCACCCCCTCATCCCCCTGTGTTCCAAGGAATAGAGTCCTAGCTTGCGCAACCTCTCCCCATAGCTCAGGCCCTCAAGTCCTGGCAGCATCCACGTATATCTTCTCAGTGGCCTTTCCAGCTTGACAACATCTTTCTTATTACATGATGCCCAAAATGGAACACAATACTCTAAATGCGGTCTCGCCAACATCTTATGCAACTACAACATGAACTCCCAACTTCTATACTCAATGCTCTGATTGATGACTGGGATGTCAGGACTTTCATATGAGGAAAGACTGGATAGACTTGGCTTGTACTCGCTAGAATTTAGAAGATTGAGGGTGGATCTTATAGAAACTTACAAAATTCTTAAGGGGTTGGACAGGCTAGATGCAGAAAGATTGTTCCCGATGTTGCGGAGGTCCAGAGCAAGGGATCACAGTCTAAGGATAAGGGGGAATTCCTTTAGGACCGAGATGAGGAAAACATTTTTCACACAGAGAGTGGTGAGTCTCTGGAATTCTCTGCCACAGAAGGTAGTTGAGGCCAGTTCATTGGCTATATTTAAGAGGGAGTTAGATGTGGCCCTTGTGGCTAAAGGGATCAGGGCTATGGAGAGAAGGCAGGTACAGGATACTGAGTTGGATGATCAGCCATGGTCATATTGAATGGCGGTGCAGGCTCGAAGGGCCGAATGGCCTACTCCTGCACCTATTTTCTATGTTTCTATGACCGTCATGCGCAAAAGCCTTTTTGACCACTCTATTAGCCTATGATGCCACTTTCAACAACTTGTATTCCTTGATCCCTCTGCTCTACAACACTCCCCAGAGCCCTACCGTTTACTGTGTAGGTTTTGTCCGTGTTAGTGCTTCCAAAATGCAACACTTCACACGTCTCTATTAAATTCCATCAACCATTCCTCAGCCCATCTGCCATACTGAACTAGATCTTGCTGCAATTTTTGACAACCATTCTCACTAACTACAATACCACCCACTTTTGTGTCATTGCAAACTTGCTAACTATGTCATGTACGTTCTCATCCAAATCATTGCTGCACATTTAAGGTTAACGCTGGTTAACCAGGTGCTGGAGGTTAACGCTGAAATAAATGCAAGCTGCAGTCTTCTGTAAAATAACTTCCACACCTTTATATTTCATGATTAAAGTGCAGTGCTGAACTACTATCTACCTCTTTGATGTCTCTCGGACTATCCTTGACCAGACTTTGCTGGCTTTACCTTGCACTAAACGTAATTCTCTTATCATCAGGGGTGCAGTGCTGCTGGAGCTCAATGGAGCATCGCTCCGGCACCTCTGTAAAAAAGGACAAAATAAACAATGGGGAATTTTAACTAGCAGGTGTGTGGTTGGGGTAACCTGGTTAAAGGAGATGGGGAAGGGGAAGACCCATCTCTACGGAGCATCTCTGTGGAAGGGAATGGGGGGCAGCAATAGGACCCAGCAGTCAGACCACATGCTGTCTGCATCGTGGAGGTTGTGGGCCTGGTGCTGAGCCTGGAACTCTGGTGAGGTGGTGGCCGGAGGGGAGGCAAGGGTCAGCGGAGTCGCTGGTGTTGGCCCTTGGGGGGCTGGAGTAGAGATTTGAGTCGGTGACAGCAGCATCGGTGGCCCTGGCAACAGCGGTGGTGGCCCGGGGGAGGTGGTGAGAGTTGGCGACAACAGAGATGGCCCCAGGGAGGCAGTGAGAGTCGGCAGTTTCGGTGGTCCCGGGCCTGGGCTTGGCCGGGAAGGCGCTGAGGGTCGGAGAGGTTGTGGATGTTGTTGCTTCTCCTCGTGGTGGCCATCTTGGCCTTGTGGTGTTCATGCAGGCGGCGCCGCGGTCGAGCGGTGGAGCTGCGGGCCTGCGAGCGGGCGGTCGAGTCAAGAAGTGTCGGTGGAGGGACCGGTCTGGAGGCGGGCAAGCTTGCAATCCTTGGTAGAGTCCAGATAGGTGAGGAAGCATTTGTTGAGGGTGTGGATCTGGGAGTTCAATGAAGTACAGTTATGGTCCATTGCAGGTGTGAGTGGGTGAGCGGGTGGGTAAGTGTGTGAGTTGGTCAGTTGGTGGGTGAATGGGTGAGTGGGTGGGTGTGTATGGAATTGTTTGTAATCATGTATTTTCATAGCATGCAACAAAAAGCTTTTCACTGTACCTGGGTGCATGTGACAATAAACTAAACTGAACAAAAGATGAACTAAACAAAGAAACTCCAACTCATGGGTACCATTCTGAAACTGGCATCTGCAGGCATCTTGTGCAATTTATTTTAGATGTGTGCCTGTTTTTGCCCAGCTGTTTGAAACATTGCCAACATTACTGACTACAAAGTAGGAATTACTTTGACAACTTTCTGTGCCATTTGCATGGTGACAGCAACTCTAGGTTTTTAACACCAAATCCTGCAAACTCTCCTCCTCTATTAATAGCCTTTTCTTTTATTCAATCAATTGGACATTTATGACTTCCAAAATATGCATTTCCTTGAAGTGTATTCTCTTTGTCATTGTGATGTGTTAAATTAAAAACCACTTATCAGATTGTTGGCTGTCAGAATATCATTGATATCATTATATGATATTTACCAATTCGAGTGGAAACTGTATGAATCTCATGATGATAAGTAATTAGAAGTAAAATAGATCAATCATACTTTAGGTATTAGACAATCCAGGGCAAGGGTGACCAGACCCTGGTGCTTGGGAGGCCATTTTCTAGTTGCAGCTGAATTATTCCTGTAGCCTTCATAAGATCATAAGGTGAGAAGTGATAGGAGCAGAATTAGGCCATTTGGCCCTTCAAGTCTACTCCACCATTCAATCATGGCTGATCTATCTCTCCCTCCTAACCCCATTCTCCGGCCTTCCCCCCATAACCCCTGACGCCTGTACTAATCAAGAATCTTATCTATCTCTGCTTTAAAAATATCCATTGACGTGGTCTCCACATCCTTCTGTGGCAAATAATTCCACCGATTCACCAATCTTTGACTAAAGAAATTCTTCCTCATCTCATTCCATTCAAACATGTGACATACCTGTTGCAGTTGTACAGTGATAGACAATAGACAATAGACAATTGACAATAGGTGCAGGAGTAGGCCATTTGGCCCTTCGAGCCAGCACCGCCATTCAATGTGATCATGGCTGATCATCCCCAGTACCCCATTCCTGCCTTCTCCCCATATCCCCTGACTCCGCTATATTTAAGAACCCTATCAAGCTCTCTCTTGAAAGCATCCAGAGAACCTGCCTCCACCGCCCTCTGAGGCAGAGAATTCCACAGACTCACCACTCTCTGTGAGAAAAAGTGTTTCCTCGTCTCCGTTCCAAATGGCTTACTCCTCATTCTTAAACTGTGGCCCCTGGTTCTGGACTCCCCCAACATCGGGAACATGTTTCCTGCCTCTAACGTGTCCAAGCCCTTAACAATCTTATATGTTTCAATGAGATAGCCTCTCATCCTTCTAAACTCCAGAGTGTACATGCCCAGCTGCTCCATTCTCTCAGCATATGACAGTCCCGCCATCCCTGGAATTAACCTTGCACTCCCTCAATAGCAAGAATGTCCTTCCGCAAATTAGGCAATTTGTTGTTACAATTTGTGATGTTACGTGCCATTTGTTTGTTATCACCTCCCCGAGAAAGAATTGTCAGCATCTATGAAGCAAACAGAAGCACTGCTGCAGTTCAATCCGTTCCCAAAAGGCACGTTGTGGAATTTGGACACTGACACACCCAGTGTTGAGAGATGCAACTTGTGATGCAAGATGCAAATGTTAATCTGTTCTGCATCAGTTCTTTCATTAAAAATTTTAAACCTTTTAAATTAAAAGGAAAAAAGTTAGCCAAATGGCTGTTTTTCTAAATTACTCCTAATTTGCTTGGATATCCTTTGTAGTATCACTAGAGTTTGTAATCTGATGTATCCTTTGGCAGACGACAATGATAGCTGCATTTTCATGTTATCTCTTGCGTTTAAGGGGCATCTGAACCTGAAAATGTCTTACTAAGACAGTAACATTAAAAAATTAACTGAGCGTCACTCATTAGTTATAAGAAGTAGGTGTCGTTTTGTGTTGTAACGTGTACACTAACATTCTCAACAGATCAATGCCACAAAACAGAGCTAGTTGACTTCCTATAACAATTGATTTGCAAGAAAAGAAAATTAGGAATTCCTTGCAATGCTGTAAGCAGTGGCTGGTGGTGAATAATTAACAGAGTGCAAGACGCTGTTTGTCCACTATTTCGTCTTACTGACTGGTGCACAGTGGAAAGTGATTTTTGATAGTTTTCAAACATCTCACTGTCTGACTGAGCATGACTACTGCTATGCCTGTCCTATGTTATCTCAAGTGTACAATTCCTTTTATTACTGTCGGGGAAGCTTAGTATTAGTGCCCACCTTGAGGTTAAAATGTTAAGGGTTCAAACACAGCTGCAATACTTCAGTATCAAGCAAAGGCTGCTTTCTAGGAGGTACAGTGCCCTCCATAATGTCTGGGACAAAGACCCATCATTTATTTATTTGCCTCTGTACTCCACAATTTGAGATTTGTAATAGAAAAAAAATCACATGTGGTTAAAGTGCACATTGTCAGATTTTAATAAAGGACACTTTTATACATTTTGGTTTTCACCATGCAGAATTAATACCAGTGTTTATACATAATCCACCCATTTCAGGGCACTTTAGGAAAAAAAACCACATAACAGTCTGATGAAGGGACCCGACCCGAAACATCGCCTGTCCACGTCCTCCAAATATGTTGCCTGACCCGTTGAGTTACTCCACCACTTTGTGTTCTAGGTTGAAAACTGTTTATCAGGAACCTTTGATATTAAGTCTGATTATTAAATGAAACACCTTGGTGCCTAAGAAGAGGTTTTTAATGTAGTTAAAGCCCTTGCACCTCATGGAATTGTTATCAAACAATACCTGATGTTGAGTCGTATATTAGTGAAGATAACAAACAGCTAGGTAGATTTTCTGGAGGTTTTTTTAAAGAGGGATGAAAAGTAGCGAGGTGGAGAGATTTAGGATGAGAATTCCCAAAAGTAGGTGCAAGGCAACTGAAGGCACAGCTATCAATACTGGAGCAAATACAATTGTGTTTGCTCAAGTAACCAAAATTAAGGGAAGTGCAAGATGGCAAGGATTGATGTAAAATAAAAGGAAATCCAGGAATATGTAAAAACTAAAAAAAAATAAAGCCAGTGGCCTTAACAGCAGATCACAGTACGTTAGTAAGTACAAGAGGTTGTGGATGAATGAGCCGCTATGAATTAGGACATTACTGGTAGATCTTTAGATAATCTCAAGTTATTGGAGAACAGAATACAAGAAGGTAACCAGGGATGTACTGGAAAACTCAAGTCCAGAAGTAGCAAAAACGTGATTGAGCTTCTCAGCAGCAGATGAGCTCAGGCTGGGGCTGAATCAGATATTGTGCATCAGTCCAATGAAGGAACCCAACCCAAAACGTCGACTCTCCATGTGCTCCAGAGATGTTGTGTTCTAAGTAGGAAACAGTTAATCATGAACCTTTGATATTTAGTCTGATTATTAAATGCAGCACCTCGCTGCTTAGAAAGGCTCTAACTATGTGACAGCCTGAGGAAGCCAATTATTTTGTCTGTGTCGTGAATCATATTTCCATTTCCACTAATATCAATACAGGTCAATCGTAAACTGCAGGAAGAGAGTGCAGAATCAGTGTATGAGCAATTCTGACTGCCATTTCACTTGCTTGCTTTCGGTGCAGGTTCTCTTTATCAATGGCCAATGATTTGGAATTTTGTATTGAATCTTCTGATTTTAGGTTTTGAGCCTAGCAATTTTTTACAATTTTATCTGACCTGCTATTAAGTATTGAAAGTGCTTTCTCTTTTGATTTTAGTTGAATCACAGCTATTGTCCTATTATAGGTGGTTAAGGAGTTCAACAGATTCTGAACTGCCTTGTTCAATCAGTGGTAATGAGTTAATTTGGATCACAGTTCATAGGGAAACAATTGCCCATCATTGTCAATTACTTACCCTCATGCATAATTGCGCGTTTAATTCTGTTCCCTGTGCTATTTTTCATTATGTCTTGCTGTGTTCATATTTTTTCTGTATTTGCATGATTTAATTTAATTTAATTTAATTTAATTCAGATGAGAGTGAGGAATGCTAAAACATAACAACTGAGAATCTGCTTCAAAAATAATGTATAAGGTAACTTCTGGTTGAGAACTATGTTGATTAAATGCAAAGTCGTCTGCACACCAAAAATGTGCTTTCTAAATGCCAGGGAATTATTTGATTTCTCAAAGGCATTTTCAACTTGACTGTACATGATGCATACGTAATATAGTGCGCTGCACCACTCTTTTTAAAGCAGACTCACGAGAATGATCCCGGGGATCATTAGGTTAACATATGCGGAACACTTGATGGCTCTGCGACTGTATTTGCTGGAGTTTAGAGAGATGAGGGGGGAACTCATTGAAACCTATCGAATAGTGAAGAGAGATTGGAATAGATGGGGGAAATTGATCTTCTGATTTAGAACGTTAGAAACACGTTTGGGTATTGGAGGGAGTTCATCACTTTATAACTTCAAGTTGAGGCCACAGTGGTCAGGGACACAACTGACTTGAGAATAAAAGGATGTACCATTAAAAAGGAGATGAGAAGGAATTTCTTTAGTCAAGAGGGTGGCGAATCAGTGGAATTCATTGCAACAGACAGCTGTATATGCCAATTCAATGGATAGTTTTTAGGTGGAGATTGACAGATTCTTGATTACGATGGGTGTCAGGGGTTATGGGGAGAAGGCAGGAGAAAGGGTTTGAAAGGGAAAGATAGATCAGCCATGAGTGATAGATCAGCCATGAGTAGATTTGATGGGCCAAATGGCTTTATTCTTCTCCTATAACTTATGAAATGATGAGATAGTGGGGATCTACAAATGTGGAGAGGTTGTCAATGAGGGATTTGTTTAGGACAAGGTTCCACTAGCAGACACCATGCATGTCATTAGTAGCAAAGCAAAGTGATGATGGGGTCTTCCTTGCTGGAGGATTAAGATGTAGAACTTGGTAATCATTGACTGGAAAAGATTGTCTTCCGTTAAGCAGCAAGAAGCAACCGTCATCCATCCTGATACAGGTTGAATCTCTGATTTACCATTTAGTTTGCATGGGTTGCATTTTTTGACATCACTGCGCGACAATCTAATAGCATTGATTCAATTACTTTACAGTGTGCACAAAAATCGTTGGGAAGGTGAAATTATTTCGGCCCAAATTACAACTTTTAGGATCAAAACTTAAAAACACCCCATTTTAGTGCTTCAAATTTTTTAAATCTCTGCTACAAACCCAAAAACCCAATTTAATGGTAGGGAGATTTGCAAGTTGTTGCCGATTGATATCCAAGCTTGCACAGCCACACCTTTTTTGAAAGGCTTATAGTGAAGTGTCCCACTCAGGCGATTTTTTCAGCGACGGCCGGAAAATAGGCTGTCGCCACATGGTCGTGGAGTGATGCAGGGTGACACCTGTAGTGTCGTGAGTTGTCTCCTCAAGTGTCGTAACTTTTTTCTTGTCGCCACTGGATTTTGAAATGTTCAAAACCTTTCCGCGACAGTGGGTTTGACGTTGCCAGTCTTCTCCTGTCGTAGGTGCTGTCGTAGGTTGTCGCCAGGATGACGCCAGGTGACGTTGGTTGTCGCCGAGTGATGACCTCGGTGAATTCCATTGGCGACAACCTTCGTCATCCTACCTCAACCAGCGACAGTACTGGCATCCATAGAAGTCTTCAGTTGTCTTCATTTGTCGCCGACAGGTTCGTAGCTTGTCGCGGGTGGAGGTAGGTTGACTTCAGTTGTCGTAGGTTGTCGCTTGTGTGGTCGAAGGCTGTCATAGTCGTCATCGTGGTTGTCGTAGGTGTGGTCGTAGGTGGACGTGAGGAATTGTATCGCCGGTTGACGTAGCTTGTCGTCGCTTGACATCGACCAGGTGGTAGCTTGTCGTAGACATTGTCATAGGATGCGTCCATTTCGACGTCCCGCTACGACTGTCACTGTCACCTAAAAAAATAGCTTAAGTGGGACAGGCCTTTTATGAGTCAAGAGTGGAGAGAATACGTAGCCCGTATAGGCAGCAAAAAAATTGGTTTAATTTCTATTTGTTTTCCTGTGCGCGGCGGCTTTTGTAGTAATTAGGGGGTGAATCTTGCCTGCATTAGATGCTGAGGTCCCAGCATGTCTTGTTTACTTTTCAGCAGGGACATGAGCAGCAGTGCTGCTGTTGACATCAGCCATGTAAAGTAAGTGAGCCATAAATCACTTCACTGCAAAGCGACTTTGCTTATATCTACACTTATGAAGATCATAATGGAGAAAGACAGGTTTACAATTCTTGTTATAAATTATTAATGTGATGGGTTTGGAAAAACAAAACATGTCCAGGAAGTATTTTGTCACGGGAGGAGATTATGGACAAGTTGGAATGGAGATGGTGAAGAGTGGGGAGGGAGGGGTTGGTATCGGGGCTGCGGGGACTGTTTCCCTGGAGGATATTGTACCCTGAGACCTTTGTACTCGTTAGGTGGCATGGTGGCGCAGCGATAGAGTTGCTGCCGTACAGAGCCAGAGACCTGGGTTTCGATCCTGATTGCAGGTGCTGTCTGGATGGAGTTTGTACGTTCTCCCCGTGACCTGCATGGGTTTTCTTTGGGTGCTTTGGTTTCCTTGCACACTCCAAATAAGTGCAGGTTTGTAGATTAATTGGCTTGGTAAAATTGTAAATTGGCCCTAGTGTGGAGGATAGTGTTAGTGTGCGGGGATCGCTGGTCAGCGCGGATTCTGCCGGTCAAAGGGTCTGTTTTTGTGCTGCATCTCTAAACAAAACAACCCAAGTTTGACAACTGCTGTCTATAGTTCTTTCCTAATATAATGTAATAACTGGTGTCAATAGACAATAGACAATAGATGGGAGTAGGCCATTCGGCCCTTCGAGCCAGCACCGCCATTCACTGTGATCATGGCTGATCATCCACAATCAGTAGCCCGTTCCTGCCTTCTCCCCATATCCCCTGACTGCTATCTTTAAGAGATATATCTAACTCTCTTGAAAGTATCCAGAGAATTAGCCTCCACTGCCTTCTGAGGCAGAGAATTCCACAGATTCACAACCTTCTGGGTGAAAATGTTTTTCCTCATCTCCGTTCTTAGAGGGGAGAATTTGTGGTAACTCGGGAAATTGGGACAGGGGCTTAAATGGCTTACCCCTTATTCTTAAACTGTGGCTCCTGGTTCAAATCACCTGATGGTTTCCATCGATTGGCTCTTGCTTTGATCATACTGTGATTTCCTTTCCAATAAGACAAAAACATTTGGAGCGGCTTGTAATTAGTTTCAGCACAAAATACAGTGGTACAGCAGCCAGTATTTTAATTGAAGTATATGCTTGGTTGACGAGGTCTCACAGGTGGAAAACAAACAAAACTGCAGTTGCTGCAATCTGAAACAAAATCAAATGCTGGAAGGACTCAGATCGCCAAGTATGATTTGCAGAAAGAGAAACCAGTCAGTGTCAGTGACCTTTTGCCAAACGTGGTGCAGTTAATCCCGTTTGTGGTGGCATTTGTCTAAATACATTACTTTCTGAGTGGTTTTAGTAATAATCCAGAGAGTGCAGCACTGTTTATCCTGCTCAACAACACTCCTGAAAATTGTTGTCAGCAGCAATGTCAACCAATACCCATCCCTGTTCTATGCCCCAGGCTTCTGTGCAACCTGTTTTAAATCTCCTGTCCGATGATCTTTTTTTTTGCAGGAGGCAAACATTTGGAACATCATTTCACATGTAGGGGAAGCTAGTGGAAGGGCCACACTGACAGTTTGCACAGAATATTCAAGTAAGCTCCCAGCATCTGAAATCGGGATCAATTCAATTCAATTCAATCTTTAATTGTCATTGTGCAGTGTACAAAGTTCACTGAGTTATCAGAGTTCAAAGTTATCAGAGTAACTTCTGGTCACATGAGCATAAGAAGAATAATATCTGACTCCGCCTTCAGTATGGTAATCTGCAGAAGCATTTATGGAAACCAATGGAATATCACAAATCCTAGCCAGATGAATATAGTGTAGGTCAATATTGTGGTTTGTCAGTCCATGGCAACTATTCTATACAGTTGTGATGTGTATGGAGTTGGCTGATATGACCAATCTGGGCTTTAAAGTTCCTTTTACACAGGGGAGAGAGGTTTAGGGATAATACAGCATCAATGGTTCTTGATTTTTTAGATTTGTGTGCCTGCTTTGCTTCTTCCATTCTCGCCTGGACTGATTTTAGATGATCATCCATGATCATATTGAATGGCTCGAAGGGCCGATTGGCCTACTCCTGCACCTATTTTACTGTTTCTATGTTTATACGGATATGCCAAACAGAATGATCCAATGCTTGCTGCTCCCATTGGCGTGCGTCAATTTTGCCATTTTCCAGGTATGTTGGAAGCAATGATACTAGTAACTTTGGTTGGGAAGAGAGTCTTTGAATCTCTTTTTCTGTCCACCGCGTGATCATTTGTCATCAGTCAGCTCCCCGTAAAGTACAGTGCCCTCCATCATGTTTGGGACAAAGACACATCGTTATTTATTTGCCTCTGTACTCCACAATTTGAGATTGGTAATAGAAAAAAATCACATGTGGTTAACATTATGGAGGGCACCGTTGCTGCTTTGGTATTCCGTCATCCGGCTTTCTTTTGTCATGCTCTACCCACCTGATCTGTGATTCCTTCAACAATGTGTAAATGACGGGGAGTTGTCTGGAACACAAGCTGTCTATGATCTTGTCTTGTTCACTTGATGTGAAATATTCTGTGCAGACAGGCTGCGTGGAAGTGATTGAGCTGTCTGTCTGGCATGTCTCCTGTACACTGTCCCTTTCTTAAAAACAGGGAGTTGTGTGGATATGACAGCCGCACACTAACCTTCTGCTTGTTTTTTAGGCTGATTCCTCTAGTTCCACACATTACTTCTTGGTCTTCCAAAAGCAGAGCTGGATTTTGCAATCCTGTTGTTTACTCTCATCAATTTCGAGTGACCTTGATAGAATGTTGCCAATGCATGTGAACTTCTGGCCTCTGAACATTCACAGGGATGTTTAGTTCTGAGTATGAGGTGTTTGGTCGAAGTTGGTGCAGAACAGAAAATACAAACAGATCAATAAATTATGCACCAATATGTTCTACAAATCATAGGTATTTGTCAAACAACATTTAGAACACTGTTTCAACTTCTGTTTCCTTTGCCTCAAGGGACACGTTTCATTAAAAATCGTGCAAGAGCATGCAAATATTTGTTTTTCAATTTTCTTTGATGAAGATATTTGAAATGGGAAAGATTAGAAAAACTTAAAGATCTGTTGTGTGGAGAAAAAGTTAAAGGGAGTACACTGGAATTGAAGGATTTAAAAATGTTCTTCATAGGACATGAACCATTTTAGAAAGACTAAAGCTTTCTCATGTTAATGGAAGTAATGTTAAACCTTCTATGTGAAATGTCTCATTCAGATTCCTGCAAGATTTCACTGCTCCTTCAGTTGTCCCAAGCTCCAGAATTCCGTGTTCCTTGAATTATAACCTCTTGGACAAACGAACATGACCTCGGGTCAATGTACGTCTAATCGTCAAGGTTCCAAACTTTAGAATTTCCTTTCCAAACAAATTCAATTCTTCATTTATCTTCCTTTAAGACATGGTTTGAAATCTTCAACGAAACATTTCATCATGCCCTAATATTTGGTCACTCTGTTAGCTGTATCTGATAATTATCTCCTGTAGCCCTTGAGACATTTTATAACTTTAATTAAGTTACATGAATTTCACAGGAATTTAGGATGAGAGGGGATCTTATAGAAACATATAAAATTCTTAATGGATGGACAGGCTACATGCAGGAAAAATGTTCCCGATGTTCGGGGAATCCAGAAACAGAGGTCATAGTTTAAGAATAAGGGGTAGGCCATTTGGGACTAAGATGAGGAAAGTCCATTGCTGCCAGAGAATTGGGAATCTGTGAAATTCACAAAGGGGGCCAATTCACTGGATGTTTTCAAGAGAGAGTTAGATATAGCTCTTAGGGCTAACAGAATCTAGGGATATGGGGTGAAAGCAGGCACTGATTTTGCCCTGCACATCTCCATTAAATAATAATATAATTATTAATAATAATAATAATAACAATAATAATAATAATATATTTTATTGTCATTACGCATAAGTGCAACGAGATTTGGTTTGCAACTTCCATCCGATGTCATAACTTAATCGACAAATAAAATTTAGGTTTAGATACCCTGAGAACAAGGTTTGTAAAACGAACATTAGACCAGTAAAGTCAAAACAGACCGAAGTGCAGATGTGTCTGTGCGACGTGACCATCTGAGGGAGACAGTCCATGGGGGTGGGGGGCACTCAGCAGGGCCAGTTCAGAGCCACTATAGCCCTGGGAATGAAGCTGTTCCTGAGTCTGGAGGTGCGGGCGTAGAAGGCCTTGTAACGTCTGCCGGAAGGGAGTAGTTCGAACAGTCCATTACATAGAAACATAGAAATTAGGTGCAGGAGCAGGCCATTCGGCCCTTCGAGCCTGCACCGCCATTCAATATGATCATGGCTGATCATCCAACTCAGTATCCTGTACCTGCCTTCTCTCCATACCCCCTGCTCCCTTCAGCCACAAGGGCCACATCCAACTCCCTCTTAAATATGGCCAACGAACTGGCCTCAACTACCTTCTGTGGCAGAGAATTCCACAAATTCACCACTCTCTGTGTGAAAAACGATTTTCTCATCTCGGTCCTAAAAGACTTCCCCCTTATCCTGAAACTGTGACCCCTTGTCCTGGACTTCCCCAACATCGGGAACAATCTTTCTGCATCTAGCCTGTCCAACCCCTTAAGAATTTTGTAAGTCTCTATGAGATCACCCCTCAATCTTCTAAATTCCAGTGAGTACAAGCCGAGTCTATCCAGTCTTTGTTCATATGGAAGTCGTGCCATCCCAGGAATCAGTCCGGTGAACCTTCTCTGTACTCCCTCCATGGCAAGAATGTCTTTCCTCAGATTAGGAGACCAAAACTGCACGCAATACTCCAGGTGTGGCCTCATCAAGACCCTGTACAACTGCAATAGAACCTCCCTGCTCGTGTACTCAAGTTACAAGGGTGAGAGGAGTCTTTATGGATGCTGACGGCCTTCCTGAGGCACCGTGTGTGGTAGATGCCCTCCAAGGCTGGTAGCGGTGTCCCAATAATCTTTTGCGCTCTGTGGACGACACGCTGAAGAGCTCTCCTCTCCGCCTCCGTGCAGCTGAGATACCACACAGAGATGCCATACGTAAGTATGTTCTCTGTCGTGCAGCGGTAAATGTTTCCCCTCTCACCTTACAACTATGCCCTCTAACGTTGGACATTTCCACCCTGGGGAAAAAGGATCTAACTGCTACATTGGATCCTGTCCCCTGCCAATCTAGTTTAAAAGTTTCATGAGTTCAGCAGTGGAGAAGAGCTTTTTCCTTACTTTTCTTTGGAAGTCAAATTGAAATACATTTTCCATCTGTACTCTGAATGAACATGCGGTTTAAAAAAGAAATTCACCTTCTGACTTAAAACCATAAACGGTGCTATGCATCAACTTTGAGAAAAAAACAAATTGCTGTCTTCCAATGCTAAAAGGATATGTTTTCTAATTTATCTTTATATTAAATTCAGTAATTGGCAGTTTTATATAGTTTTGGTCCTACTGGTAATCTCCTTTCACACAATGCCATCTAATTCTTGTGTATTTAGTGAATAGAATAAATACGTCATTTATAGGGCATTATGAGTTCAAGAATGGGGGAAAAAATCCAATTATAGCTTCTCACTATTAACATTCTGTCACACTTCCCATTGTATTTTAGCCACTGGTTTCCTGCCCTTTAATCTTCTAAAGAAAGGTGCTTTTTAAAATTTCAATTTATCATGTCTTTAAACCTCATCATATTCAATTAACCAGCTTTTGTGCAGTGTTATTAATGTTGTTCGGTCATCAAACATGACAGCAAACCTTTGCACAACAAATAGCAATAGAGAGCATTGTGAGTTGGGAGATGAACATTGGCCAGGAAACTGGGTCAAGGCCTCTTTGATTCAATAATTGCAGTGGTGCCTTTCAAGCCAGTAGAACAGATTGAAACAAGTCAAGGTTTAATATCCTGGGGTCTCGACCCGAAACGTTGCCTATCTCCTTCGCTCCTTAGATGCTGCTACACCCGCTGAGTTTCTCCAACCTTTTGTGTACCCAAGGTTTGATATCTCTTTGCTGGGTGTGTTCATCGCTACGTTTAGAGTCATGCAGTGTGGAAGCAAGCCCAGTAGCCCAACTTGCCCACACCGCCCAACATCTCCCATCTACACTAGTCCCACCTGCCTGTGTTTGGCCCATACCCCTCTAACCCAATCCTGTCCATGTACCTGTCTAAATGTTTCTTAAAAGTTGCGATAATATCTCCCCTGACTACCCCCTCTGGCATTTCGTTCGACATACCCACCAACCCTTGTGGGAAAAAAAGTGACGCCTCAGGCTTCTAGTAAATCAATTCCTACTCACCTTAAACCTATGTCGTCTGGTTCTCCATTTCCCCTCCTCTGGACAAGAGACTCTGCATTTACCTGATCTTTTCCTCTCCTGGTTTTGTACACTTCTATGAGATCACCCTTCATCCTCCTGCGCTCCAAGGAATAGTGTCTTAGCCTGCTCAACCTATAGCTCTGACCCTTGAATCCTTGTAAATGTTCTCTGTACCCTCTCCAGTTTAACAACATCTTTCCTATAACATGGTGCCCCAAAACTGAACCCAATACTCTAAATGTCAATTTCAATGCTCAATTTCAACAAGAAATGCTCAATTTCTCAACGGGATCTCTGTTCTCCTTTGCTCTTTAATACTGATTGAAACTTTTTCAAATCATATCACAGTGACACAAAACACAAAATTCACCCCGCAGCAAGATTTTCAATATCATCGACCTGGGAAATCAATATTTCTCATTATTTACAGAGCACCTTTTGGTAACCCTGTTGTCCTTTAACCTATTGAAAGATTCAAAACTCAAACTTAATTTACACAAAGCAAAATACCTCAGATATAAAAAGAGTAAATGTTAGAAATTCTCAGCAGGTCAGGCAGCACCGACAAACAGAGTTGATGTTTTAGATTGACATTCTTTTAATAGAACAATTCAAATGAGAGTGAATCAATATGAAACATGAACTCTCATTTCGCTCCACATTATTCCACATTATTCCACCCTCTTCCATCAGTGCAGCGTCTACTTATTTTGTGGCAGTTCTCACTGACCTAATGTTCATAAATGCAAACATTTAAGATTCATTTGACTGTGTTCCCTGTAAAAGCGGGTTCTTGTTCACTCTTATCTTTTTAATCCCAGCACAATTCCTGACTTCTCCTGCTGATCTCTGCCATATATCACAGTTTGCAGCACATTTCATTCATAATAAAATTATGAAAACTCCAAAGTCAATGAGACTCAACCTGATCTACTTTTCCACAGGGCATCTAGACTGTGCAGGGCTCCTCAACGTATAGATATTCAGACTCAATTGCGCTCTTACAGTGATTTCGCTGACAACCTGTGATTTGGAACACTAAGCTGTAACTGCAGGAGGTCACTAGGTTCCTATGCACAAAAATAATGCCTGTGGGCATTGTTTGTTGCTAAGCAGTCCAGGTTTAAGTTTAGGTTTATTATTGTCACATGTAGTGATGTATAGTGGAAAGCTTTGTTTTGCGTGCTATCCAATCGGATTGGATAATATACAATTGTCAAACTCAACTACCAAAGTGGAAGGTACAGATTACAGAATGTAGTTCCCAGCATTGTAGTTCAATGATCGCAGTGCGGTAGAGATGAATCAGACTGCACCCTAGCTTATGGAAAGACTGTTCAGAAACCTGATAACAGAAGAAGCTATTTCCTGCATCTGATGGTGTTCGCTTTCAAGTTTCTGTACCTTCTGCCTGACAGGAGCAGGTAGAAGAAGTAATGACCGGGATGGGATAAGTTTTTGTTTATGTGGACTGTTTTTCCGAGACAGCATGAAGACGAAGTGTAGATCGAGTCAAGGGTGGGATGTCTGGTCTGTGTGATGCACTGGGCTAAATGGAGTTCAAAGAAAAACAGTGAGCGATTATGTGGTAAAGTCTGTAGTTCCCCCCCTCTCATTGACATTCTGTGGAATGGATTTCAGAGACAGCCTTCAATGCTCTGTTGATGCCATTTAATCTGTTGCTCATTCAATTTACCAAGGATGAATTTCTAGGCTTAATTATCTTCAAAGCCTGCACACAGTGGTAAGTTTGTTCTCAGATGGGTGATGATTCAATAATTCCTCTGTTAATCACATTGCAGTAAGTGATCGAGAAAGTTTTATGAACTTAAATTGTATGTAACTATCCTCCAATGACTACAATTTTGGAGGCTTCCATAGACGGTGTAAGCCCCTCTCCCACTTAGGCAATTTTTTTGGCAACTACAGGTGATTAGGCTGTTGCCACATGATCGGGGGGTGACGCCTGTATGGTCGTGAGTAGTCTCCTCAAGTCGCCTAAAGAGTCATAACGTTTTTCTGGTCGCGGATGGATTTTGAAATGTTCAAAACTTTTCGGTGACTGTGGGCTTGATGTAGCTTGTCTTCTCCTGTCGTAGGTGCTGTCGTAGGTTGTCGTCAGCATGACGCAGGTTGTCGCCGAGTGACGTTGGTTGTCGCCGGGTGCTGACTTTGGTGAATTCCATTGGCGACTACCTATGTCAACCGACGACAGATACCAGCGACTGAATTGTCTTCAGTTGTTGCCGACAGGGTCGTTGCTTGTCATAGCTTGTCGCGGGTGGATGTAGGTTGAATTCGGTTATCGTAAGTTGTCACCTGTGTGGTCGTAGGTTGTCGTAGATGTGGTCGTAGGTGGATGTCCTAATGGGTCACCGGTTGTCGGTAGCTCAACTAGGTTTTCGTAGCTTGTTGTAGACGTTGTCGTGGGGGGGTCCAGTCGCCGCTTTTTCAGCGACCTGCTATGACGGTGACAGTCGCCGGCATTCGCCAAATAAATTGCCTAAGTGGGACAGGCCCTTTAGAAAGTTTGTCATATCCCCAAAAACTCTCACCAACCCACAAATGCGCCACGGAAAGCATTTTATCAGGATGCATCGCTGCGTGGTTTGGGAACTGCCCCATCCAAGACCGCAAGAAATTGCAGAGAATTGTGGACACACCTCAGACCATCACACAGATCATCCTACATTTACACGTTGCCTCGGCAAGGACACCAACATAATCAAGGAGGTGTCTCATCCTGGTCACTATCTCTTCTTCCCTCTTCTATCAGGTAAGAGGTACCAAAGTGTGAAAATGCACATGACCAGATTCGGGGATAGTTTCTTCCCAGCTGTTATCAGGCAATTGAATCATCCTATCAAGAACTAGAGAGCTACTACCTCATTGGAGACCCTCAGACTATCTTTATTGGACGTTACCTTGCACTAAACATTATGGACAGTTTGATTGTAATTATGTATAATCTTTCCGCTGACTGGTCAGCGTGCTACAAATCTCTTGCCCAGAGTAGGGGAACCGAGGACCAGAGGACATAGGTCCAAGGTGAAGGGGAAAAGATTTAATAGGAATCTGAGGGGTAACCTTTTCACCTAAAGGGTGGTGGGTGTATGGAACAAGCTGCCAGAGGAGGTAGTTGAGGCTGGGACTGTCGCAACGTATAAGAAACAGTTTGATAGGTACATGGATAGGTTTGGAGGGATATGGAACAAATGCAGGCAGGTGGGACTAATGTAGCTGGGACATGTTGGGACATATTGGGGCAAGTTGGGCCGAAGGGCCTGTTTTCACACTGTATCACTCTATTACTCTACGAAAGCTTTTCACTGTACCTTGACACACGGACAATAAACTAAACTAAACTAAGAGTGTCATCCTTCGTTTATCGTGAGAAATATCTGTGATTTAAATCTAAAGTCTTGCATCTTCCACTCTTTAAATTAGTTGTTTTTTTCTGAATAGGCTTTACTTTTCTGTCAACATTTGATGTCTCTCCTGGGCTGTCTGTTGCTGCAAGTCATTGTTGCTGAATCAAAGCTCCAATTGCTGCTGAATTGTCTTTATAATATGTAGAGTCCAAACGCCGTGTAGAGACGTTGTTTTTATTAAGACACCAGACAAAGGGGGAGGGAGGGGGGAGAGGAGAGGGAGGGGGAGTGGAGGGTGGAGAGGAGGCGTACACGTAGAGGTCGTCCCCTGTGACGGGTAGAGGGGAGAGAGGGAGGGACAAGGTGAGAAGAGGAAGGGGGTGGGGGAAGCTGGGCGAGTGAGTGGGCTGCGAACAGCGGAGATAGACAGAACCGGCTTGACTCTCTGTAAACCGGCAGCTGAGTGAGCGGGCGGGCGGGCGAGGGATGGGAGGGGCGGGGCTTCACGAGCTGTGCCGACAGTGAGGAGAAGCTTCTTCAGCGTCCATGAGCGATCTGCAGAACAAAGATCCTGTAGCGGAGCAGAGCTGTAGGGACTTTGCTGCAAAACCTTCTCGATCTTTCTGCACCTTTTGAAGAACGGTGGGTGGGCTAACGTACCTCGTGGAAAACTGCGCATGAGTTGACAGCAGCTGCATTAATCCAGAGCGGGGGCAAAAGGAATTGTGAGGTCAGCAGCTAGGCAACCTTAATATTAAAAAAAAATGTCAGTTTAGTTATTAATTTTAGTAACTATCTCGGGAAATAATGACCAAATTTATGAAGGATTGCATTTTTGAAATCATAAGGAAAATTTCTACCAGAAGATGTAAACATTTCACTGTTATTGTAACGTCAGCAGCTGGGCAGCGGTCAGATTATTAAAAAAGTTAGATTGGTCACAATTTTAATACAAAAGTCGGGAAAATAACGTACTAAATGTACAGAGGAGTGGATTTCTAAAGTCACAACAAAATTCTCTACTGAAATATGTAAAAATCTCCCCGTTTCAGCATCTGGTTTTCGAGGAGATACGTTTCACAGGCAAAATGCCACACACACACACACACACAGTTTTAAAAGTATATAGATAGATTACAGGTTTGGCATACATGCGAGTTTGGTACACTCTAACATAAAGTCATTGTTGCTGCTGTTGAGCAAGGTTGTTGACTCGCGATCTCGAGCTAAGTTTCTGCTGTTGTTGTAGGACACACCCCTTAACTGATGACGTTCTCTTCCCGCTAAATGCGGTCACGTGACCGTTGAGCGTTCGATTAGTAAGTGTCTTGACCACCAGGTGGTGCCACAAGTAACAACATGATGCAATTTCAAGACCGTCATGCTTGGCAGAGGTTTTAGAGTTATCAACTTGGATTATGTTTTCGAGAAGTAAAATGCATGTTTAATTCAGCCTGTGATCTGAAATTGGTAGTCTTAGCAGAGTCAAGATAACGAATACAAAATTTAGGAAGGATTTAAAAAACATTAAATAAATAACCAAATTAAATGTTTACATCAAATAAGCAACATCAAATAGAGGAATGGCAGATCCAACATCCTTAAATCCAGCAGCATGGGCAAGCGCTTGCATGATGGTTGACTCCATTGTGTACAGTACCTGGAATGCCATGAATGCTCTCTCTTCATCCAAGTTGCATAATTCACGTTAGAATCAAAACCCTTTGCAATGTCTTGGACTTACAGTAAATGGCATGCTCCATTCGCTTTGTCACATTGCTATCTGCTATTTATCTATTCAGCAAGATTGAGTGCAGATCAGTGAAGTTGACAGCATACCATATAGTTTGGGAATTTCTTTTGCATGCGATATGATGTGAAATAAATGCTAGTTCTTAGTTTAGTTTCGGCCCTTGGCTCACTGATTCCACGCAGAGCAGTGATGCCTGCACAGTAACTCTATCCTAAACATATTAGGGACAATTTGCAACTATACCAATTAACCTACAAGTCTGTACATCTTGGATGAACCAAGGAAGCCTTGGTTGAACTTTGAGATCCACACTCTCCTGAAGACCAGACACCGGGCATTCATGTCTGATGATTCAGTGGTCTACAAGAAGTCATAATACGACCTTGGTAAAGCCATCAAAAAGGCCAAAAGGGACATCTGCTCGAAGCTGGAGGATGAGACAGATGTTCAGCAACTGTGGCGGGGCCTGAATGCAATCACCTCCTACAAGGCAAAATCAGGAGGTAGCTCAAATGTCGGCATAGCATCACTCCCTGACGAGCACAATGCATTTTACGCACACTTTGATAGGGAAAACACTGATGTGTCTTCTCGAGCCCCCATTCGCTGTGATGGTATTTCAGTCACAGTCACAGAGGCCTGCGTCTGAAAATCCTTCAGTGGGGTGAACCCTCGAAAGGTGCCTGGACCTGATGGTATACCAGATTGTGTTCTAAAAACCTGTGCGGACCAACTGGCTGGAGTTTTTACGGACACTTTCAACCTCTCACTTCTGAGGTCCGAGGTTCCCACCTGCTTTAAAAGTGCATCAATAATACCGGTGCCCAAGAAGAGCAAGGTGACGAGCCTCAACGACTATCGACCAGTGGCACTAACGGCGGTGGTGATTAAGTGCTTTGAGAGGTTGATCATGGTGCAAATCCTACCTCGAGAAAAACCTGGACCCACTGCAGTTCGCTTACCGCCCCAGCAGATCAACAGTGGATGCGATCTCGCTGGCTCTCCACTCTGCTCTGGACCACTTGGACAAAAAAACTCATATGTCAGGCTGTTATTCATTGATTACAGCTCGGCATTTAATAAAATCATCCCCTCCAAGCTGGTTATCAAACTCTCAGAACTGGGTCTCTGCGCATCCCTTTGCAATTGGATCCTCGACTTCCTCATTCACAGACCACAGATTGTTTGAATTGGTGGAAAAGTGTCAGCCTCAATAACAATCAGCACGGCAGCTTCCTCAAGGAACTGATTGTGGACTTTGGAAGGGGTAGGATGGGGACCCACAGTCCCGTTTATATCAACAGGTCGAGGGTCAAGAGCTTCAAATTCCTGGGCGTGCACATCTCTGAAGATCTCTCCTGATCTGAGAACACTGATGCTATTATAAAGAAAACACATCAGCGCCTCTACTTCCTGAGAAGATTACGGTGAGTCAGTATGTCAAGGAGGACTCTCTCTCACATCAACAGGTGCACAGTAGAGAGTATGCTGACCGGTTGCATCGTGGCTTGGTTCGGCAACTTGAGTGCCCAGCAGCATAAAAGACTACAAAAAGTAGTAAACACTGCCCAGTCCATCATCGGCTCTGACCTCCCTACCATCAAGGGGATCTACCGCAGTCGCTGTCTCAAAAAGGCTGGCAGCATCATTAAGGACCCACATCATCCTGGCCACATACTCATTTCCCCGCAGCCTTCAGGTAGAAAGTACAGGAGCCTGAAGACTGCAACGTCCAGGTTCAGAAACAGCATCTTCCCCACAGCCACCAGGCTATTGAACTCAACTCAAACAAAACTCTGAACATTAATAGCCCATTATCTGTTTATTTGCACTTTATCTGTTTTATTTATTTGTGTGTGTGTATATATTTATACAATGGTACACACTGATCTGTTCTGTATTCATGCCTTCTATATTCTGTTGTGCTGAAGCAAAGCAAGAATTTCATTATCCAATCTGGACACATGACAATAAACTCTCTTGAATCTTGAATCTTTGGAATGGGAGGGAACTGGAGATCCCAGAGAAAACCCACGCAAGTCACAGGGAGAATGTACAAACTCCGTACAGACAGCACCATAGTCAGGATTGAACCTGGGTCTCTGGTGCTGGAAGACAGAAATTCTAAGGCTGCACTGCCTTGCTGCAGTGCATTCTTGCTTCCAACTTTCCTATTAAAATCCTAACATAACATTCGCTGCTAGTTACGTGACTTTTCTCAGACATTTGGCTGAATGCATCTTGCTGTATGAATGTCTATTAGGGTTTTCCTGTAAAAAAAGTTTACAAGATCATCACTGTAATGAGATACTGCAAATTTACCTTTCTAATATTACTTTCAAGACCTCTGCTATATGACATTCTATTCTGATTGAGTGGGGAATTTAATTTCCAGTACAATATAAATAAAAGTAAAATAAAAATGTAGTGATAATGAATAATCTGTCTGATTCACCACTGCTCATTGGTGACATTCTTGATCTTACTTGAGAAAAATCAATAACATTGCAGTTGATCTTAATCATCTCCTCATATGCCATTCATTTGAAGTAGAGATAGACACTGCTAGCTTTGCCAGCCACCCTCAAACCTATAACTTGAAGTTGTTCAATGTTGATACACACTTCTGAAAAAAGGATGCTAATAAGCTAATTGTTAATTGTGAGCTCAGGTACTTGGTGAGACACAAATAGATATCAACTTCAATCATCTGTAGAGGAAATGCTTGTTCACACTTAGTAATACCAGGCTGCCATTCTAAGACACGTTTGAAGATATCTATCTATATACTTTTAAAACTGTGTGTGTGTGTGTTGCGTGTGTGTGTGTGTGTGTGTGTGTGTGTGTGTGTGTGTGTGTGTCATTTTGCCTTTGAAACGTATCTTCTCGAAAACCAGACCCCGAAATGGGGACATTTTTACATATTTCAGTAGAGATTTTCCTTGTGATTTTAGAAATGCACTCCTCTGTACACTTGGTAAATTATTTTCCGGATTTGCTTATTAAAACTGTTGACCAATCTGATCTTTTTTTTAAACTCTGACCGCTGCCCACTGCTCGCAAAGGTTTTCCTTCTGATTTCTAAAATCCAATCCCTAATAAATTTGGTCAATTATTTCCCGAGATATTTACTAAAATTCATCACCAAACTGACATTTAAAAAAAAATATAAAGGCTGCCCAGCTGCTGACCTCCCAATACCTTTCCTCGTTGCCCCGACCCCCCCCCCCCCCCCCCGCCGCTCTGGATTAATGCAGCTGCTGTCAACGCGCATGCGCAGTTTTCCACGAGGTACGTTAATCCACCCACCTTTCTGCAAAAGGCGCAGGGAGAACGAGAAAATTTTGCAGCAAAGATCCTACAGCTCCACTCCGCTATAGAATCTTTGTTCTGCAGATCCCGAGGTCAGCGGCGCTCACGCGCTGAAGTAGCTTCTCCTAGCCACACCCCTCCACTCCCCCGCCCGCCCGCTCATTCCAGTTGTGTGTTTCCAGAGAGTCAGGCCGGTTCTGTCTCTCTCAGCTTTACGCAGCTCACTCACTCGCCCGGCTCCCCCCCCCCCACACTTCTCCTCTCTCCTACTTGCCTCTCCTCCCTCCCTCTCCTCTCTACCTGTCACAGAGTCGACTTCCTCTCCATGTCCGCGGCTGGTCCTCCACTGCTTTTGGCAGTCCTCAGCAAAGAGCCTATAGGGGAAGCAGAAATAACTGTAGATCAGTTTGAAAGAATGACAGAAAACACTGGAAATATTAATCAGGTCAGGCAGCAGCTGTAAAACGATGGACACAAAGTGCTGGAGTAACTCAGTGACTCAGGCAGCATCTCTGGAGAACATGAATAGGGTCCTCCCCCCCCCCCACCCCCCCTATATGTGCCTACGAGTTGGGGGCTATGTGTCAGTGGATAGGGCGGTTATGGGGTAAAATGAGCAAATTAATAATATTAATGTAATATCAAGGGGGGTAGTGAGCATGTGTGCGGGGGGTAGTTAGTGTGTGTGTGGGGGTGGTGCATGTCACCCCCCCCCCCCCAGCAACCAGTATTGGGGGAACAGACCCAACGGATCTGCACGGTCTAGTTGATTATAATTTTAAGAGAAATTCTATTGGTCTGACAGCAGTGTTCAATGTCATTTGGGAGGATGTTTTGGCCATTGGGATGAAAATAAGTCAAATAAAAAAATCAGCACGATTTCGAGGTTGGCAAAACATTTAATGAAGAAAATGAAGAAAGTAACTCAGCAGATCAGGCAACATTTCTGGAGAACATGGATAGGACCTGTTTCAGGACCCTATTCATGTTCTCCAGAGATGCTGCCTGAGTCACTGAGTTACTCCAGCACTTTGTGTCCATTATTTTACAGATGATGCCTGACCTAATTAATGTTTCCAGTGTTTTCTGTCATTCTTTCAAACGGATCTACAGTTATTTCTGCTTCCCCTAAATAACACCAACAACCTATTTGGAAAACTGATGCCAAATGAGCCACTGACATTAAATTGTAGAATTGGCCAAAAACATATTTTAGGATGTTGGTGGTTTGCTTCCCAATCATATGGTAAAATGACATCAAAGGGGTTTCCCAATCCAACACACCCGCTGGCAATTATCTCCACACCCGTCTCAGAAAGGTTTCTGCCCTTGAAGGCACAATCTCTATTGCAGCTTGACATGCAGACTTGCAATGCACATGATAGCTGCCAGTGAGAGTCATAGTCATACAGTGTGGAAACGGGCCCTTCAGCCCACACCGGCCAACATGTCCCAGCTAGACTAGTCCCGTCTGGCTGCGTTTGGCCTATATCCCTCCATCCCTGTCCTATCCATGTACCTGTCTAACTGTTTATTAAATGTTGGGATAATCCCAGCCTCAACTACCTCCTCTGGCATCTGGTCCCATACACCCACCACCCTTTGACTGAGAAAGTTACCTCTCAGATTCCTATTAAATTTTTTCCCCTGCACCTTAAACCTATGTCCTCTGGTCTTCAATACCCTACACTGGGCAAGAGATTCTGTGCTTCTACCTGATCTATTCTGACATAACAGCCTATGTGTCATTGCTAGATAAACAGGCTGGAATGGTGAAGGACAGTGTTCCTAGGAATATGCAAAGGGACAATGACATTCTCAGAGCTTAGATCAATGGCAGGAGGGAGATTCTGTGTACAGGGAGCTCAAGAGACCCAAGCAGTTTGTTAGCTGTTTTCTGCCTGCAGAGAGAACCCCCACACTATGGAGCAGAATAAAAAAAAACATGACCTTACCAATATATGTAAAGCTGAGCTGTACAGACAATTCATAGTGACAGTTTTAGTTTAGTTCAGAGACACTGCGCGGAAACAAGCCCATTGGCCCATCAGGTCCGCTCCGACCAGCGATCCCTGCACATTAACACAAGCCTACACACAATAGGGACAATTTATACTTATACCAAGTATACAAACCCAAGCTAATTACATCTTTGCAATGTGGGAGGAAACTGAAGACCTTGGAGAAAACCCACATGGTCACGGGGAGAACGTACAAACTCCGTACAGACAGCACCCGTAGGATGGATCGAACCCGGGTCTCCGGCGCTGCAAGTGCTGTAATGCAGCAACTCTACCATTGCGCAAGCATGGCACCCATTCAACATAAATACACACATACACCACCCTGGAGGAGAATTGATGGATGGAGAGTTCCATGAGATCCAAATCAATTGGATAGAAAATGCCATCTGATATTATAATGGCATCAGCAGATATACTCGCTGACAATTGTTTGTACTGATTACAGGACTCTTTTCTTATTTGTTCTTAATGCTATCCGTGTCGTGGCATCAGCATAGGCTTGTTTATGCAGCAGCAATGTATTTTGGCTTTGTGCGGCAACCACAGAGGTCTTGTCATTTTTCCTCCATGGGAAAAAAAGGTGAAAGTGCTGGAGGAGCTGGGAAGGGACAACAGTTGGGTCACAGGAGATAGTGATAATAAGGATCAAAATGTGACAAATATGCACACACCACCAGTTTGTATGTGAGGGCTGAGCATCATATATTAGAGGCATGTTGTACTCTGACACGTATAAATAATGGAGGGAGTGCACCACATTGCAAACTATCCACCAACGGGAACACCTGCCCATCGGTGATTGTGTCTACTGATTCCCCCTGAATGACTTCAGAAAGCCAGAGTGCTGGGATGGAGACAAGTTACCCTGAGAGACCCCCATGTGAGAGACGTTCTTGTCAATTGTGAAAGCAAGAAAATAATGCAAAGTGCCCCTGTTCCATTACTGTTATTGCTGGAAGCTTTGAGCTACACTTGTGTCACTGTGGCCAGAAAGATGCATTGTATCACAACTGACGTCTTTAAATGTATGCTTGGTATACCTGGTTAAAATATCAGGAGTACTAATATAGATTGGTCATAGAAATATCTAATCCAATTTTGAGAAAGGCACGACTCACATGGTGAGTCACCATGTACTTTGGGTAAGATTAATTTGTGATCATGTAATGCTTACAAAATAGCTGTTTCTACCAGTCACATGCCACATGGCCAGCTGAATGTTTCCAGGATTTGTTCATAAGTTCATAAGTGATAGGAGCAGAATTAGGCCAGTCTGCTCATCAAGTCTACTCCGCCATTCAATCATGGCTGCTCTATCTCTCCTGCCTTCTCCCTACAACCCCTGACAGCCATAGTAATCAAGAATCTATCTATCTCTGCCTTAAAAATATACGTTGATTTGGCCTCCACAGCCTTCTGTGGCAATGAATTCCACAGATTCACCACCCTCTGACTAAAAATTGTTGTTCCAATTTCAGATTTCCAGCATCCACAGTATTTGCTAAATATCGTTTATACTCAAGACAGGTACAAAGTGCTGGAGTAACTCAATGGGTCAGGCAGCATCTCTGGAGAAAAGGAATAGGTGACTTTTTGGATCGGAACCCTTCTTCAGACGGTTCTGACCTGAAGCATTACCTATTCTTTTTCTCCAGAGATGCTGTGATCCGCTGAGTTACTCCAGCATTTTGTGTCTATCTTCGGTATAAACCAGCATCTGCAGTTCTTTTCTACACCCAAAGTTTACACTCATTCTGGTTTGTATTTTTAACAGCCAAAATTTTAATTTGTTCATGTTGTTAAAATCTATTGGATTATTTGTTATTCTGTTTATCCAAATGCTGGAAACTTTAGTCGGAAGTTGCATTGACTCATGCTGGAGCACAATAGGCTGTGCATCCGTACTTTGCAAATGAGTGCTGGGAGCCCATTTGATAATCGCAGTTTAAAGCAAATGCTGTGCACAATCAAAATTCACATAGTTATGTCCTTCAGGCATTCTCACAGTGATAATGAATTGCTCCTTCCTAATCCCATTATTTTTTACTAGTTCTGTGACAAGCAAGATAAGCTAAATGAGGAAATCTTCATTTGTTTATCAATGCACGTTGCAGAAATCAGTGTAATGAAAGCACTACCTGCTTGTGACATTTTTATTTATTCTTTTTAACATTAAATTACGATTGTAACCTGCAATATGATGGTTCTTTAAAAGCAGTTCATCATTTAAATTCCTTTACACCCAGTGGCATGTGTAAATGCTTATCTTATCAAAGATTGAGGTGTTTAGATAAGAGAAGATCTTGAACTAAAATCTCGTCAGTGCAATCATAAATGCATTATGAAACATAGAAACATAGAAAATAGGTGCAGGAGGAGGCCATTCGAGCCAGCACCGCCATTCATTGTGATCATGGCTGATCGTCCCCAATCAATAACCCGTGCCTGCCTTCTCCCCATATCCCTTGATTCCACTAGCCCCTAGAGCTTGAAAATAAAGTGGAGGACTTAAGGGCAAGGCTGCTCTATCAAAGGGAGCTGAGGGAATGCTCTGTGTTCTGTTTCACAGAGACATGGCTCACCCCCAGCTCCCCAGATTCAGCGGTCCAGCCCGAAGGGTTCTCCATCCACTGCATGGACCGTACACTGGCATCGAGGAAAGGGAGAGGAGGGGGCGTCTGCCTCATGGTCAACTCTGCGTGGTGCTCAGACGTGGCAGTCCTGTCCAACTCCTGCTCTCCACATCTTGAACATCTGGCGGTGAAGTGCCATCCTTTCTACCTTCCGAGGGAATTCACCTCCATCATCCTGACCGCGGTCTACAGGCAGACGTTCGTCTGGCACTGGAGGAGCTGCACGCCGTGGTCAACGAACACCAGACGCCTTACCCCAAGGCTTTTACCACCATTGCTGGGGACTTCAATAAAGCAAACCTAAAGAAATCACTTCCCAACTTCCACCAACATGTCTCCTGCTGCACCAGGGGACCAAACACCCTCGATCACTGCTACAGCGCACTCCCAGAGGTGAGAACAGTACAGAGCTGGTCGAGTGGGGGGGGTGGCAGAGGAACAACTACAGGACTGTTTGGAGTCTGTAGACTGGGCAATGTTCAAGGACTCGGCAACAGACTTGAATGAATATGCCACAGTCGTTACAGACTTCATTAAGAAATGTGTGGAGGATTGCATCCCTACAAAAACCTTCCGAGTGTTTCCCAATCAGAAACCTTGGATGAACTGTGAGATCCGCACTCTTCTGAAGACCAGACACCGGGCATTCATGTCTGATGATACAGTGGTCTACACGAAGTCCAGATACGACCTTGGTAAGGCCACTAAAAAGGCCAAAAGGGAGTTCTGCTCCAAACTGGAAGATGAGACAGATGTTCGGCAGCTGTGGCGGGGACTGAATGCAATCACCTCCTACAAGGCGAAACCAGGAGGCAGCTCGCATGTCGGCAATCCAATCCATCACTCCCTGATGAGCACAATGCATTTTACGCACACTTTGATAGGGAGAACACCGATGTGCCTTCCCGAGCCCCCATTCGCTGTGATGGTATTTCAGACTCCCGCCAGTGTGTCCAAACCCTTAATGATCTTGTATGATTCAATAAGATCTCCTCTCATCTTTCTAAACCCCAGAGTATACAAGCTCAGCCACTCCATTCTCTCAGCATATGACAGTCCCGCCATCCCGGGAATTAACCTGGTAAACCTACGCTGTACTTCCTCAATAGCAAGAAAGTCCTTCCTCAAATTAGGGGACCAAAACTGCACACAATACTCCAGGTGTGGTCTCACCAGGGCCCGATACAACTGCAGAAGGACCTCTTTGCGCCTATACTCAACTCCTCTTGTTATAAAAGCCAACATGCCATTTGCTTTCTTTACTGCTTGCTGTACCTGCATGATTACTTTCATTGACTGATGAACAAGGACCTCCCAGATCCCATTGTACTTCCCCTTTTCCCAACTTGACACCATTTAGATAGTAATCTGCCTTCCTGTTTTTACTACCAAAGTGGATAACCTCACATTTATCCACATTAAACTGCATCTGCCATGCATCTGCCCACTCACCCAACCTGTCCAAGTCACCCTGCATTCTCAAAGCATCCTCCTCACAGTTCACACTGCCTCCAGCTTTGTATCATCTGCAAATTTGCTAATTTTACTTTGAATCCCTTCATCTAAATCATTGATGTATATTGTGAATAGCTGCGGTCCCAGCACCGGGCCTTGCGGTACCGCACTAGTCACTGCCTGCCATTTTGAAAGGGACCCCGTTTGTTTCCTGTCTGCCAACCAATTTTCTTTCCATGTCAGCACTCTCCCCCAATACCATGTGCCCTCATTTTGTCCACTTATCTCCTATGTGGGACCTTATCAAATGCTTCTGAAAGTCCAGGTATACTATATCCACTGGTTCTCCCTTGTCCATTTTCCTAGTTACATCCTCAAAACATTCCAGAAGAATGGCGTAGAGGTCACCTGGTCAACGAGTGAATGGGAGATTAGATAATGAATACATAGGCAAAAGAATGTAGGAGTTACAAAATGCAGTGCATGAAATATGTCATAAGGTCATAAGGTATCGGAGTAGAATTTGGCCATTCGGCCCATCAGGTCTACGCCATTCAATCATGGCTGATCTATCTCTCCCTCCTAACCCATTCTCGTGCTTCTCCCCATAACCTCTGACTCCTGTCCGGTGGACAGTTCATATTGTTGTTCCTCCAGTTAGGCCTACCCGATCTCCCAGTCGCTCCCCCTCCCATTTACACACTGACCTTTCTGTCCTGGGTCAGTGAGGCCCAGCGTAAATTGGAGGAACACCACCTCATATTTCGCTTGGGCAGCTTACAACCCAGCAGTATGACTTTTGATTTCTCTAACTTCAAGTAACCCTTGCTTTCCCTCTCTCTCTGTCCCTCCCCCTAGTTCTCCCACCAGTCTTACTGTCTCCTACTACATTCTATCTCTGCCCCACACACTCCCCTGACATCTGAAGAAGATGTCTGTAGAAGAGTCTGGACCCAAAACATCATTAATTCCTTCTCTCCAAAAATGCAGTCTGTCCCGCTGAGTTACTCCATCCTTTTTTGTCTATCTTTGACACGAGTAGATAGAGTGATAAAGAAGGTGTGTGGTATGTTTGCTTTCATTGGCCAGGGTATTGAGTATATGTGTCAGGAAGACACGTTGTCACCTTATAGGATGTTGCTCAAGCCATATTTGGATTATTGTTTATAGTTCTGCTAATCCCATTGCAGGGAGGCTTTGGAAAGTGTGCAGAATAGGTTTATCAAAACTCTACCAGGATTGGAGTGTATTTGCTATAAGGAACGTCTGGACAAACTTGGATTGCTTTCTTTGGAAGAGAGGTTGAGGGGATATTTGAAGAAGTATTTAAAATTATGGGAGGTATAGATGGGGTAGAGAGTAGGAGCCTTTTTCCCCTGAGTGGAACCGTCAAAGACAAGAGGGCATAGCTTTAAGATGAGATCTTCACACTGAGTGCCACCCAGTTCATTGGCATGTGGCCCTTGTGGCTAAGGGGATCGTATGGAGAGAAGGCACTGAGTTGGATGATCAGGATCATATTGAATGGCGGTGCAGGCTCGAAGGCTGAATTAGGTTTCTATGAGCAAGGCAAAGTTTAATGGAGATATGCAGGGCAAGTTTTTTACACAGACAAAGGTGTGTGCCTGGAACGAGCTGCCAAAGGTGGTGGTGGAAGCAGATACCATTGTACCTTTAAGAGGCTTTTTAAAAAGACACATGGATATGGAAAGAAAGGAAAGATGTGGATCTTGTGAACAGACATGGTGAGCTGAAGGACCTGCTCCTGTGCTGTACTGTTCTATGTCCTTATTCTATGTCATTCTCCACTATATCCAGTGCTTCCTAAGAAGCTCCTGTCTCTGATTGCAAAATAATCATTTGATGAGATATAAAACTTGCTTTTTTATTTTATTCAAGAGCCATTCTGACGCAGTTTTTTTCGTGGCACTTGTCATTTAAATCTCGCCTCCTGATATGTAAAGCATTTGCCCATCGTGACCCAATTAAAACAACCCAGTTTTGACTCGTATATTACACAGCAGTAAATTCTTACTTATAGAAATCTCAATGTCAATTGCTAAATTGATACTCAGCACACAGTATCCTTTTATTTCTGATCTTTTAACTCGCCGCTACTTTCCTGCACTAATCCCATATCCCTCGATTCCATAATTATCTGCATATCTATTGATTTAAAAAAAAAGTATGCTTGGTGATTGATTCCTCAGTGCCCACTTGGGCCGCGAATTGCAAAGATTCACTGCTCCTTGCTTGAAGAAATATCATTTAATATCGGCCCTAAATGGCTGATGCTTAATCTTGATATTGTGGCCCATTTTCATAATTCTACCAGCTAAGGGATGCAAGTTCCTTGCATTTGTGCTGTCAAGCCACATAGGAATCAATCAGATCATCTCTTATTCTTCTTAACTCAACAGAGCTCTGACCCACTGTGCTTAACATCCTGTATCACAATTCTGCCATCCCAGGAATCAATCATGTGAATCTTTGCTCAACGTCCTGAATTAAAACCATGTCCTTCCTCTGGTAGGCAGGCCAGACCTGTACATTATAATCCAGATAGCACCAGAGTGTGGAGCTTGTCCCTGAGGAAGATCTTTTGTCATCCACTACAATTGTTCCACTCCTTTAAAATCTCTTTTACAATTGTAAATCTATCAAGATCTCTGACTTTGGTGTTTTTCCTCTGTGCTACATGTGTACTTAGTTAGTCATAGAGTGATACAGTGTGGAAACAGGCCCTTCGGCCCAACTTGCCCACACAGGCCTACAATGTCCCAGCTACACCAGTCCCACTTGCTTGCGCTTGGTCCATATCCCTCCAAACTTGTCCTATCCATGTACCTGTCTAACTGTTTCTTAAACAATGGGATAGTCCCAGCCTCAACTACCTCCTCTGGCAGCTTGTTCCATACACCCACCACCCTTTGTGTGAAAAAGTTACCCCTTGGATTCCTATTAAATCTTTTCTCGCTGGACCTATGGTCCTCAATTCCCCTACTCTGTGCAAGAAACTCTGTGCATCTACCCGATCTATTCCTCTCATAATTTTATACACTTGTGTAATTACTGTATCTTGGCACACGTGACAATAATGAAACAAAACCAATATCAGGTATATTCTCATCAGGACAATGTGATATTAGTCTTGTACACAAATCCTCTTCCAATTCAGACCTACAGACCATTTGGCTTCCTAATAGCTTCTTGTATTTACAGGATGATTTTCAATGATTAATGTGCAAAGACACACAAATGCTTCTGAACATAGAACATCGAACAGTACAGCACAGGAACAGGCCCTTTGGCCCCCAATGTCCATGCTAAACATAAGTCCAAATTAAACTAATCTCCTCTGTCTGCACATATCCCTCCAACCCCTGCATATCCGTGCACCTATCTAAATGCCTCTCAAATGCCACTATTAAATCTGCCTCCACCACTATCCCTGGCAATGTGTTCCAGGCAGCCATTACTCTCCATGTAAAATAATACCTGCCCCACATATCTCCTTTAAACTTTGCCTCTCTTACCTTAAAGCTGTGCCCTCCTGCACTAAACATTCTTCCCTTTATCCTGTGTCTATCCTGTGGACAGCTTGATTGTAGTTTTGCTGACAGGATAGCATGCAACAAAAAGCTTTTCACTCTACCTGCATACACATAACAATGATAAAATAAACTATACTAATCCTTGACAGTTCCACCCTGGGAAAAAGATTCTGAATGTCTACCCTATCTATACCTCTCATAATTTAATGTACGTCCATCAGGTCTTCCCTCAACCTCCGACATTCCAGAAAAAACAATCCAAGTTTGCCCAAACTCTCCTTATCAGTAATACTCTCTAATGTAGGCAGCATTCTACTAAACCTTTTATACTCCTTTCATACTTTAGCCAGTTAAGATCTGCCTCTATTATTTTTCAACCAAAGTACATGACCTCACATGTTTCTACATTACATTCCATCTACCATATCTTTGCAAATTTACTGATCCCTTTCATATTTTTAGGTTCAGTTTTTTTTAGTTTTAGAGTTGCAGCATGTAAACAGGCCCTCCGGCCCACCGAGTCTACGCCGATGCTGATCACTCACTAACACTAATTCCATGTTATCTCAATTTCTCATCCACTTCTTACACACTCAATATTTGGAGAAGCCAATTAACTTACAAACCTGCACATATTTGAGATTTGGGAGGAAACCGGAGCACCCAAAGGAAACCCATGCGGTCACAGGGAGAATGTGAAAACTCCATGTTGACAGCTCTCAAACTCAGGATCGAACCCAGGTCTCCTGCGCTGTGAGGCGGCAGGTCTACCAGTTGACATTCCTGATGCTTCCATGCATTTGTGAAGCTTCCCTGCATCTTCTTCACAGTTCACCTTACCACCCAGCTTTGTTTATAAATAAACAATGTAACTAGAGCAGGGGAAAAATGATTCACTGGAATTTAGAAGGATGATAGGGGATCTTATAGAAACATATATAATTGTTAAGGGATTGGACACGCTAAATGCAGGAAATACGTTCCTGATGTTGAGGGAGTCCAGAACCAGGGGCCACAGTTTAAGAATAAGTGATAGGCCATTTAGAAGTGAGATAAGCAAAAACTTTTTCACACAGAGAGTTGTGAATTTGTGGAATTCTCTGCCACAGATGGGAGTGGAGGCCGATTCACTGGATGCATTTAAAAGAGCGTTAGATAGAACTCTCAGTGCAAGCGGAATTGTGGGAGTTGGGGAGAAGGCAGGAAGGGGGTACTGATTGTGGATGATCAGCCATGATCACAGTGAATGGCGGTGCTGGCTCGAAGGGCCGAATGGCCTACTCCTGCACCAATTGTCTATTTATCTATGATCCTGACAGCTTTTAGACTGACACTCAAGAAACTTAATTGGCTCGGTTTCAATGTTCCAGTGAAATAGTTTTTTTTTTCCCAGCGAAATACAGGCAAGAGAAGTGTGGAATAAATTCTGACATGTTTGCTGACAATTTAGCCACAGGGCATTAAGGCTGAGCTGAAAGCTAAGCCAGATGTTTTCCCCATCTAATGTTGAGACTTACATCAGGAATCAGATTTATTTCAGGCTGTCAGATTAATCATGTCCCAAACATTGATCAGCCAGCTGTGCATGCACAGCTAATGCACACAAACCAACCTCCTTTCGATTGACTCCATTTATACCTCACACTGCCTCGGCAAGGCCAGCACCAAAATCAAGGATGTCACACCCTGGCCACCCCCTCTTCTCCCCTCTCCTCAGGTGTAGAAGTGTGAAAACGCACACCTCCAGATTCAGGGACAGTTTGTTCCCAGCTGTTATCAGACAACCGAACCATCCTACCATAACTAGAGCGCAGTCCTGAACTACTATCCACCTCATTTGGAGACCCTTGGACTATCCTTGATCGGATTTTACTGGCTTTACCTTGCACTAAACAAAATCCCCTTATCATATATCTGTACGCCGTGAATGTCTTGATTGTAATCATGTATTGTCTTTCCGCTGACTGGTGAGCATGCAACAAAAGCTTTTCACTGTACACATGACAAAAAAACTAAACTAAACCAGCAGAACCAGTCCTCTTCCAGTGTGTACAGCTTTGTGCTACACTCGTAGTACCCTTTCCACAGGACTGTTCACAGGGTCTGCTATTGCTGCATCCCATACCAACAGCTATCTTTATCATTGAATTTATCTTGTTGCTGAACGCTCTTCTTAAATTTTGAACTGAAATGTAATTCTGCTTTTTTTTTTCCTGCAGCGTGGTTTTTTCCGTCTGCACATTGAAGACTATTTTATCGAACCGATACACCGTCACCCACAAGACAGAGAAAAGCCACAGCTACATATTATTTACAAGAGGCAAGTTTCTCAACATCATGGCAGACAGCACCATGAATTCACTCCTGGGATCTCGGGAACTTGTGGAATACAAGGTATAGTAACAGCTGATGTGCACAATTTTATGAGGTGGGCGATAATTAGAGGAAATGAATTCAAATATTATAACCGCATTAGAATGTCCTGCTTGCCAATGGTAAGAAAGAGGATGAGGCAATGTTTTCAATTGAGGTCCAAACATTATTCAGATGGATTCAGTCCATTTATTTTCCCACCTGGATTTGATTGGTACTTTATTTTCTGCTACTCATTAGAGAAGCCTAATAGACAATAGGAAGTGTAGATGCTGGTTCACAATAAAAGAGACAAAGTGCGAGAGTAACTCGGCGAGTCAGGCAGCATCTCTGGCAGACATGGATAGGCAAAGTTTCAAGCCGGTCTCCAGACTGATTGTATTCGATGAGGAGAAAACTGGAAAACAGGTGCGGGTGGGACAAACTCTGGCAGGTGATAAGCGGATACAGGTGAAGGAAGATTTGATTGGAATATATGGACAAAGGCCAGAGATGAAAAGGAGACAAAAGGCTGTGAGGCAAGGAGAAAAGAGAAGGGAAATGTGGTGCTAGTGGAAGAAATATAGATGGAAGGGAAGGGGCAGAGGAGTCGGGGAAGAATGGAAGAGAAAGGGGGGCTGGGATAGTGGGAGAAATGGGTGCACATCCTGGTGGGGCACAGCGAAGAGAGAGGTAAAAGCAGGAGGATTTCTTCAATATATTTGGCAGTCCAGTGACAATATCAGACCCTTATTACAAGCTAGTTGCTCTCACTGCTGTTTTTAGTGACCTTTGAGCATGGTAGCAGCAGCACACACACATGTAGTTTAGCAAAACAGCTTCAGATTTCGTGCAAAATATTGAGGGAGGTGCTGATCAAATTTTGCGACTGAGTTTATTCTTCATATCAATTGATTTTCTCAGCTGATTTCATTTTTATCTGCTTCTTAGCAGAAAACGTAACTACTGTTGTTTTAGCATGTCAAATTGTTTGTCCTGTAGATGGAAATGATTGATCAGGCGTGTTCAGTATGTTTACAGCTTAGAGTTGATTTTCTAAGTGGAATTTAATGTTACTGACACCCACGCAATAGAGGCAAAGAGGTGAAAAGTAGAGAAAACAAGGAGGCACAACATGCAAATTGCAATAAGAAAGAAGGAAAATAATTTAGAGGATCATTGCACTGATAAAAGAGATTCTAGCTAAACTTAGGGAGGCCCTAAATAATGTTCCCACATGTTAGGCTGCTCTATAAGGTGAGATCACATGGGATCCAGGGAGAGTTAGCTAAGTGGAAACAGAATTGGCTTCATGGAAGGATGCATAAGGTGATGTTGGATGGTTCTTTTTCAGACTGAGGGTGACTATTAATGTACCTCAAGGGATCACAAGTTAAGGCTTTTGCTACATTTTGGTACATTGGCCTTCATCAGTTAGGGTGTGGACTATAGATTTTTGGATGTTATGTTAGTCATACAGGACATTGGTAAGGTCACATTTGGAGTACTGCATTCAGTTTGGTCACCCAGCTACAGGAAGGATGTAGACCTTCCTGTCCCCTGTCCTCTGTCTCCATCAAGGGTGTGGATGTGCAGTTTCCAACGAGTACAAGTACCTTGGGGTTTGCCTGGACAGTAAATTAGATGGTCTAGGAATGCTGAGCACAGTATAAGAAAGGACAGAGCTGCCTGTACCTTCTGAGGAAGCTCCGCTCTTTCAACATCTGCAGTAAGATACTGTAGATGTTCTACTAATCGTTGGTGGCCAGTGCCATCTTCTTCACTGTCGTGTGCTGGGGTAGCAAGGCAAAGGCCGTGGACGGCAACAGAATTAACAAGCTCATCAGGAAGCCTGTCTCCATTCTGGGGGTGCAGTTGGATTCAGTGGAGATGGTCTTGGAGGAGAGGATGGTCCTCAAACTGTGAAGCATCTTAGACAATACAGCTCACCCCCTCCATGACACACTGGTCAACCTGAGGAGCACCTTCAGCAATAGACTGGTTCCACCGCGATGCAGCACATAATGCCACAGAAGATCCTTTTTCCCCTGTGGCTATGAAACTGTACAACTGTCCACCTTCTGTCGTTGGTTAGACAGACTCCCCTTTCCCAACCCCCTCCCCAATCTTTGCACATTCCCAATCCTGGACTTTCTACTCTTCACTTTAATTTCATGTTTCATGTATCTTGTTGTGTTTCATGACTGGTGGCAGACTATTGTATTGTAATTAAGCTGGAAAATATGCAGAGAAGACATACGAGGATGTTGCCAGGATGAAGAGCTGAGCTATAGCGAGAGGTTGGGCAGGTTAGGATTTTATTCCCTGGTGGCAGGCGTATAAAATCATGAGGGGAATTGTCAGGGTAAATGCATAGTTTTTTACCAAGGGTAGTGGAATTAAAACCCAAATAGCATGGGTTTAAGATGAGAGGGTCAACATTTAATAGGAACCAGAGGGGCAAGTGTTCGCTCAGAGGGTCATGGGTATATGAGCTGCCAGAGAACATAGTTTGAGGCAGGTACTGTAGCAGCATTTAAAAGACACTTGACATGTATGTTAAATAGGGAAATGGGCCAAATGCTGGCAAACGGGACTAGTTTAGATGAGGCATCCTAGTCAGCATGGGCTGAAGGGCCTTTTTCCGTACTCTATGACTATGACCTTAAGAAAGCAAGATGTTTTCATGAAGGTTCTCAAGAACCCCAAAAGCAAAGATTGCAATTGGTCAAGGAGACTATTTAAGGTATCTGTGTCAGCGGATTTCCAAATGTAAATGTTTAAAAGACAGATTAGAACATCCAGAAAACAACTATCGCCACAAGTAATATTAATACTATTATAGCATTTTCTAACTGATCAAATAATGAAACAATTTAGGATGGGCCCAATCATGCCTTTGTTTGGGGTTCTTGAGGTTAATTCAGTTTCATGATAGTGTTTGCATATGGGTACCCTGGTCAAATACTATATTGAGAAAGAGATTAATGGTCACATACCTAACGTCCACCAGAAACATGTGGAGCAGGCATCTAATGGCACCAATCAACCTGCCACACAAAACAAACATCATCACTGCTACTATAAAGAAACTTACTTCAATTGAAGCCCTCTCTTAACGTCACACAGCTGAACATAGTATTGAGCACAAAGAAAAACACCTCTCCCGGCCCACCAACTTGTACTCAGCTACATTCAGCTCAGACACTAGTTGATGCATGTCAACACATTCTTGATGATTTTCATTGTTGTTTCATGTTTCAGAAGTTCTCAGAGAACACTGTTGCAGATGCTGGATTATCTTTCAATAACTATAAGCCTTTTGCAAAATAATTGCTCGGAGACATGTGAATACTAGTCAGTGCAGCCTCCTTAATGTTGAATGTATTCAGATCCATAGAGTTCATGCAGATCAGCGTACGCTGTTAAGATGATTAGACGTCAGAGGTGATATGCGTGCCAGAGGTTATGGGGAGAAGGCAGGAGAATGGGGTTAGGAGGGAGAGATAGATCAGCCATAATTAAATGGTGGGGTAGACTGGATGGGCCGAATGGCCTAATTCTGCTCCTATTAACATGATCTTATGACAAGAAGGGGGAGTAAGACCTCTCAGCAGTGGGTGGTGTCAACCAAGAGTACTCAGCGAGCAAGCGTCTAAAGTGAAATTTGGCAATGTCCAACTTTGATATCCTGTGCATTGGAAGGTCACTAAAATTTGCTCTTTGTGGCCACAAGCACAAACCTCAAAGACAAGGCGGATATTGTTTGGTTGTGAGAGGATGGTTAAGATGCATGTCAACTACATCCATCATAAGTCTGTGTGCTCAATCCACTGCACTACTCCCTCCATCCCCATAATTGTGTTGTCAGACACCGTTTCAACACCGTCTTCAAATTCGACACTGTTGTTGGATGAAAAAAAGGGTAATGATGAGTCAGATTGCAGGAGGGATAATCTGGTTGAATGATACCAGAACACCAATCTTGCTTTCAACATTAGTAAAACCAAGGAGCAGATTGTTAATATCAGGAAGAGAATGCCAAGGCTCCGAGCCTGTCTACATCGCCAGGATGGCAGTGGAGAGAGTTACCGGGCATTCATAACTTTGAAGATCTGTCCTGGCCAAGCATGTTGATGTAATCATAACGAAAGCACATCCACACCAATGCTTTCTTAGAAGATTGAGGAGATTAGGCTGCCGGATACTCTATACTCAAGTTTGAGAATAACACTGACTGAATGCACCTTACTTTGTGTTTACCTCTTGGTAGCTTTGTATTCTTGATCCAAAAGTGATTCTGCTCTAGTTGCGTGTCAACAAGCAGTGTATTATGAAGGGTACACAAAAGGCTGGAGAAACTCAGCGGGTGCAGCAGCATCTAAGGAGCGAAGGAGATCGGTGACGTTTTGGGTCGAGATCCTTCTTCAGACTGGTCAGGGATCAGGGAAACGAAAGATATAGACGGTGATGTGGAGAGATAAAGAACAATGAATTAAAGATATGCAAAAAAACTATCGATGATAAAGGGAACAAGCCATTGTAAACTGTTTGTGGTGTGAAAATGAGAAGCTAGTGCGACTAGGGTGGGGGGAGGGAGATAGAGATAGAGGGACTACCAGGGCCCGAGGGCTGAGGGAGAGGTGGGAAGGGGAGGAGACAGTAAGGGTTAACAGAATTGAAAAAATTCAATGTTCAAGCCCAGAGGATGCAGACTCCCCAAGTCTGATGGAATATTCCCCAAGGAATATGAGGTGCTGTTCCTCCAACTTGCGGTGTTGCTCACTCTGGCCATGGAGGAGGCCCAGGACCGAGAGGTCGGATATGGAATGGGAGGGGGAGTTGAAGTGCTGAGCCACCGGGAGGTCGGCTTGGTTATTGCGGACCGAGCGGGGGTGTTTGGCGAAAAGATCGCCAAGCCTCCGCTTGGTCTCATGAAGATCATTGCCCAATATTTTGACACCAGTCACGATGCATTTATTCTGTGGTGGTCCTGTTTGCCAGCAATCACATCAGAACCAAAGGTAGCAACTGGGTAGTATTGGCTTTCCATGGATGCCATGACTCATGATTCCTGCTTGCTCCCTACACATGTGCAACAGATATACTGACTTGCTGTCAGAAGTACAATACATCAGTCCACAGGAATGATTATTCTACCTAGATTGTTCTGTAGCAATTTTGCAGCGCGCATCTGATTCAGTGTCGTGTTTTCTCTTGATGCGTTGGGTGCTGGCCAAACCTAATAGCTATTCATACTGCCTATCAATTAAGGAAGAAAGGAAGGAAGGCAGCAACCTAGATGATCTTTTATTGTGTCTGGGCTGTAAATAAGGAACAAAGAACAAGGAAAATAATTCAAATAAAATTTTCCATTCACCAACAATCTCATCTCTCTTTACTTTACCTCAGTCATTGAGAGTTGCATAATTGCATTGTTCATGATGCAAAGAAAAAGCCTAAACAACAATTAAACACTATCAAATGCTGAATTGAATCATGTCATATTGCTTGCATAATGAAATTGAACATCTTTGTGCATTTGTATAGTGCTTGTACTCCACGTGCCTGCATCATTTATATATGTCTTCTAACTTGCAAGACAGGATGACCATGCAGGGCTAACTTGGGTACCACTGGGTAGGTCAGAGGTGATTCTATTAGCTCAATCTATGGATGGTTTTGTTGGTAGCAGTTTTACCTCTGAATCATAGGATTCATTCTTACTCCTAACTACTGAACATGGATTAACTGATGTGCCATATTGAGGGAAAAGTGCACAATTGGATACAGTTGTTAAAATGAACCTTCTTCTGCCCTCTTATTAGGAATTTCAGGAGACATTTTGTTATAATCTACCAGTTCTCTGCTATATATTCCTCAATCAGATTGCCTAGTCATGATAGGTTTGTTGAGGCTTGATGTTATATTATCTTCAGCACCTCGGTACTTTAGAAGAGGGATGCAGAGGATCCATGAACCTGTCTTCATCGACGGGTTGGCAGTGGAAAGAATCGACAGCTTCAAGTTCCTGGGCATACATTTCTCCGAAGATCTGTCCTGGGCCCAGCACATTGGTGTAATCATAACCAAAGCCCACCAACACCTCTTCTTCCTTGGAAGATTGAGGAGATTTGGTATATTTGGTAACTTTTTCCCAGCAAATATTAGGGTCTTGAATACGACAAAACAGTGACTAAAATGGGGATTTTGGTTGCACTAAGGACCACACTAGTATTGGGGCTATTAGTTTATTGGATTATTTGTTTATTATATGCTATCTTTGAGTACAGCATTTACAGGTGAGCTATGCGGCTGCAAGGAAGAATTTCATTGTTCTGTGTTGGTAGATATTAAAATTGAACACACTTGACTTGACTCTTGACTTGTGATTACACTTCAGAAATGATACATTGGCTGCAAAGTTCTATGGGATTTTGATGACACAATTAAATAAATGTGCTTCCTCTATGTTAAAACCGAAGAAAAAGATTGCAGGATAAAAACACAAATGGAGCATTGTATTGTCTATAGAGTTTCAAAGTAGGTTAAAAGTGAAGGCACATGATGCTGAAGTATAAATTAATAAGATGATTAGAAGAAGTAGCGAAAGGTGCATCACGATTAGATAGGTAACTGAGGTTAATTACAAAAGGATGATGAAAGGATTTATTTTGTTTTCAAATTACTTCCATTCTTACACAATAAATTATTAATCCTTTAGGTAATTAAAACTGAATATAATTTACTGCCCTACACAGCTTTTGCTGAATAATTAAAATATTGTGTTCTTGCCACAACACACAATTGCATTATTAAAATCATTGCTCAACATAGTGCAATGGAGCAGTTCACAATAATATCAGCATTAAGGGTTAAGTAAGTTTTGGTATTACATTGCACAGGATGATCGTTTGATTGCATGGCCAGCTACTTAAATGGAAAATTGTGAAGCAGTAAATTCTAGGAATATTTTTATTATTATTCAATTCAAAACATGCCACTAAATTTAACTGGGATAGGTTACTAATTTTAAAAGCAACTGGCAAGCATCTTTTGGAGGAGAAACATTTAAGGAATGAGTATGTGGTGTTCTGGCATGTTAATGTTCCTGTTTTTACTCACATGATAAATCAGTGTCTGGCTGTTGCTAACTCTCCCTTGGTTTTTTCCCCTGTGATGAGTGATGGCATAAAATTGTGTTTGGAGAGGAAGCTGGAATCCTTCAAAATCATTGTAAGAATGCATGCTGAAGATCTAAATCCAGCTATTGGAGTGAGTGCAGTTAGAACGTGTTACTATGTTGTGTTGCGGCATATATTGGAGTGGTCCTGAAATGTGTTGGGATTTCCAGTTTAGTTAAGTTTATTATTAGCATGTGTGTCGACCGTGCATACATAAAGGAGAAAGTACACAACATTTACTACAATGATATATAATGACATTGAAAAATGAGTGGAACGTTTGTAATGAATGATTGCGGATCCTCTTCTCGGATTGGCACGCAAAGAGTCACATGCTCGGGCGCCATCTTGGATCAAGTGCTGAAAATGTTTTTTTTTCCGCAGTGGGACCAAATCCCCAATACTTTACTGTTAGTTTGAGTGCAGGCCAATCCAACTGGATAGTGAAAGTGTTATGGGCCACCTGTGTTAGGACCTGCATTTCCTATGTACTGTATAATAGTAAGATTAAATGAGAACTTACTAGTTTGAAGTTTGATCTTGATTTTATGAGGAGTTACGTTGGTGATTACGTGAAGAAGACCCGCCAGGCCGCATGCGCACCAATCTTCAAAGCAGCGGTATGAAATCACAAATAAACAACACCGAAGTAAACAGTAAGATCAGTGACTCGTGAACTACCAGGTGATCTTTCATGAGAGAGGGTTGGGCGTGGTGGGCACGTAATCACCAACGTTCCTCCTCATAAAATCAAGATCAAACTTCAAACTGGTAAGTTCTCGTTTAATCTTACTATTTTACTTCGGAGTCACGTGAGTGATTCCGTGAAGAGTTCAAAGCTCTGTGATTTCATGCCGCAGATTACAAACTTGGCATCCCACTGCATTGATTGATGAATGAGAAATAATGCATTAGTAGTAACATTGCATTCAATGTAGTAATAGGGTTTATTTAATAATATAAACAATAGTTTTTCTTTAATACCAGGGCATTTAAACAGAACTTAAAATGGCATTAGCAAACAGCCCTGGAACAACAATCGGGCGATGATAAAAATTCTGAAACATCAGCTCATTTGGTCGATGGGCACGTCCTTCGCTTTGGCCGCCGAAGTAGCTGCTGCCCTTGTGGAATGAGATGTGAGCACATCTGTGTTAATACCTGCATCAATCAAAACTTGTTTCACCCACCTGGAGATAGTGTTAACTGACACTCTTTTATGTGGTTTTTTTATAACTGATAAACAATCCTTTCTCCATATTACATAAATTCTCTGTCACTGCAATGTATTGCATCAAATGTGTTTTAGCACATAAAGCTGGATCCGTAGGATATGCTGCAAATATTATTTTAAAACCTGTGACACCTGGCCTGCTCTGTTTCAGGAGGTCGTAAATGTAAAATGTAACATTGTCCACAGCAGTTTCCATTCTGTCTAACTGTAATTTTTGTAACGTCTGTGCCCTTTGTGCTGAAACCAACGCCATAAGCATGGCCAATTTTATGGTAATTTTGGTCAACGTCAAAGATGATAAAGGAAACCACTCACGTAGTTTCTTAAGGACTATACTTACATCCCAAATAGCCATATATCTAGGTTTGGGAGGTCTGGAATTAAAAAATGCCTTTCATAAATCGAACCACAAGAGGGTGAGATCCAATTGCATGATTGTCTAATTTAATCACTAAATATGATGACAAAGCACTTCTTGCTGTATTGATTGCACTATAACTTAGTCCTTCATCATAGTAAAGAGTTGACAAAAATTCCAAAACATATGAAATACGTTCTGTACAATAATCAATATAATTTTGTACACAGTAAACTTCCCATTTCTTTACATAACAAAAATACTGCTTTTGAGTACTCGATCTCCAGGATGCAGTAAGCATGTCAACAGTTCAACCCGACAATCCTTGTCCCAGATATGGCCTTCTTAGAATCTGCAGATTAACAAATCAATACGGCCATACAACGGATGACATTCGCCAGTCACTGGATTCACCAATAAATTCCTTCGTTTAGGAACAGCCATCAAAGGTTGTGTCATCAGCTGTCTGATCAAAGGGTACCATGGCTGGGTAGGCCAGTCGGGTATTACCAGTACCCCTGAAGCATTGTCCTGCTTGATTTTAAGCAGACATCGATTTATGAGACAGAAAGGTGGAAATGCATAAATATACCTACCATCCCAATTCAGCGAGAAAGCATCAATCGCTACTGCCCCAGGATCTGGTTCCCATGACACATATTTGGGAAGCTGCTGTTTTGGTCTAGATGCGAACAAGTCGACATCTGGTGTTCCATATTTGGCAATGATGTCTTTGAACACATCATGATTCAGCATCCATTCTATGTTGTCATGGAATTTCCGTGACCTGGTGTCTGCCACTGTATTAAGTTTCCCTGGCAGATAAATAGCTGAGAACCAAATGTGTTTATCAATGCACCAGATCCAGATTTGGTTTACCAGTCTGTCACAAGATACCGACTTGATACCACCCATGTGATTGACATATGCCACTGCCGTGGTGTTATCAATCTGGAGCTGAACATGCAGACTGCTTTTGTTAGAACAACAAGCTTTGAGCCCATGAAATGCTCCTAAAAGCTCTAAATGGTTAATTCCCCATGTCTGCAGAAGCCCAGCTTCTTTTGAACTCCATCTTCCTCCACAACTTGAATTTGTGTCTGTGGCACCCCATCCAAGTGCACTTACATCAGTCTGGATGTAAGTGCACAAACTACTGGAGACATGTTGAATCCACCATAAAATATCAGTAATTGCTTCAGCTGATAACTGCATGGGCCTATCATAATGCCCAATTTGTACCTCAAGTGCCTGTTCTTTTGCTCTTTGTAATTGCTGATAATGCAAAGGCCCAAATTGGACTGCTGGAAAGGCTGCTCCAATTTTCCCCAGAAGTCTCGCCACTTGCCTAATTGAAGGTTTACACTTTTTTAAAAGTGTTACACAATCCTCAATTAGCTCTGTACTTTTTCCAATTGGCAAGGTAATTAGTAAATGGTAATAGAGCTAATTGAAAACCCCAAATAATCAATTGTGGTAATTGGCGTAAGTTTGGATTTTCCCAAATGAATGACAAACCCCAGTTTTTCAAATGTGGATTTGACAACTGCCACTGATATTTCGGCTAAAGCTTTAGTTTGTCCAACTATTAAAATATCATCCAAATAGGCCATAATCACATGGCCCTGACCTCTAAGCAACCCCAAAATTATTTTTAACAATTTGGTGAATACTCTAGGGGCTGAGTGCTTTATACTGCCATAATTGATTAATCCAATTGAATTTAAAATACCTTCTATGCTCACAATGAACAGGCACTGAATAATAAGCACCATTCAGATCTATTGTGGCCATATAACAACCTTTATAAATGAGTTGCTTGGCCGTAACCAATGTTTCCATTTTAATTGTCTCTCTAGTACAAATGTATTTAATTTTGTCAGATCCAAAATGATTCTACATCCTCCGTCCCTCTTAGGACGGGGAAAAATATTTGACACAATTTGATGGACTTGATGGTCCGTCTTTTCAATTACACCTTTGTTATATAATTTTGTGAGTTCAGCTTGAACCTGTATTACCTCTGTTTGTGAAAAATAAAGTGTTCTAACAGGAACATGTTGGAAGGTAAAGTAACATTTGGAATAAATTCAATCCAAAACCCTTGAATTACACTCCTAATAAATAGATCTGAAGTAAGCTGCTTCCATTCGTTATAAAAAAGCAGTAATCTACCACCACTATTCTCTTGAGTTATATTTAATATGTTTTTATGAGAACCAGGTCCACTTACCTCCCTGGTGACTGGTACACCCTGCTGACTCCAGCCTCTGGCAGTAGCTCCCATAGTCGCTCGTGCTCCCACCGAGGGATACCATCCACGTCCCTGTGCTGAGGGCCGGCTTGTCCCTGGAGTAGCTCCGGATGCTGAGGTGGTTTTGTTAGGGATACTTTCTCTTCAGCTGTCTGTCGGGCATCATTGGTCTCATCAGACTCATTGTTTTAGCATCTTCATTTATTTCTTTAACTTGTTTGGTTAGATCTGCGCCAAACAGCAGATCAGGTGGTTGAACACTTGCTGGCTTGCAAAGCGCAGCGTATCTGGGATTAATGGTGGGCCTTATAGCCCTTTTCCTGAGACCATTGATCTCAAAATGGGTGTTGCATAACAACCCTAGAGCCTCTTGGTGTGTTCTGGTCATATAACCACCATCCATTGTTCTTGCGAACGCTGTAATGCCAGCAGCCAATAATTTTAAAATTCTTTGCATTTTTATTTCTTGGCTTCACGTACCGGGTCCCATCTGACCCCAGATGGCTTGATTCACCGTTGGAACTCTTAATACTTTAGTTGCTTGGAGGCTCGTGTTTTTTGGCTGTCTCATCCATAGTAAGCTCCTGAAGCTGATGAGACACCATGTAATTTATTGTGGTAGCCAGCTCTTCACCTAATGGCTCACCTGCAAATGGAAGTGCCAGTGGTGGAACATTTGGCAATTCAATTTCTCCTGGCTGAACTTCCCCACCAGAATCGGCCTCAGGACTATTCTGGCCTATTGCACTCTCCTCAAATTGATAAGGAGGTTTCTGGCAGCATTGTTGCTGCTGGCGCTTCTTTTCCTGCCCCCTGCACCAGTTCCCCAGCCATACATTCAAGTCCTGTATCTCCCTGTTCCTGCTCTCGCCAGCACGAGGAACTGGAAGGAAACCGGAGATAACCACCCTGGAGGTCCTGCTTTTCAGCACTTTTCCGAGCTCTCTAAAGTCACGCTTCAGAATATTCAACCCCTTCTTTCCGACATTGTTTGTGCCAACTTTCTTTCAGGAAATTTGATGAAAGAGCATTGACCTTAACGGTGACTCTTTTTTTTCTCTCAGCAGATACTGCTTGACCTGCTGAGTAGTTGTCGCATTTTCTGATTTTATTTACGTATCTTCATCTTATCTCAGACCGCTTTGTCTCTGCTGCGCTCTATCCACTCAGCTGGGTGATCATTTCTGAACGGCTACGAGAGGCAAGTGAGATACCTTCAATATTCCCAGGATGGCGGGACTGACATTTGATGAAAGAATGAGTTGACTGGGCCTGTATTCATTGGAATTTAGAAGGATGAAAGGAGATCTTATGGAAACATACAAAATGCTTAAAAGGATTGGACAGGAAAAATGTTCCCGATGTTGGGGAACTCCAGAACTGGGGTCACAGTCTAAGAATAAGGGTTGGGCCATTTAGGACTGAGATGAGGAAATACTTTTTCAGCCAGAGAGCTGTGAATCTGTGGAATTCTCCACCACAGAAGGCTGCGGAGGTCAATTCACTGGATGTTTTCAAGAGAGCGTTAGATATAGCTCTTGTGGCTAACGGAATCAAGGGATATCGGGAGAAAGCAGGAACAAGGTACTGATTCTGGATGATCAGCCATGATCATATTGAATGGCGATGCTGGCTCGAAAGGGCCGAATTACCTTCTCCCGCACCTATTGCACGATACTGAGTTGGATGATCAGCCATGATCATATTGAATGGCGGTGCAGGCTCGAAGGGCCGAATGGCCAACTCCTGCACCTATTTTCTATGATTCTATGATTCTATTTTCTATGTTTCTAATGTTAAAGTTATAATCTTCAAGGGATTTGGGGCACGTTCAATGGAGATCCACCCAGCCACCACCAGCAAACTCCACTGTTTAACACCCAGATCTTAATATTATCATTCCTGGAAATGTTCAGCAGGTACAGTGGTTGTTGCTTATGACGGAAAGTTAATTGGATTGTAATATGTCCATGATAATACGTAGTACATATTAGATCCCTGTCACCCTTCCCTTTTCCAGGCATCTTTTTGAAGCGGATACTTTTGATGTCAACATGAATTACCTTTTAGTTTAGTTTAGTTTAGAGATACAGCGCGGAAACAGGCCCTTCGGCCCAATGAGTCCGCACCGACCAGCGATCCCCGCATATTAACACTATCCTACACACACTCGGGACAATTTACATTTATACCAAGCCAATTAGCCTACAAACCGGTATGTCTTTGGAGTGTGGGAGGAAACCGAAGATCTCGGAGAAAACCCATGCAGGTCACGGGAAGAACGCACAAACACCTTACAGACAAGCACCCGTAGTCGGGATTGAACCTTGGTCTCTGGCGCTGTAAGCAGTAGCTTTACTGCTGGGATGAAGACATTGTGGAAAGTTAACAACATTTAATAGACCATCTGAAAGACTGAGTCTGAAGAAGGGTCCCGACACAAACCGTCATCCATCCTTTTTCTCCAGAGATGCTGCTGTTATTCTGTTATTGTGTCTACCTTCAGTATATACCAGCATCTGTGGTTCCATTCCACACAAATGAGAAAGTAGTTTTAATTGACTCATTGGAGTTTTCAGGACCAAGGAAAACCAACCGGTAAGTTAAAAGGTACCCGGATGTGGCGCCAACAAACGAGAAGCTGAAGCAAAGAAGTTGAAGCCAAAGAACCGAATGGAAACGAGGCTGAAACACCAAAAAAACTAGAGTACGAAGACGAAATGCCAACTAACCAAAAGCTACGTCACCTAGAAGCAAACTCACCGAATGGCCGATCTGACGAAACACCACCTACCCAAAAGGCGGCGTCGCCTACAAGCCAACGAACCGACTGCCGCTCAACAGAAGAGTCCAATAACGGACATGACGTTGCCGGGGGGTGGGACTTGTCAGCGATTGGTGCAGACCCCTGCGTCCATAACATCACTGTAGAGGGATGAACATTGTCCCACACCTCGGCTCCACCCGTCCCACAGCCCATGGAGGGTGGCCGTGGAGAGTGGGGGCTGTCCCGAAGGATGCACACCTTCGGCCGCTTACAACTTGGTGCTTGGGTTCAGATTGCCCAGTCACCTATGGCTTGTATGGGAAAGTGACCCCCACACTCTCTCTCTCCTCCTCTCTCTCCCCCTCCTCTCTCTCCACCCTCCCTCCTCCCCCACTTATGCAGAGCGGATATGGAAGTTGATAAAACTGGCAGCGGTCCATGTGAAAATACAGCACCTACCAAAAATGAAGGCACTATGAAACCAGCTGCAGCAAGCCCTTCCATATAACCATATAACCATATAACAATTACAGCACGGAAACAGGCCCTCTCGGCCCTTCCAGTCCGTGCCGACCATTTATTTTCCCCTAGTCCCATCTACCTGCACTCAGACCATACCCCTCCATTCCCTTCACGTCCATATACCTATCCACTTTACTCTTAAATGTTAAAATCGATCCTGCCTCCACCACTTCTGCTGGAAGCTGATTCCACACAGCCACCACCCTCTGAGTAAAGAAGTTCCCCCTCACGTTACCCCGAAACCTCTGTCCCTTAATTCTCATGTCATGCCCTCTTGTTTGAATCTTCCCTACCCTCAATGGGAAAAACGTATCCACGTCAACTCTGTCTATCCCTTTCATCATTTTAAAGACTTCAATCAAGTCCCCCCTTAACCTTCTGCGCTCCAAAGAATAAAGACCTAACTTGTTCAACCTTTCTCTGTAACATAGTTGCTGGAACCCTGGCAACATTCTAGTAAATCTCCTCTGTACTCTCTCTATTTTGTTGACATCCTTCCTATAACTAGGGACCAAAATTGTACTCCATACTCCAGAATTGGTCTTACCAATGCCTTGTACAATTTTAACATTACTTCCCTACTCCTATATTCAATGCTCTGATTTATAAAGGCCAGCACACCAAAGGCTTTCTTTACCACCCTATCTACATGCGATTCCACCTTCAGGGAACTATGCACAGTTATTCCTAGATCCCTCTGTTCCACAGCATTCCTCAATTCCCTACCATTTACCATGTACGTCCTATTTTGATTTGTCCTGCCAAGATGTAGCACTTCACACTTATCAGCATTAAACTCCATCTGCCATCTTTCAGCCCACTTTTCCAAATGGCCCAAATCTCTCTGTAGACTTTGAAAATCTACTTCATTATCCACAACACCACCTATCTTAGTATCATCTGCATACTTACTTATCCATTTTCCAACCCATCATCCAGATCATTGATGTACATGATAAACAACAGTGGACCCAACACAGATCCCTGAGGCACCCCACTGGTCACCGGCTTCCAACCTGACAAACAGCCATCCACCATTACTCTCTGACATCTCTCATTCAGCCACTGTTGAATCCATCTTGCTACTCCGCCATTAACACCCAAAGATTGAACCTTCTTAACCAACCTTCCATGGGGAACCTTGTCAAAGGCCTTACTGAAATCCATATAGACAACATCCACTGCTTTACCCTCATCAATTTCCCTAGTTACCGCTTCAAAAAATTCAAGAAGGTTTGTCAAACATGACCTTCCAGGCACAAATCCATGTTGACTGTTCCTGATCAGACCCTGTTTATCCAGATGCTTATATATATTATCTCTAAGTATCCTTTCCATTAATTTGCCCACCACTGACGTCAAACTAATAGGTCTATAATTGCTAGGTCCCACAGGACGAGGTTTTAACTCGGCATTAAAAATCAAAACAGAGCTACATTGATTTAAAAACAAAAATGTTGCATGCATACATTTGGGAATCTGGTTAATTAACAGGTGGCATTATTTCCCTGTCCTAACTGCCTTTGCTTTAGCCGGTGGTCACTTTCATTCCATCCCTCCCATGCAAAGATGTGAGATTTCAATTTGAGCGCACTTGGTTGAATAGATGCAAGCAGCATGTAAAGCGTCTTCTCTAGGCACGCAATACCCGAAGCCGATGAAAGGAGACAACTGTCTCAAAAAGATAGTCAAAATGCTGGAGTAACTCAGCTGAACAGGCAGCATCTCTGGAGAGAAGGAATGGGTGAAGTTTCGGGTTGAGACTCTTCAGACCTAGTCTTCAGGTCTGAAGAACGGTCTCGATACGAAACGTCACCCATTCCTTCTCTCCAGAGATGCTGCCTGTTCCACTGAGTTACTCCAGCTTTTTGTCTCCCATCTTCGGTTCAAGCAGTTTACAGATGGTTTGTGCATGGGAACTTGCTCTGTGCGTTCCGTGGGAGAGTAGGGGCTGTCCCGAGGAATGCGCACCTTCAGTCATTTACAACTTGGTGCTTGGGTTCAGATTTCCATTAACCAATGGCTTGTTTGGGAAAATGACCCCCAACTCCCGCCGGTGAAGACAGAGGAGAGAGAGAAGGGGGGGAGAAAGAGAGAAGGGGTGAGGGAGTGGAGAGAGAGGGGGGAGAGAGAGAGCAGGGGGAGAGAGAGGAGGTGAGAGAGAAGGGGGAGAGAGAGGAGAGAGAGAGGGGAAGAGAGACAAGAGGGGGGAGAGAGGGGAGAGAGAGGAGAAGAGAGAGAGAAGGGGAAGAGAGAGAAGGGAGAGAGGGAAGGGAAAGAGGCGGAGAGAGAAGGGTGAGAGAGGGGGAGAGAGGGGAGGGGGAGAGAGAGAAAGGGGAGAGAGAGAAGGGGAGAGAGAGAAAGGGAGAGAGAGAAGGGGGAGACGGGAGCTTGAGGGTCACTTTCCCACACATGCCGTAGGTGACTAGGCAATCTGAACCCAAGCAACAAGTTGTTCGCGGCCGAAGGTGCGCATCCCTCGGGACGGATGGAGCGGAGGTGTGGGACAATGTTCATCCGTCCACAGTGTTGTGATGGAAGTGGGGATCTGGACCAATCGCTGACATGCCCTACCCCCCAGCAACATCATGTCCATTATTGGACTTCTCTGTTGAGCGGCAGTCAGTTCGTTAGGTTGTAGGCGACACCGTCTTACGGGTAGGTGGCGTTTCGACAGAGCGGCCATTCGTTGAGTTTGTTTTTAGGCGACGCAGTTTTTCGGTTAGTTGGCTTTTAGGCGTCCCGCCCTTTCAGTTAGTTTTCATTTAGGCGTCCCATCCTGTCGGTTAGTTGACGTTTCGTCTTCGTACTCTTTAGTTTTTTTGGCGTTTCGGCCTCGTTTCCATTCGGCTCTTTGGCTTCGACTTCTTTGCTTCGGTTTCTCGTCCGTCGGCGCCACGTCCGCATACAAGATTAAATGCCCGCTAAACTTTATTCTTAAAAGTGTCTCCACTCCTTCTCCCCCCATTTGCCCCCCATTCTCTCCCCTTCTCTCCCCTTTTCCCCACTTCTCCCCCCTCTCTCTCCTTCTCCCCTCTTCACTCCCCTTCTCTCCCCTTCTCTCCCCTTCTCTCTCCTTCCCTCCCCCTCTCTCCCCTTCTTCAACCCCCCCCCCCACCCCCCTCCACGCTTTCTAAAGGATTTACCGTTACTGTGTAGCCGTTTTGCCTTCTTCTTCATCGCGGGTGTGAATTTCAGACAGCGCTACCCCGCTTTCCCTGGCCCCCGCCTATGCAATGTGCTTGTGTGTGTGGTCGGTCGATCCAGCTCGTGGTTTCAAAGCGGACGGTCGATCCATTTCGAGGTTTTCCAGGCCAGTGCCCTCGAGCTGGATTCCTGGATTAGGTCACCCAAGTTGGACTGCTCCTTAACTTAATTGTATTGTTCATATCTTGCTGTACCTTTCTCCACCTCCTCTCCATCTTCATAAAACAATCAATAAATTTATTAATTAATGACTTGACTGGTTTATAATTTGGCAGGTGTTTAAAAACAAGCAGAGTGAAAAATCTCATCTTCCCTAAATTGTCTTAAATGAACTGATTAATAATGACATTTGGCCTTCGTCATGAGTGTAGGAAAAATAACAGTCAGCTATTCAAGGAAATTAGTTTAACGTGTAGACAAACATTGTTCAGCTGTTGCCCTGATTATTGTGTGGTTGATTTTGGCTGAAGAACATTGTTTCTGAAAACTCTCAAATAACAATACTTTCATTAATAAAAGGACCACATAATATTTCTGTTGTTGAAAACAAAACATCAAAGCTTTGCCAAAAGATTTTCCCAGGAGCAAGGTGAATGGCCATTGTGTATTTTCTTTATATTATTTTGGTTATAAAAGCATGTTCTGCTGCTCTTGGTGTTCATGCTTTCGCCTGTAAGCTCTATTCTGTTGTAACCTGATGTAGAGCAAAAGAGCTGCTTTGTACATTTTGAAACATTCAGAGATGAACTCTATTTGATCGTCTGATCTCTCTCCCACGTGGCAGAAGATGCCTGTGGTCATGCAGAAAGCAGTCAGCAAATATATAACTCCTAAATGCTTGTATATAAACATAGTGTTCATAAGATACTTAAATGTTGTGTCATAGTGTCATACAGAATGGAAACAGGCGCTTCAGCCCAACTTGCCCACACCAACACTAGTCCGACCTGTCTGGTTTGGCCCATATCCCTCGAAACCTATCCTATCCATGTACCTGTCTAAATGTTTCTCAAACCATGCAATAGTACCTTTCTCAAATACCTCCTCTGGGAACTCGTTCCATACACCCACCACCCTTTGTGGGGAAAAAAACAATTACCCCTCAGGCTCTTATTAAATCTCTTCACTTGAAACATATGTCCCATTTGGATTTCAATGCATGGGAAATAACACTGGGGTATTGAGGACATTTCACGCTAGTGGCAGCAGCGTTTCAGTTTACTTATACAAAGCACTGCTCAAGGAAAGTACTTTCCTGCTGCCTGCCATGCCAAGCCACATACAGATGAATTACAGAAAGGGAAAAGTAAAACTCACTTCTCACCGATGGGAAATAGACTGAAATTGCTCATCCAGAATGGGAATATTTACTTTATACATCTGCATTGAAAACCTAAATGATACCACAGTTGTTGGCCAGATCCACAACAGTGATGAGACAAAAGAACAAAAAGTGCTGGAGTGATTCAGCAAGTCAGGCAACATCCCTGGGGAACGTGGATACGTGATGTTGTAGTTGAGACTCTACTACAGTGATGACACAAGGTTCAGGAAAGAGATTGATGGTCAGCATGAACACGATGGGCCGAAGGGCCTTTTTCCAATTGGTATTTCTAATTAAATCTAAGTAAGTAAGATTCCATTTCTTCACGTTTGAAGGTTTTAGTGAAGGTTTTATCGAGTCATAGCAAAACACAGTCATAGAGTCATCCAGCACAGAAACAGGTCCTTTAGCCCAACTTGTTCCATATACCCACCTCCTTATAGACAATAGACAATAGACAATAGACAATAGACAATTGGTGCAGGAGTAGGCCATTCAGCCCTTCGAGCCAGCATCGCCATTCAATGTGATCAGGCTGATCATCCCCAATCAGTACCCCGTTCCTGCCTTCTCCCCATATCCCCTGACTCCGCTATCTTTAAGAGCCCTGTCTAGCTCTCTCATGAAAGTATCCAGAGAACCGGCCTCCAACGCCCTCTGAGGCAGAGAATTCCACAGACTCACAACTCCCTGTGAGAAAAAGTGTTTCCTTGTCTCCGTTCTAAATGGCTTACCACTTATTCTTAAACTGTGGCCTCTGGTTCTAGACTCCCCCAACATCGGGAACATGTTTCCTGCCTCTAGCGTGTCCAAACCCTCAAAAATCTCATATGTTTCAATAAGATATCCTCTCATCCTTCTAAACTCCAGAGTGTACAAGCCCAGCCATTCCATTCTCTCAGCATATGACAGTCCCACCATCCTGGGAATTAACCTTGTAAACCTACGCTGCACCCTCAATAGCAAGAATATCCTTCCTCAAATTAGGGGACCAAAACTGCACACAATATTCCAGGTGTGGTCTCACTAGGGCCCTGTACAACTGCAGAAGGATCTCTTTGATCCTATACTCGACTCCTCGTGTTTTAAAGGCCAACATGCCATTTGCTTTCTTCACTGCCTGCTATACCTGCATGCTTACTTTCATAGACTGATGAACAAGGACCCCCAGATCGCGTGGTACAACTTCCTCTTCCCTCTTCCCTCTTCGCTCTTCCCAATTTGACGCCATTTAGATAGTAATCTACCTTCAGGATTTTGATACCAAAGTGGATAACCTCACATTTATCCACATTAAACTTCATCTGCCATGCATCTGCCCACTCCCCCAACCTGTCTTAGTCACCCTGCATTCTCATAGCATCCTCCTCACGGTTCACACTGCCACCAAGCTTTGTGTCATCTGCAAATTTGCTAATGTTACTTTGAATCCCTTCATCCAAATCATTGATGTATATTGTAAATAGATGCGATCCCAGCACCGAGTCTTGCCGTACCCCTCTAGTCACTGCCTGCCATTCTGAAAGGGACCCGTTAATCTCTACTCTTTGTTTCCTGTCTGCCAACCAATTTTCTATCCATGTCAGCACTCTACCCCCAATACCATTTGCCCTAATTTTGCCCACTAATCTCCTATGTGGGACCTTATCAAATGCTTTCTGAAAGTCCAGGTACACTACATCCACTAGCTCTCCCTTGTCCATTTTCATAGTTACATCCTCAAAAAATCCCAGAAGATTAGTCAAACTTGATTTCCCCTTCGTAAATCCAAACTGACTCGGACCGATCTTGTTACTGCTATCCAAATGTGCGGCTATTTCATCTTTTATAATTGACTCCAGCATCTTCCCCATCACCGATGTCATGCTAACTGGTCTATAATTCCCTGTTTTCTGTCTCCCACCTTTGTTAAAAAGTGGGATAACATTAGCTCCCCTCCAATTCACAGGAACTGATCCTGAGTCTATAGAAATATGGAAAATTATCACCAATGCATCCATGATTTCTAGAGCCACTTCCTTAAGTGGCTTAAGGATGCAGACCATCAGGCCCTGGGGATTTATCAGCTTTCAGTCCCATTAGTCTACCCAACACCATTTCCTGCCTAATGTGGATTTCCTTCAGTTCCTCCGTCACCCGAAATCCTCTGGCCACTACTATTATCTATTCCATTCATGATTTTATACACCTCCATAAAATCAATGCTCTGATTTCTGCACACCAAGGAATAAAGTCCTAGCCTGCCCAACCTTTCCCAATAGCCTGGCATCATCCCCATAAATTTCTCTGCACTCTTCCCAGCTTGATGACATCCTACAACAGGGTGACTAAAACTGAACAAATGTGGTCTCACCAATATCTTGCAGAACTGTAATGTAACATTCCACATTCTACTGTATATTCAATACACTGACTGATGAAGGACAATGTATTAAAAGCCTTCATAACACCCTATCTACCTGCACTTTCAGAGAAATATGTACCTGCATTTTTAGATCTCTTGGTTTTGTAATACTTCAAAGGGCCCTATTATACATTGTGAAGGTCGCACGCTGGTTTGCCTTCCTAAAATGCATAACCTGGCACTTATCTGCATTAAACTCCTTTGGCCTTTCCACAGCACAATTTCCTACCTGATCAAGATCCTGTTGTCATTTTTGATAACCATCTTCACAGTCTACGATACCACCTACTTTAGTGTCATCTGCAAAGTTACTAATCATACCTCACATATTCTCATCTAAATCATTGATAAAAACAGCAAGTAGCAATGGGCCCATTTCCGATTCCTGAAGCACACCACTAGTCACAGCCCTTTAGTCCAAAAAACAACCTTCCACCATCACCCACTGCTTCCTTCCATGAAACCAATTCTGTATTGTTAGTTAGCTGAATGAATGAATGATACTTTATTGCTCGTGTTGGATCCCATGCAATCTACTGCCCTTGTCAATCATTTTGGTTACTTCTTCAAAGAACCTAATCAGATTTACAATCTCTTCATGTACAAAACCATGCTGACTATCCTTATTCAGCCCCTGTCTATCGAAATGCATCCCTCAGAATCCTCTCCAGTAATTTGGCTTCTGCAGATTTAAGGCTCACTGGTATCCCAGGTTTTTCTTTGCAGCCCTTCTTTAATAGAGTCACAATATTAACCACCCTCCAGCTATCCAGCACTTCGCCCGTGTCTAACGATGATTCATATATCTCAGCCAGGGCCAAGGTTTTCTCTCGTTTCCCACAGTATCCTCAGATCAGGCCCAGGAGATTTACTTACCATCATATACCTTAGGACGTCCTCGACTGTAATATGGACTGTCCACAAAGCATGTTCATTCATTGTTCCAAGGTCCTTAGCCTTCATGTGTCTGTCACCATTTTCCTTTCAAAGGCTGCAACAATTTTAGCTGTAAATTAATTTCCTTAATGCACAATGTATGTGTAATATTTTAACCTTCTTTATTTATCCATTGAATAGATAGCTCTGGGTTAGGCACAAGAAAATAATAAATTAAATTATTGTTTTCAGAACTTTAATGAGTTCTAGGAACATTAGAAAGAATTGAAAATGTGACTGCATTCAAAATGTTGTTTTGATTTTCTGAATTAAAATTATTTCACTGCTCCACTACACACAAATTGTTTGTTATGTAAATAGTGCTGGAAGTAATACTTTTTAAATTATTAATTTTGATGAGACATGGATGTTGCTGTTCAAGTCCAGAATGTATTGCCTTATTTTAGAGAGTCATACAGCAAGTCAACATGCTCTTTGGTCTAACTCATCGATACTGACCAAGAGTCACCATTTCAAGCAAGTTTGCTTGCGCCTCCCGACCTATATGTTTGCTATCCGTGCACCTGTCCAAATTGTCTTTTAAATGTTGTTATTCCACCTTTTCCACTACTTCTTGTGGTAGCTCATTCCAAATGCCCACCAGCCTCTGTGATAAAGGTGCCCCTCGTGTTCCTATTAAACCTTTACTTTCTCACCTTAAACCTCTGCCCTCCAGTTCTTGATTCCCCTCCCTTTGGTTAAACAGAAGTCTGCATATTCACCCGATCTATTCCCTTCAAGGTTTTATAAATCTCTATAAGATGAGAGAAAACTGGGAATTATTGACCAGTTAGCCTGACATCGGTGGTGGGGAAGATGCTGGTCAATCATAAAAAATGAAATAGCAGCACGTTTGGATAGCAGTAACAGGTCCGAGTCAGCATGGATTTACGAAGGGGAAATCATGCTTGGCTAAACTTCTGGAATTTTTTGAGGATGTAACTAGGAAAATGGTCAGGGGAGAGCCAGTGGATGTAGTGTACCTGGACTTTCAGAAAGCATTTGATAAGGTCCCACATAGGAGATTAGTGGGCAAAATTAGGGCACATGGTATGGTCTGGTTTGGTCAGCCACCAAGCACGATACCTGGCAGGGTCATAGAGTGCTGACATGGATAGAAAATTGGTTGGCAGACAGGAAACAAAGAGAAGGGATTAATGGGTCCCTTTCAGAATGGCAGGCAGTGACTAGTGAGGTGCTGCTACCGCAGCTATTTACAATACACATCAATGATTTTCATGAAGGGATTAAAAATGACATTAGCAAATTTGCAGATGACACAAGACTGGGTGGCAGTGTGAACTGTGAAGAGGATGCTTTGAGAATGCAGCGTGACTTGGACTGGTTGGGTGAGTGGGCAGATGCATAGCAGACGCTGTTTAATGTGGATAAATGTGAGGTTATCCACTTTGGTAGCAAAAACAGGAAGGCAGATTATCATCTAAATGGTGTCAAGTTGGGAAAAGGGAAGTACAATGGGATCTGGGGGTCCTTGTTCATCAGTCTATGAAAGTAAGCATGCAGGTACAGCAGGCAGTGAAGAAAGTGAATGGCATGTTGGCCTTTAGAACAAGAGGAGTTGAGTATAGGAGCAAAGAGTATTGTGTGCAGTTTTGGTCTCCAAATTTGAGGAAGGACATTCTTAATATTGAGGGAGTGCAGCATAGGTTAATTCCCGGGATGGTGGGACTGTCACATACTAAGAGTGGCTGGGCTTGTATACTCAGGGATTTAGAAGGATGAGAGGATATCCTATTGAAATATATAAGATTATTAAGGGTTTGGACATGCTAGAGACAGGAAACATGTTCCCGATGTTGGGTTAGTCCAGAATCAGGGGCCACAGTTTAAGAATAAGGGGTAAGCCATTTAGAACGGAGATGAGGAAACATATTTTCACACAGAGAGTTGAGTCTGTGGAATTCTCTGCCTCGGAGAGCGGTGGAGGCCGGTTCTCTGGATGCTTTCAAGAGAGAGCTAGATAGGGCTCATAACGATAGCAGAGTCAGAGTATATGGGGAGAAGGCAGGAACGGGATACTGATTGGGGATGATCAGCCATGATCACATGGAATGTTCACAATAGGCCATCTGGCATGAAGGGCCTAATGGTTTACTCCTACACTATTGTCTATTGTCTATTATCTATTATCACCTCTCAGCTTCCTGCGTTCCAAGTAATAAAGTCTTAGTCTGCCTAACTTCTCCCTTTACCTCAGGCCCTCAGGTCCTGGCAATATCCTTGTAAATTTTCTCAGCACTCAATAAGAAGGTGGCATGCATCCACCTTGCTTTCCATTGCAAGATGTTGCAGTATTTATATCCACTGATTATGATGGATCAACGCTATAGGAACTGGTTAGGCGGACAAGGACTTTATTTCTTGGAGCCCAAGATGCTGAGGCATGATTTTAAAGACGTGGATGAAATCATGAGAATACTGTGTGTGACATAAAGCAACATCCACAGGTGATGGCACAAGAGACTGCAGATGCTGGAATTTGGAATGGGAAAAAAGGAGAGCTGCTGAAGGAACTCAGCAGGTCAGGCAATTATACCAAGCACGAATATGGATGGTAATTTGTATTGGCTGTTTGCCTGAGGCAGCATGAAGTGCAGATGTAATTAATGTGGGGACACAGGTGTGTGAGATGGACTGGGTACATCCACAACTTTCTGTAATTTCTTGCGTTATTGGGCAGAGTATTTGCCAAACCAAGTTGTGATGAATTAATATCAGGTGCTTTCTATGCTGCCCCTGTAGAAAGTAAGTAAGTAAGTTTATTGGCCAAGTATTCACATATAAGGAATTTGCCTTGGTGCTCCGCCCACAAGTAACAACATGACATACAGTGACAGTTACGAATGACTCAGAAAACACTAAACATTAATAATGATAAAACATTAATGATAAAATACCATTGATCAAGCATGTGAACCAACAAAATACCAGATCAAAGGGAGGCTACTGATTTTTGGCTGTTGAGTAGACCAACTACTCGTGGATAAAAACTGTTTTTATGTCTGGCTGTGGCAGCTTTGACAGTCCGGAGTCGCCTTCCAGAGGGAAGTGATTCAAAGAGTTTGTGGCCAGGGTGAGAGGGGTCAGAGATGATCTTGCCCGCTCGCTTCCTGGCCCTTGCAGTGTACAGTTCATCAATGGAGGGAAGGTTGCAGCCAATAATCTTCTCTGCTGATCGGACGATTCGCTGCAGCCTCCAGGTATCGTGCTTGGTGGCTGATCCAAACCAGACCATGATGGAGAAGGTGAGAACAGGCTCTACGATGGCCGTGTAGAATTGGACCATCAATGCTTGTAGCAGATTGTGCTTCCTCAGCTGCTGTAGGAAGTACATCCTCTGTTGTGCTTTTTTGACTGTGGAGTCGATGGTTGCCCCCCACTTAAGGTCCTTGGAGATGATGGTTCCCAGGAACTTAAAAGACTCCACAGATGTGACCGTGGTGTTGTTGATGGTGAGTGGGGTGAGGGGAGGGGGAGCTCTCCTAAAGTCTACAATCAATTGCACTGTCTTAAGAGCATTGAGCTCTAGGTTGTTGCTACGGCACCAGGACGCCAGCTGTGACACTTCCTGTCTGTAGACAGATTCCTCCCCATCCTGGATCAGTCCAATCAGGGTTGTATCATCCGCAAACTTGAGAAGCTTGACAGAGGTGTCTGTGGAGGTGCATTCGTTGGTGTAGAGAGAGTAGAGGAGAGGGGAGAGTACGCAGCCTTACGGTGCTCCTATGCTGAGCGTTTGCGGGTTCGAGATGTGCTTTCCCAGCCTCACATGCTGCTTCCTGTCTGTCAGGAAGATGGTGGTCCATGGACAGAGGGGTTCAGGCACAGTCAACTCGGAAACCTTGCAGTGTAGTAGCTCTGGCACTACACTCATGGTGTTGAATGCAGAGCTAAAATCAACAAACAGGATCCTTGCATAGGTCCCCTGGCGGTCTAGGTGCTGTAGGATGAATTGCAGGCCAGGTTGACTGCATCATCCACAGATCTATTGGCCCGATATGCAAACTGCAGAGGGTCCAGCAGGGAGTTTGTGATATTTTTCATAAAATGAAAATTTTCATGGCCAGCACAAACTGTTCTAGTGTCTTCATGACTACAGAGGTCAGTGCGACAGGCCTGTAGTCATTAAGACAAGTAATCCTTGGCTTTTTGGGTACAGGGACAATAGTGGAGACTTTGAAGCAGGCAGTGATATTACATGTTTACAGGGACCGGTTAAAAATGTCTTTATAGACTGGTGTCAGCTGTTTGGCACAGAGCTTAAGAGTAGAGGGGGGAACATTGTCAGGTCCTGGAGATTTCTGGCTTTTTTTTGATGTTTTGCAGCACAGAGGGTGTGGGTGATTGGGTGTGAAGTGGTGATTGGAGGGGGGTGGGTGTAGAAAGGCACAGTCTTTGCAGACTGAGGTCAGGCTGTGAGTGGGTGTGAAGTGTTGGTTGGGGTGGGAAATGGTCTAGTCTTTTCATACTGGAGTCTTGCCTTAAGTAGGTGTGAAGTGGTGAATGGGAAGGAGAGGGTGCAGGCTCCATTTTTGGTAGATTGGGGTCTGGCTGTGTTGGTTGGGGAGGGGGGGAGGGGGTACCAGGGTTACGTTTCTGATTTTCAAACCTGCAGTAAAACTCATTCAGGTCGTTGGTCAGCTGATGATTGTCCAAAGAGTGGGGGGCTTTCCTCTTGTAGCTGGTGATTTCTTGCAAGCCCTTCCAAACTGAAGAAGAGTCACTAGCTGAGAACTTGCTCCTCATCTTCACAGAGTACCTTTCCTTGGCAGCTCTGATTCCTCTTCTCAGCTTGTACTTGGCCTGCCTGTAGAGGTCTGCATCCCCGCTCCTGTAGGCCTCCTCTTTAGACCGTCGGAGCTGTCTGAGTTCTGCAGTGAACCAGGGCTTGTTGTTGTTGAACCATGTCCGGATCTTAGTTGGAATGCAACTGTCTTCGCAAAAGCTGACATATGATGATACAGTGTCCGTATACTCATCGAGGCTTGTGGTTGCTTCCCTGAACACATTCCAATCGATGCAGTCAAAGCTGGATTGTAGGTTCTCAAGGCCCTCGCTCGTCCACCTTTTCGTTGTTCTGACTACAGGCTTAGCAGCTTTTAGTTTCTGCCTGTAGGTCGGAATAAGATGAACTAGACAATGGTCAGAGAGACCCAGACCCGCCCGGGGAATAGAGCGATATGCGTTCTTGATTGCCGTATAACAGTGTTCGAGTCTTCGATGAGGAGGTTTAGGCAAGGAGGCTACACTTGAATTAATTGTGTGTTTAATTTAATTTAAATATTTAAACTTGGCAGGGATGTTATTGCAGAGCGCTTGCTGCAGGATGTGGGAAGTCAGGTGCACTGCTGGTGTCACTGACCACTAAACCTGTGGGAACTGTGTCCAGATGCAGCTCCTCAGGAACCAAGTTAGGGAACTGGAGCAGCAGCTGGATGACCTGCGGTGCATCCGGGATGATGAAAGCTTCCAGGGCAGGACCTACAGTCAGGTCGTCACTCCAGGAGTGCAGGAGGTGAGAAGAACGGGTAGAGACGGAAAGAAAGGGGATGAAGTGAATGCAGGAGACCTCGGTGGAAGTACCTCTTGTGAACAGGTACACCCTCTTGGGAGCTGTTGGGGCAGACGAGACTTCCAGTCCAAACGGCGGACTGGTCTATGACTCGAATCCTGGCGCTGAGACTTGACCGGCGAGACCGACACCAGGCAGAGCCATACTGGTGGGTGATTCCATTGTCCGAGGTGCCGGCAGGAGATTCTGTGGCGACAGGTGAGACTCGAGGATGGCCTCCCTGATGCCAGGTCCAAGATGTCTCAGACCGACTTCAGAACATCCCTTGACTCCTCTATCTTTATCTATGTAACTCTCTCTTGAAAGCATCCAGAGAATTGGCCTCCACTGCCTTCACAGGCATAGAATTCCACAGATTCACAACACTCTGGGAGTAAAAGATTTTGCTCATCTCTGTTCTAAATGCCCTACCCCTTATCCTTAAACTGTGGCCCCTGGTTCTGGACTACCCCAACATCGGTAACATGTTTCCTGCCTCTAGCTTGCCAATCCCTTAATAATCTTATATGTTTCAATAAGATCCCCTCTCATCCTAAATTCCATTGTTTCCAAGCCCAGTCGCTCCATTCTATCGCGCCATCCCGGGAATTAACTTTGTGAACCTACGCTGCACCCCCTCAATAGCAAGAATGCCCTTCCTCAAATTTGGAGACAAAAACTGCACACAATACTCCAGGTGTGGTCTCACTAGGGCCTTGTACAACTGCAAAAGGACCTCTTTGCTCCTATACTCAACTCCTCTAGTTATGAAGGCCAATATGCAATTAGCTTTTTCATCGCTTGCTGTACCTGCATGCTTACTTTCAGTGACTGGTTGTATTTCCCATTTTCCTAACTTGACACCATTCAGAAAATAATGTGCCTTCTTGTTCTTGACACCAAAGTGGATAACCTCATACTTATCCACATTAAACTGCATCTGCTATGCACCCACTCACCCAACCTGTCCAAGTCAACCTGCATTCTCATAGCATCCTCCTCACAGTTCACACTGCCACCCAACTTTGTGTCATCTGCAAATTTGCTAATGTTACTTTTAAACTTCATCTAAATCATTGATGTATATTGTAAATAGCTGCGGTCGCAGCACCGAGCCTTGCGGTACCCCACTAGTCCTTGATTTCCTTCTGAAGTATGCTCTTCAATCCTCTATATTTCCAGAGATACATTCGATCCCAACCGCTTATACCTGACTCATGCCTCCTTTTTCCCGACCAGTCTCAATTTCTCTCATCCATGGTTTTTTATTCCCCATCTGCCTTGCTCCTCACTCTAATGAGAACTTGTATGCTTTGAAATCTCACTGTTACGCTTTTCCTGACATTCCTTTGCCTGTAAATAACCAACTCCATTCAACTTCTGCTAGTTCTTGTTTAATGCCATAAAAATTTGCCTTGCCTCAAGTTAGAACTCACCCTGCACAATTCGGTAAAAGTATGTCAAACTTTGCCCTCTGCCTTTTTGACCCTCTTCATACAGCCTGAGAAAACTTTCCTGAACCAACTAGAAAAGTTCCATCCTGTCTAAACCCTTGGCACACTGGGAATCCCAATCTGTTTTGGGAAAGTTAAAATCTCCTCCAATGCCAACCCTATTTGTGATGCAGCTTCCTGCAATCTCCCATCATATTTGTTCCTCTAATTCCCATTGATAGCTGGAATGCACTTTATTGTATTTATGTTTTAACTTCAAAGTTTATATCTACAAATCTACACAAACTCCTTTACGTATTGAATCTTGTTATCAAAACAGAACAGTGTGGCTGCTGATTTCTTATTAATCATGGCTACACATGTAGATATAGCCTTGAGGAGTCCACAGATGCATTTCATTTCTCTAGTGCTATCATTACTTTAGTGCCTAATTAGAGGAATGGACCAGAAGATGCCTGTGGCAGGGACATTAGCTGATTCCAGAAATGGACAGGAGCAGCATGCTTTAGCGTACTGATTCTGCTGTTTGAAATCTTTCAAGGATGGTTGTGCAAAATCCATCGAAAACAAAATAAATATTGCTGTGCAAATGCTGGAAGTATGAAAGAAAAAGTGGAAATTATTGGAAATATTCAGCATATCATAAAGAGTTATGGATTGATACAAAGATTTAATAATTCAGAAGGCAATCCTTTCTCAATCTACTCGCATGGTAACTTTAAAACACTATCTCATCAGTTCTTGCCCAGTTGTCAGAGAACGATATGCCATGTTTGAACCGAATCCTAGAAAATTAAAATATTGTAAACTGGTCAACTCTCTGTGAAATAGTGCACATGTGTGCAAATTAGAAGGGATTTCAGAAACCCCCCTCCGCCACAAAAATTGAACTCTGGAATGGATTGCCTTTAGGGAGATGTACTTAGATGAACACTTGAAACATTGACATAGAAGGCTATGTATGAGCTGCGTGCCAGAAAATGGGATTTGCAAAGAGGGTACTTGTTGTATAATATAGAAGAATATCCGGCTAAGAATATCTATGCAAAGTGATATAGAAAAATATACCTGCAACAGTAGCAAGTGTACATGATAATAAGGTACTAATCTAAAATGCTACAATAACAGAGCACGTTGAAGAACAGAGGCAGTTTTCACATTGTAGCTCCCTATATAAATATTGGAAATATTTTGCAATCCTGAAACTATGTCAATGTGTTAAAAATAGCTGTTTATATCCATTATACTGCATATAAATGGATTAAATTAAAACTTTTATACAATTGGCAAATTATTATGCTTGTAGTAAATCAGCTATCATCTCGTGGAAAATGACATTCTAATCTTTACTGTGAAATGTTCTTGTGATGCAAAGCTGAATTGTGACACCCAAAATCTGCAGTCATTTTATCCCTGAACAAATACATTTTTAACCATTCTATTCCTGCAAAACACAGTCAGGACCAATACCGGATATTTAGAGATACAGCGCAGATACAGGCCCTTCGGCCCACCAAATCCGTGCTGATCCGTGAACCCCGCACTCTAACATATTCTACACTCACTAGGAACAATTTTCAATTATACCAAGCCAATAAACCTACAAACCTGTACGTCTTTGGAGTGTGGGAGAAAACCAGAGATCCCAGAGAAAACCCACACAGGTCATGTGGAGAATATATAGACAAGAACCCAGTGTCAGGACTGAATCCTGGTCTCTGGCATTATAAAATAGTAACTCTACCGCTGCACTACTGTGCCTCATAGTTATGTGTGATCCCAGTACATCATCATCCTTGGGATGACAAGTCTCAGACCTAATTTGAGGAAAGAGATTCTTGCAGCGTAGGTTCACGAGGTTCATACCCGGGATGATGGGAAGAATGGATTGACTGGGCTTGTATTCACTGGAAATTTAGAAGGATGAGAGGGAATCTTATAGAAACATATGCAATTCTTAAGAGATTGGATAAGCTAGATGCAGGAAACATGTTCCCGATGTTGGGGGAATCCTGAACCATGCACCACAACAGAATAAGGGGTTGGCCATTTAGAAGTGAGATAAGGAAAACCATTTTCACCCAGAGAGTTGTATATTTGTGGAATTCTCTGCCTCAGAAGGCAGTGGGGGCTGATTCACTGGATGCATTCAAAAGGGAGAGGAATCAATGGATATGGGGAGAAGGCAGGAACAGGGTAGTGATTGTGGATGCTCAGCCATGATCACATTGAATGGCAGTGCTGGCTTGAAGGGCCGAATGGCCTACTCCTGTACCTATTTTCTATGTTTCTACATGGCAAGGCCTTCAAACAGGTACTGAGAAGTTGATGTGTCCTAATCCCCCGCTAACCCCAAAGACACCGATATCAGTCTTGGTAGAAACAAGGAAGCAATGAATCTGGTTCATCCCAAAGATCGACATAAAGTGCTGGAGTACATAGCGGATCAAGCAGCACTTCATTACAACAGCCACGTGGGTTCCTCAGCACTTGCCTGTGCCTCCATCTTGCATCTTGTCCTACCCAACAATGGGTTTACCAGGCACTGCCCTGCCTGAGGTCATTTGTGACTGGCCCTGATAAGTCTAAGTCTCTTCACCACCCCCCCTTCCCTCAACTTTCAGTTTGAAGAAAGGTCCCGACCAGAAACGTGAACCATCCTTTTTCTCCAGAGATGCTGTCTGACCCACTGAGTTACTCCAGCACTCTGTGTCTATCTTTGACATCGGTCTTTAATCTGTTTCACTGCACAAGGCATCGGAGGGTGTAGCTTCATTCAATACAGAACAAACTGCAGGGCCTCTCAACATCCTGGCAGCAGTACTGATATAACCAAGCTGTTCCACTTCAGCTGCAAGCATGGAATGTACCCAACAACGTGGAAGATTATTTTGTCAACAAGAAACAGGACCAAAGCCAGACATTTACTCTGCCATCCATCCACTCCCAGACATTAGCATAATAATGGAAATTGTTGTCAACAATGCCATCTTGAGGCTATCACATATAATCTGGAATTTGCTATTTATTTTGGATTCTGTTGAAATAATTTAACTCATTATAGTTAATAGAATCCCCAAGGTAGAATGAAAATGATTAACCTTGAAATCAAGATAGCACTTGACAAAATATGTCACAGAGGAGTCCAAATAGAAATTAAATGAATGGGAATCAACAATTGCACTCATACCTAACACTAATTTCCGATGGATGTATCTGTTGGAGGGTAATCAGCTAAGCCTGTAGATAATGCTCCATGCTCAACCATCTCTAATTGAATTATTAGTAACCTTCTCTCCACCATGAAGTAAACATGAAGCTGTTTGCTGATTATTAAAGAAGGACACAAAATGCTGTAGATTATTGAACACTGTTCAGGTCTGTTCATAATTGTTTTGATACTGAGAAAAAATGTTCCTTTTGTAGCTTTGTCATTGAGCCATAGAGTGATACAGTGTGGAAACAGGGCCTTCTGAACAACTTGCCCACACTGGCCAACATGTCCCAGCTACACTAGTCCCACCTGCAGGCATTTGGTCCATATCCTTCCAAACCTGTCTTATCCATGTATCCAAAACATGGTGACACTTGTATTTTGCCAAGATGAAGTATGCTGTGTGATTTTATCAGTTTGTATGCAAAACAAAACATTTCACTGTGTAGGAAGGAATTGCAGATGCTAGTTTACACCAAAAATAGACACAAAATGCTGGAGTAACTCAGCGGGACAGGCAGCATCTCTGGATAGAAGGAATGGGTGATGTCTCGGGTCAAGACCTATCTTCACACTGAGAGTCTCAGTCTGAAGAAGGGTCTTGTCCCGAATCGTCACCCGTTCCTTCTATCCAGAGATGCTGCCTGTCCCTCTGAATTACTAAAGGGCCTGTCCCACTTGGCGATTTTTTCGGCAACTGCCGGCGTCATATCAGTGTCGCCAAAAGATTTTAAACATTTCAAAATCCAGCGACGACAAAAAAAATGTTGCGACACTTGAAAAAACACGGCGCGTCATACGTCATCACGCTACGTCATGCCGCATCATGCCACAAATGTTTCGGGGACCTCATACGTCAGTCAATGATGCCGGTAGTCGCCAAAAAAAACACCAAGTGGGACAGGCCCTTAAAGCATTTCACTATACCTAGGTACATGTGACGATGAGGTATTGAATTTAAATAATTACAATAAAATCCATATTTTTTATTCATCAATTTTGTCTTCGAAAGACACTCGCAGTGATATAAGAGTGAAAAGTCTCATAGATATCATGAAGATAGTCACAAGAAGCTGGAGTAACTCAGCGGGAGGCAGCATTTCTGGAGAGAAGGAATGGGTCACGTTTCGGGTCGAGACCCTTCATCAGACTGGTTAGGGATTATGGAAACGAGAGATATAGATGATAATGTAGAGAGATAAAGAACAATGAATGAAAGATATGCAAAAAAGTAACAATGATAAAGGAATCAGGTTATTGTTAGCTGTTTGATGGGTGAAAACGAGAAGCTAGTGTGACTTGGGTGGGGGAGGGATAGAGAGAGACGGAATGCCGGAGCTACTGAAGTTAGAGAAATCAATATTCATACCACTGGGCTGTAAGCTGCCCAAGGGAAAAATGAGATGTTGTTCCTTCAATTTGCTTTTAGCCTCGTTCTGACAATGGAAGAGACCTCGAACAGAAAGGTCTGTGTGGGAATGGGAAAGAGAATTAAAGTGTTTAGCAACCAGGAGATAGACAATAGACAATAGGTGCAGGAGTAGGCCATTCGGCCCTTCGAGCCTGCACTGCCATTCAATGTGATGATCACATTGAATGGCGGTGCTGGTTCGAAGGGCCGAATGGCCTACTCCTGCACCTATTGTCTATTGTCTATTGTGATCATGGCTGATCATCCCCAATCAGTACCCCATTCCTGCCTTCTCCCCATATCCCCTGACTCCGCTATCTTTAAGAGCCCTATCTAGCTCTCTCTTGAAAGTATCCAGAGAACCGGCCTCCACCGCCCTCTGAGGCAGAAAATTCCACAGACTCACAACTTTGTGTGTGAAAAAGTGTTTCCTCATCTCCGTTCTAAATGCCCTACCCCTTATTCTTAAACTGTGGCCCCCGGTTCTGGACTCCCCCAACATCGGGAACATTGTTCCTGCCTCTAGCGTGTCCAAACTTAATCATCTTATGTTTCAATAAGATCCCCTCTCATCCGTCTAAAATTCAGAGTATACAAGCCCAGCTACTCCATTCTCTCAGCATATGACAGTCCTGCCATCCCGGGAATTAACCTTGTGAACCTATGCTGCACTCCCTCAATAACAAGGATGTCCTTCCTCAAATTTGGAGACCAAAACTGCACACAATGCTCTAGGTGTGGTCTCACTAGGGCCCTGTACAAGTGCAAAAGGACCTCTTTGCTCCTATACTCAACTCCTCTTGTTATGAAGGCCAACATGCCATTCGCTTTCTTCACTGCCTGCTGTACTTGCATGCTTACATTCATTGACTGATGAACAAGGACCCCCCCAGATCCTGTTGTATTTCCCCTTTTCCCAACTTGACACCATTTAGATAGTAATCTGCCTTCCTGTTTTTGCACCAAAGTGGATAACCTCACATTTATCCACATTAAACTGTTTCTGCCATGCATCAGCCCACTCATCCAACCTGTCCAAGTCACCCTGTATTCTCATAGCATCCTCCTTACAGTTCATGAATTTGTGGACTGCATCCATGATGGATTCTTAGAGCAGCTTGTACTGGAGCCTACCAGGGAGAAGGCAATTCTGGATTTAGTGTTGTGTAATGAACCGGATTGTGTAATCAGCAAATTTGCTAATGTTACTTTGAATCCCTTCATCTAAATCATTAATGTATATTGTAAATAGCTGCGGTCCCAGCACAGAGGCTTCGGTACCCCCTAGACACTGCCTGCCATTCTGAAAGGGACCCGTTAATCCCTACTCTTTGCTTCCTGTCTGCCAACCAATTTTCTATCCTTGTCAGCACTCTACCCCCAATACCATGTGCCCTAATTTTGCTCACTAATCTCCTATGTGGGACCTTATCAAATGCTTTCTGAAAGTCCAGGTCGAACTACATCCAATGGCTCTCCCTTGTCCATTGTCCGAGTTGCATTCTTAAAAAAATTCCAGAAGATTAGTCAAGCATGATTTTCCCTTCGTAAATCCATGTTGGCTCGGACCAATCCTGTTACTGCTATCCAAATGAGTGGCTATTTCATCTTTTATGATTGACCAGCATCTTCCCCACCACCAATGTCAGGCTAACTGGTCTATAATTCCCTCCTTTCTCTCTCCCGTCTTTCTTAAAAAGTGGGATAACATTAGCTAACCTCCAATTCACAGGAACTGATCCTGAATTTATAGAACATTGGAAAATGATCACCAATGCATCTACGATTTCTAGGACCACTTCCTTAATGACCCTGGGATGCAGACCATCAGGCCGTGGGGATTTATCAGCCTTCAGTCCCATCAGTCTACCCAACACCATTTCCTGCCTAATGTGGATTTCCTTCAGTTCCTCCATCACCCCAGATCCTCTGGCCACTACTATATCAGGAAGATTGTTTGTGTCCTCCTTAGTGACGACGGATCCAAAGTACCTGTACCTGTCTGAAGAAGGGTTTTGGCCTGAAACGTTGCCTATTTCCTTCGCTCCATAGATGCTGCCTCACCCGCTGAGTTTCTCCAGCATTTCTGTCTACCTTCGATTCTCCAGCATCTGCAGTTCCTTCTTAAACAACTCAACTGCCATTTCCTTGTTCCCCATAATAAATTCACCTTTTTCAGTCTTCAAGGGTCCAACTTCGGTCTTAACTAATTTTCTCCTCTTCACATACCTAAAGAAGCTTTTACTATCCTGCTTTATATTCTTGGCTAGCTTACCTTCGTACATCATCTTTTCTCACTGTATTGCCTTTTCAGTTATCTTCTGTTGTGCTTGAAACGTTACCCAATCCTCTGGCTTCCCTCTCATCTTTGCTATGTTGTATTTCTTCTCTTTCATTTTTATACTGTCCCTGACTTCCCTTGTCAGACACGGTTGCCCCTTACTCCCCTTGGAATCTTTTTTGCCTCTTTGGAATGAACTGATTTTGCACCTTCTGTATTATTCCCAGAAACACCTGCCATTGTTGTTCCACTGTCATCCCTGCTAGAGTATCTTTCCAGTCAACTTTGGCCAGCTACTCCCTCGTGGCTCCATAGTCCTCTTTGTTCAACTATAATACTGACACCCTTCTCAAATTGTAGATTAAAACATCATATTATGGTCACTACCTCCTAATGGCTGCTTAACCTCAAGTTCCCTTATTAAATCCAGTTCATTGCACAACACAAAATCTGGAATTGCCTTCTCCCTGGCAGGCTCCAGTACAATCTGCTCCAAGAATCCATCACGGAGGCACTTGATAAACTCCCTTTCTTGGAGTCCAGTACCGACCTGATTTTCCCAGTCTACCTGCAGTCTACCTACCTCCCATAACAACCGTAGCATTACCTTTACAACATGCCAACTCTTGATTCAACTTGCACCCTATATCCAGACTACTGTTTGGGGGCCTGTAGATGTCCTATTAGGGTATTTTTACCCGTACAATTCCTTAGTTCTATCCATACTGACCACATCTCCTGTTTCAATGTCACCCCTTGCAAGGGACTGAATTTCATTCCTCACCAACTGAGCTACCCCACCCCCTCAGGCCACCTGTCTGTTTCGATAGGATGTATACCCTTGAATATTCAGTTCCCAGCCCTAGCCCTCTTGCAGCCATGTCTCTAATTCCCACAACATCATACTTGCCAATTTCGAACTGAGCCTCAAGCTCATCCACTTTATTTCTTGCACTTTGCTCATTTATATACAACACTTTGACTTTGATATTCACCTCCCCTCTCACACTGCTCACTAATGGCCTTGACCTTACTCTCTTATCCCTTCTCGAACTTTCCTTCCCATTAATTCGGGAATCTTTTATAACTTTTCCTGGACTCACTTCCCCTTTAACTCCATCTTTATACTCCCAATTTGTCAATCCCTCCCCCCACTATTTAGTTTAAACCCACACACGTAGCCCTAGCAAAGCTGCCTGCCAGAACGTTGGTCCCCCTCCAGTTAAGGTGTAACCCGTCCCTTTTGTAAATCCTTGCTCCCTGCACGAGCCCCCCAGCCACACATTCAGATCCCCTATATCCCTGTTCCTGCCCTCATTACCACGAGGTACTGGAAGCAATCCAGAGATAACCACTCTAGAAGTCCTGCTTTTCAGTGTTCTTCCTATATCTCTAAATTTGCATTGCCGAACCTCCTTTTCTTCCCGATATCGTTCGTGCCCACGTGCACAACTACTGTCGGCTGTTCACCTTCTCTCTCAATGATGTTCTGAAGTCGGTCTGTGATATCTTTAACCCTGACACCAGGGAGGCAACAGACCATCCTCGAGTCGCGGCTGCCACCACAGAATCTCCAGTCTGTACTGCGGACAATGGAGTCACCCACCACTATAGCTCAGGTAGGTCCAGGTGAAGGTGTTCAGCCCAGTCTACGTTTGGTTTCACCAATGTATAAGAGTCCACATCTTGGACAGTGGATACAGAGGATGAGGTTGGAGGAGGTGCAAGTGAACCACTACCTAACATGAAAGGACTGTTGGGGTCCCTGGACAGAGTCGATAGAGGAGGAATAGGGACTGGTGTTGCATCTTTGGCGGTTGCAGGGGATGGTACCTGGGGAGGGGGTGGTTTGGGTGGGAAGGGATGAGTTAACCAGGGAGTTACGGAGGGGTGGGAAGATGTGACTAGATGACTGAAATGGGAAGATGTGACTAGTCTTGGGATCTCGTTGGAAGTCACAAATATTTCCGAGGATTATGTGTTGTATGCGACGGCTGATGGGGTGAGGATATCATGAAGATAGACACAAAATGCTAGAGTAACTCAGCGGGACAGGCAGCATCTCTGAAGAGAAGGAATGGATGACATTTCGGGATCGAGACCCTTCTTCAGACTGATGTCAGGGAGATGGAGACACATAGATAAGGAAATGTAAGGTGTGAAAATAGGACAAAGGGAATGGAGATCAAGAAAAATGTAGAATAGATCATTGTTAGCTGGGAGAAGCTAACAACAAAGCAAACAGAGATAAAATGTGGTCGGAGACAATAAGACTGGTCACTAAGGCACATTTTAACAGGATGCACTATGAGCCTTGGCCAAGGGCGTTACACTTGGCAGCATAACCAAGTTCTCAGACAGCTGTCATCAATCCTTGAACAGAGGTGAACGATCACAAATGCTTCCCCACCAACATCGGCAGGAAATGTCCACTTCACAACATTTGTACCAGCAGGCCAACCTCCAGAGCACCAGATAACATCAATGGATGCAGCATTCTGCAGCCTGCTCGGGATTGGAAAATGGAAGTGGAAAAAGTCTTGTGTTTCCCCCAGACATTGTGGTTACAACACTCCGGCCAGACATGGTCCTGTGGTCCACAACAGCCAAGTTGGTATATGTTGTGGAATTGACAGTTCCATGGGAAGATGGTGTTGAAGATGCTTATGAGAGGAAAAAAAACAAGTACTCTGAACTGGCAACTGAAGCTTCCCAGAATGGCTGGAAGACCAAGATTTTCCCCAGTCGAAGTGGGATGCAGGTCTAGATTTGTTGCTTCATCTATGACCAGGAAATTAAAGAAAATGGGGGTGAGGGGTCGTTGCCTCCAACAAGCAATCAAATCATTATCAAATTCTGCGAAAAAAAGCAGCAATTGGATCTGGATCAAAAGGAGAGACAACAATTGAGCTGCAAGATGAATACAGGAGGGTATGGTATTGAGGGGGGGCGTAACTGGGATGCCAGGTATCACCATTGAGCCCTCTGGAGATGTTGTGGGCTTATCAATGAACCGTCAAAGAAGGAGGGTGCCCACCTTCTTTAATTTATTGAACCAATAAGTGTTGGGGAGCGAGTGAGGCTGAGATTTGGGCGGCACAGTGATGCTGCGGTAGAGTTGCTGCTGTCTGTTTAGTGTCTGTACGTTCTCCCTATGACCGCATGGGTTTTCTCATAGCACCCTGATCTGGAGATTCTCCCGCCTGGATCCCCTGAAACTGGAGACTCCAAACTCATATGCGCGAAGCGCGAAGTTTGCGGCCGGGGTCCGGGGGGGGGGGGTCTGTATGCACATTATACATGTTCACTATACGCATTAAAACGTATGTAGATGTGTGCGCATTTGGTGATTTATACGCATGAAAATTAAATTCCACTTTTCAAAAAGGTGATTGGGCGGGAGAAAGAAAATTTCAAGCGAGAGAAAATACATCTTAAGTGGGAGACACAAAGCCAGGGCGGGAGAAATTAAATCTCAAGCGGGAGATCGGGAGATTTTGCGAAAATGGCCTTTCGGCAGGAGATCTCCCGCCGAAAGCGGGAGAGTTGGAGTCACTGACACTCCAAAGACGTGCTGGTTTATAAACCCTTCTTCAGACTCTGACATGACCCAATACATCACCTATTCATGTTCTCTATAGATGCTGCCTTACACGCTGAGTTACTCCAATACTTTATGCCTCATCCCTGCAGTTTGCTTTCCCAGAGACTCTCAGCCTTACAGGTTTTTGCAGGAACTATTCCCAACGTAAAGGAATCATTTGATCAGGTGAAGTAGAGAGAGCTCCTATGGAGGGCAGATGTGTGTGTGATTATGTTGAAATTTATACAGACTAACTAACACTGTGTTTCGTGAGCTGCTCATGATTTCCAATATTTGTGGCCACTAGAAGCCAATTTATTACAGCTTGAATATTTGAGATGTAATTACCTTTGTTTTAGTTATTAAGATATCAACAGCCATTATAATTATGCTGAAAAATCTCTCCCATTAAACTAAAGTTTGCTCACAGTATTTATCCCAGAGACAGAATGTATTCAATACTACGTTTTGCATGAAGATTTCAGCACCGACTTTAGCTGCATAATCTGCGGGAGCTCTCCATTCTGTCCTTTGGAGCCGTAGGATGTCAGTAAAGCAGTTGCTTGTTTAGTTAGATTCAGGTCTGAAGGAATCCTTGTTGTTGGCTTTAAAATAGATGATTAGAGGGCTTTACTGTACAGAGAGCAGACTAGCAGAATTGATTCATTCTTTAGCCATTGCAGGAGAGGGCTACTGCTGTTTATTGTCTTTCTATTAGAGATTATTGCATTGATACGCAGGCATACTTATAATTAAATGCATATTTTTGTGATTCAACAAATATTGGTACATTTTGGAACATGTAGTTATGTTATTTACCTTAGTTAACGTTAATTTCCCAGAGTAACTGATGTCACTTTGATTCAGCAGAACAGGATAAATCAATTAAAGTGAGTTTTATCATTCAAAGCATGCTACCAATTTCCATCTACTTTCAGCATGAATTGCTGCACAAAAACATTGTTACAGTGAAGTTTTTGGTTTTGTTTAAACAAAGAAACTGCATGAGAGCTCTGGGCAGTGTGCCAGGCCTGGCTATTAATCTTTGTCGGTGGCAAGAAAGATGGATATGAAATATATAATTTCATAGGAGTGTGGGTGGAGGAAAAGCTGGATGGTTGAATTTCCTGAACTTAAAAGAAAGGAAAGCTTAGCAGGGAATAAACTGTGGACAATATTGGATTATTTTTTTTTTGTTAAATATTTTTATTAGAAGTAATTGCATATTAAGAAGAAATAATATAAAATCAAAAAAAAAGAAAATATTATTCATCACATACATTCTTAATATTTTTAAAAGTTACAGTCAATCTTATTTATTCTTCTATATTTTTTTTATTTTATAACAGTAGGAAATAAAGATAGGTAATAAAAAGAAAAAAAAAATAAGAAAGAGATAAATAAAATGAGTGGAGTATTAAGCAAGATATTCTTCATTGGAGATATATTCATGATCTACAGTGGCTTGCAAAAGTATTCATACCCCTTGAAATTTTCCACATTTTGTCACGTTACAACCACAAATGTAAATGTATTTTATTCGGATTTTATGTGATAGACCAACACAAAGTGGCGCATAATTGTGAAGTGGAAGGAAAATGATACATGGTTTTCAAATTATTTTACAAATAAAAAACTGAAAAGTGTGGTGTGTAAAAGTATTCAGCCCCCTTTACTCTGATACCCCTAAATAACATCCAGTGCAACCAATTGCCTTCAGAAGTCACCTAATTAGTAAATAGAGTCCACTTGTGTGTAATCTAAGCTCAGTATAAATACAGCTGTTCTGTGAAGGCCTCAGAGGTTTGTTAGAGAACATTAGTGAACAAACAGCATCATGAAGCCCAAGACAGGTCAGGGATAAAGTTGTGGAGAAGTTTAAAGCAGTGTTACGTTATAAAAAAATATCCCAAGCTTTGAACATCTCACGGAGCACTGTTCAATCCATCATCTGAAAATGGAAAGAGTATGGCACAACTGCAAACCTACCAAGACATGGCCGTCCACCTAAACTGACAGGCCGGGCAAGGAGAGCATTGATCAGAGAAGCAGCCAAGAGGCCCATGGTAACTCTGTAGCAACTGCAGAGATCCACAGCTCAGGTGGGAGAATCTGTCCACAGGACAACTATCAATCGTGCACTCCACAAATCGGGCCTTTATGGAAGTGTGGCAAGAAGAAAGCCATTGTTGAAACAAAGCCATAAGAACTCCCGTTTGCAGTTTGCCACAAGCCATGTGGGGGGACACAGCAAACATGTGGAGGAAGGTGCTCTGGTCTGATGAGACCAAAATTGAAGTTTTTGGCCTAAATGCAAAACACTATGTGTGGCGGAAAACTAACACTGCACATCACCCTGAACACACCATCCCCACTGTGAAACATGGTGGTGGCAGCATCATACTGTGGGGATGCTTTTCTTCAGCAGGGACAGGGAAGCTGATGGGAAGATGGATGGAGCCAAATACAGGGCAATCTTGGAAGAAAACCTGATGGAGTCTGCAAAAGACCTGAGACTGGGGCGGAGGTTCACCTTCCAGCAGGACAACGACCCTAAACATACAGCCAGAGCTACAATTGAATGGTTTAGATCAAAGCATATTCATATGTTAGAATGGCACAGTCAATGTCCAGTCCTAAATCCAATTGGGAATCTCTGGCAACTTGAAAATTGCTGTTCACAGACGCTCTCCATCCAATCTGACTGAGCTTGATCTATTTTGCAAAGAAGAATGGGCAAAAATTTCAGTCTCTAGATGTGCAAAGCTGGTAGAGACATACCCCCAAAAGACTTGCAGCTGTAATTGCAGCGAAAGGTGGTTCTACAAAGTATTGACTCAGGGGGGCTGAATACTTTTGCACGCCACACTTTTCAGTTTTTTATTTGTAATAAAATTTGGAAACCATGTATCATTTTCCTTCCACTTCACAATTATGCACCACTTTGTGTTGGTCTATCACATAAATTCCCAATAAAATACATTTACGTTTGTGGTTGTAACGTGACAAAATGTGGAAAAGTTCAAGGGGTATGAATTCTTTTGCAAGCCACTGTATTGTATATAATTCTTCATCTATTCCTTCATTCAGGCTTCAGTCATGGCCTCGAACTGGACCACCTTAACCCTTTAAATATTCAATAAATGGAGACCATATTCCTCTGAATTGATCTAACCTGTCCATTAGGACAAGTCTTAATCGTTGCAGGTGAAGTGTCTCCGACATTTCTGTAATCCACATTTTGATTGTGGGGGATATGGGACCTTTCCAAAATCTTAGTATTAATTTTTTACCAATTATTAAACTATAACCAATAAATATTATTTGTTGTGTTGTTAGTATCTGATCCGTTTCTAATATTCCCAATATAATTAATTTTGAGTCTGGAATTAAATTTGCATTAACTACATTCGAGATTATCTTAAAAATTTCTGTCCAAAAATTAGTCATTTTTTAAAAATATATAGTTTTATTAGAGTATGTAGGCAGTGACTTAGCAAACACATGTTATGATAGCAATATTTCATGTACAACAGTCATACATTATTAATATTGTCAAGTGATTCATTTTGACTCTAATAATTTTTTATTTTTTTTAAAGAGAGAAAAACAGAAAGAAAAATAAAATAAAATCAACATAAAAAAAATCATAAAGAATGGAATAATTTGCTATTAATACATCAATGGAGATAAGATCAAGGAATATAGAATATAACTTTTCATCTAATCCTGAGTCCAAGTTTCAGTTAGGGTTCCCTGCCGAACTGATCTACCCTTTTAAGTAATCAATGAAAGAAGACATATTCTAACGAAAACTTCTTGTTTGTCCATTAGGGCAAATCTGATTCTTTCCAGGTGTAGGGTCTCCGACATTTCCTTAATCCACATTTTAATTGTGGGGGATATAGGGCCTTTCCAAAATTTTAATATTAATTTCTTCCCAATTATTATACTGTAATCTAGGAAATTTCTTTGACTTGTTGTAAGAGTTAAACTTTGTTCTGATATTCCAAGTATTATTAATTTGAGTCCGGATCCAGTTTAGTATTAATAACTTCAGAAGTTATTCTAAAAATCTCAATCCAGAAATTCTTAATTTTTATACAATTTGCAAAAGTATGTGTTAAATTAGCCTCAGGATGCTGACATTTATCGCAGATAGAGGATATCTGTGGAAAGATTCTATTCAATTTAACTTTGGAGTAATGTAATCTATGTAATTCTTTAAATTGTATTAAAGCATGTCTGGAGTTTAGCGAGCATTGATGTATATATTGTAAACTTTTGTCCCATATATCTTTCGTTATGGATTGATTTATTTCATTTTCCCATGTATGTCTATATGATTCCGTCGATGGTATCTCGTTATCTAAAAGGGTATTATAAATATAAGTTGTTAATTTTTCTGTATTAGGATGCTTATTCAGACATTCATCAAGGATTTCTGGTTCCTTATTCCTATAATCATGTGTATTTGATTTAACATAATCTCTGAGTTGTAGATATTGAAAAAAAGATTATTTGAGTGTAATCCATAAATCTGTTGCAGTTCCTGAAATGAAAGATAAGTGCCTTTCTTATAAAGGTGTTCCATCTTTTTGATTCCATAGTTTTTCCATTGTATAAAGCCTTTATCCAGCATGAAAGGTTTGAATAATGGATTGTTTACAATAGGGAGACAGAGTGGTATATTATCCAATTTTGAAGCCTTTTTAAGTTGTTTCCAGATTCGTGTACCACCATATATTATTGGGTTTTCCCTATAGGTTTTTTTATGCAATTTTGTCGGTGCAAATATAATCGAACCGATTTCAAAAGGTAGACAATCCTCCTTTTCCATCCTTAACCGGTCTGGTTGTTGATCCAATATTGGATTTTAATGGCGTCATGTTCAACACAGACATGGTGGGTCACAGGCCCTGTTCTCCTGCAGACTTGTTCTATATGTTATGAATTGCCATTCAGATTGGAGGCCTGTGGTGTGCTGCAGGGATCGGTGCGGAGTTCACCGTTGTTTGTCACCTATATTAATGGTAAGGATGTCTGTGTTGTACGCGTGATTAGTAAGTTAGTTGATGACATCAAAATTAGTGGTATAGCAGACCGTGAATAAGGTTATCTCAGACTACAATGTGATTTTGATCAACTGGGGAAATGGGTTAAAGAATGGCAGATGGAATTTTAATTAGATAAGTGTCAGGTGTTGCTTTTGGGGAAGTTAAATCCGGGCAGCACTCACACAGTAAATGGTAGAGCCCAGGAGAGTATTGTAGAATAGTAAGATTAAATGAGAACTTACCAGTTTGAAGTTTTATCCTTATTTTATGAGGAGTTACGTTGGTGATTACGTGAAGAAGTCCCGCCAGTGCGCATGCGCGTCAATCTTCAAAGCAGCGGTATGAAATCACAAATAACAGTTGTCGAAGTAACATAGTAAGATGAGCAACATGAGAACTATCAGATGACCTTTGTGAGAGAGGGTTGGGCGTGGAGGGCACGTAATCACCAACATAACTCCTCATCAAATAAAGATCAAACTTCAAACTGGTAAGTTCTCGTTTAATCTTACTATTTTACTTTGGAGTCACGTGAGTGATTCCGTGAAGGGTTCAAAGCTTTGTGATTTCATGCCGCAGATTCAAATCCCGGCTTCTCACTGCATTGATTGACTCGGATGAGAAATAATCAATAATGCATTTATGTTGACATTGCATTTAAATGCAGTAACAAATTTATTTGAATAACAAAACAACAATAACCCCTCTAACCCAGGGGGAACTTAAACAGAACTTAAAACAGTATTGGCAAACAGCCCCGGATCAGCAATCGGCCGATGGTAGAAATGTTGAAAAACCAACTAATTTGACCAAAATATGGTCGATGGTGCATCACCCTTGCCGCCGACGTTACTGCTGCCCTAGTGGAATGAGATGTGAAAACATCAGTGTTAATACCTGCATCAACCAATACTAGTTTCAACCACCTCGAGATAGTCTGTACTGACACTCTCTTATGTGGCTTCTTGTAACTGACAAACAACTCTGTTTCCATGTTTCGTAAGGCCCTTATAGCTTCAATGTATTGCAGCAAATGTGTCTTTACACATAGACATGGATCCGTGGGATATGCTGAAAAAACAATTTTGAACCCTGTCGCACCTGGCCTGCTTTGTTTGAGTAGGTCATAAGTGAAGAACGGAACATTGTCTGCAGCCACTTCCATTCTGTCTAGCTGCAGCTTTTGCAATGTCTGTACTCATTGTGCTGATACCAGTGCCACGAGCATGACCACCTTCATGGTGATTTTGGCCAAAGACAGAGATGTGACAGGGGTCCACTGACGAAGTAGCTTGAGGACCACGCTTACATCCCAGATTGCCATATATCTGGGTTTAGGGGGTCTGGACCCAAGTTAAAAGTTGGATTGGCCCCTTTCATAAATCGATGATTGAACAGAGAGGATGAGACCCAATAGGATGTTTGGCTGACCCCATCAATAAGTACGAAGACAAAGCACTTCTGGCTGAATTGATCACACCATAACTCAACCCCTCATCATAATAGAGTGTTGACAGGAACTCTAGAACATGCAAAATACCTGCCGTACAATATTCAATATTATTTTGTACACAGAAAACCTCCCATTATTTTAATAAGAAATAAACTGCTTTTGAGTACTCGTCCTCCAGGCTGCAGTGAGCATGTCCACAGTTCGCCCAGACAATCCTCGCCCCAGATATGGCCTTCTTAAAATCTGCAAATTAACAAATCAATACGGTCATATAACGGATGCCGTTCGCCAGTTACCGGGTGCACCAGTAAATCCCTTCGTTTGGGAACAGCCATCAGGGGTTGTGTCATCAACTCCAATATCAAAGGGAACCATGGCTGAGTAGGCCAGTCGGGTATCACCAGCACCCCTGAAGCGGCATCCTGCTTGATTTTAAGCAGACACCGACTTATGAGACAGAATGGTGGAAATGCATATAAAAACATACCACCCCAATGTAGCGAGAAAGCGTCAATTGGTACTGCCCCAGGATCTGGTTCCCAGACACATATTTAGGTAGCTGGTGGTTGAGTCTGGATGTGAACAAGTCGATATCTGGCCTTCCATATTTGACAGCTATATCATTGAATACCTCCTGATTCAACATCCACTCTGTGTTGCCATGGAATTTTCGTGACCTGGTGTCTGCTACTATATTGAATCTACCTGGTAGATAAATAGCTGAAAGCCAAATATTATTGTCAATACACCAGGTCCAGATTTGATTAGCCAGTTTGTCACAAAATACCGACTTGATGCCACCCATGTGATTAACATACGCCACTGCCGTAGTGTTGTCAATTTGAAGCTGAACATGCAGGTCACTTGTGTTAGAACAATAAACCTTGAGCCCATAAAAGCTCCCAAAAGCTCTAAATAGTTAATTCCCCATGTCTGCAGAAGCAATGCCTCTTCCGCATTCCATCTGCCTCCACAGCTGGAGCTCGTATCAGTGGCACCCCACCCGAGTGCACTGACGTCAGTCTGTAAGACCATGGAAGGTTGTTCAAACTCTACTTTGCTGGAACTACTGGAGACATGCTGAATCCACCACTGCAGATCAGTAACAGCATCTGCTGATAACTGCATGGGCCTATTATAATGGCCAGAATGTATCCTGAGTGCCTGTTCCTTTGCCCTCTGTAACTGCTGGTAGTGCAAAGGCCCATACGGAAAAGCTGCCACTAATTTTCCGAGTAGGCTGGCCACCTGTCTGATTGAAGGTTGTTGCTCCTTCAAAAGCTGAATGCAACCATCAATTAGCTCCACCCTTTTATCCCTGGGCAGAGTCACTACCATGTGAATTGAATCAATTGCAAAACCCAAATAGTCAATTGTTGCAAATGGTGTCAATTTGGATTTCTCTGGATGAATGACAAACCCCAATTTTCAAGAGTGAATTTAACAACTGCCACAGATGCTTCAGCTAATTCACTTGTTTGCCCTATAATTAAGATATCATCCAGATAAGCCATAACCACATGACCCTGGGCTCTAAGTAGCCCCAGTACTAGCTTTAACAATTTAGTGAATATTCTAGGAGCTGAAGTTAACCCATTAGGCAGTGCCTTGAATTGCCATAATTGATTCATCCAGGTAAATTTCAAATATTTTCTATCCTCCAAATGAACAGACACTGAGTATTAGGCATCTTTCATATACTATCTTCTGGAAATCAGTTGCTTGGCAGTAACAAATGTTTCCATTTTGAAGTGTCTATACTGTATAAAAGGGTTAAGATTTGTCAGATCCAAAATAATTCTACATCCTCCATCATTTTTTGGTCGGGGAAAAAATATTTGACACAAATTGAAGGACTTGGTGAACCGTCCTCTCAATTACTCTTTTATTTCACAAATTTTCAAGTTCAGCCTGAACCTCCATTACTTCCGCTTGTGAAAAATGGAGTGTTCTGCTAGGAACATGCTTGAGGGGCAAATCACCATTTGAATCAAACTCAATTCGAAACCCTTGAATAATACTCATGATAAATGGATCTGAAGTAATTTGCTTCCATTCCTCATAGAACAGATGTAATCCTCCCCCAACTTTTGGCTGTGTTGTACTTAATATGTTCCCATGAGAACCAGGCCCACCTACCTCCTTGGTTACTGGTGTGACCTGCTGTCCCCAGTTCCTGGCGGGAAGCCCCACGTTTGTTCGTGTTCCCGCTGCAGAGCGCCAACAGCGCACCTGCATCGACGGCCGGCTTGCTCCTGGTGTAGACCCGGAATCTGCACCTCTTCTGTAGGGATATCTTCTCCTTACAGGTTTGCCGACCATCGTTGTCTTAATCAAGCCCACCGTTTTTGCTTCATCATCGAACTCCTTCACGCGTTTCGCGGGGTCCTCTCCAAAGAGTAAGTTGGGTGGTTGCACGTTGGTGGGCTTGCAGAGCGCTGCAAACTTCGGGTTGATGGTGGGCTGAATAGTACTCTTCCTGAGACAGTTGATCTCAAAGTGTGCGCTGCACAGCAACCGTGGTGGCTCTTGGTGCGTCCCCAACACATGCTTCTATCCATTGTTCTAACGAACGCGTGATTCCTGAACCCAGCAGCTTCAGGATTCTCTGCAGCTTTATTTCCTGGGCACGCATGCCCACGCCCATCTGACCCCATATTATCTGGTTTACTGCTGGTACTTTTAACAACACGCAGTTCCTCGGGGTCTCGTGCTTTTTGGCAGTCTCGTCCATCGTAAGTTCCTGGAGCTGATGGGACACCATGTAATTTATTGTGGAGGCCAGCTCTTCTCCCAGTGGCTCTCCTGACTCTGATGGGACAGTGAATCATGCTGCCAGAGATGGGACATCTGGCAGCTGCCGTTCTTCGCTTGGCTCAACCTCACCGTCAGAGTCGGGGTCAGAACTCAGCTGACCCATTGCACGCGCCTCATCAATGAGGGAGCTATCGAGCAGCCGTCCACTAGGTGCTGCTGGCGCGGCATCTTCTCCAGCCTGGCGCTGACACCACTCCTCCTCCTAGAGTGTGCCCTGCTGGAGCAACCTGTGCAACAGGTGCTCCATTTGGGATAACCGTTCAAAAACGATATCCAGCCCCAGAGGGGAATCTGCCCCCGATTCCGTGGGCCTGGCAGACTTGTGTGTTGCCTTGCGCCCGACTGGCGCTGGCTCCGTGCTTTATAACACCAAGTCTGCAGTCATCCTGCTCTCAGCCGGCGACTGCCGGGGTATGAGTTCTGCATGACGCCGCTCACAGACCGCACTCCCGCGGCTGTCTACAGATTTTGCTCCAGCTCGCCTCTTCCCCTTGCCCGTCTTGTCCATGGTGCTACTAGGAAATAAAAACGGCACCACAGCAAACGGACCCGAACTCCAGCTAAGTTTTTCCCACATACCTGGAGTCTAAATACTTACCGCTGGAGGAGCTCAGTTCCTCCCAGCCTCCGTGCGCCAATGCGGCTGACGTAATGACGTCAGGAACTTCTTCACGGAATCACTCACGTGACTCCGAAGTAAAATAGAGATATGCAGGAGTACAGGTATATAACTCCCTGAAAGTGGCGACACCGTTAGACAGAGTAGTGAAGATTGTGTTTGGCGTGCTGGCCTTCATCTGCCATGAGTTCAGTAGTTAGGATGTCATGTTGTGTCTGTACAAACCATTGAGGACACCACACTTGGTGTATTGCGTGCAGTTCCGGATGTCCAGCTATAGAAAGGATATAATTAAGCTGGAAAATTGTGCATGGAAAGTGTGCAGAAAAGATTAATCAGGATGCCACCAGGAGTGGAGGGCATGAATTTTCTGAAAGGTTGGACAGTCTTTTTTCCCCTGTAACTTTGGCGGCTGAGGGGTTGTTGAGGTACATGAAATCATGAAGGTCACAGATGAGGTGAAGAGCCACAGTTTTTTACTCAGGGCTTTGGAGTCTAAAACTAGGTTTACGATGAGACGAAAAAGATGGATGAGGTATAACATTTTCAGAAAAGGGTGGGTATGTGTCTTCCAGAGATAGATAAGCTAAAGAATTTAACATATAAACATAAAAAACATCCCTTCAAATGGTTCCCCAGAGTCCAGAAGTTCACCTGTTGAAGTGGATATGATTAAAATATTCATGACATAAGTACTGACAAGGACAAAGGACCAGTTTATCTCGTCTTGTCACATACACCAATTGGCCTGTAATGAAATCTCCTTTGTCTTGCCATGCAGCACATAGATAGATAAGACAGATAACATTGAAGAATTTAACATAGAAACATAAAAAATCGCTTTTTTTCATCCCCCCACAATGGTTCCCATTATGATAGTCTGCTTCCTGTTTTTTGCCACTCAAGATAACCTCACAATAGTGCCCAAAGAGCCATCCAATTCACAGTCTCCAGTCCTCACAGCGAACACTGCCACCCACAGCCCCCCACTTAGTGGCCTATTGAGACCTCAGAGTACTGCTATGGGGGCCGATGTTCAAGGCCCTTCTTCGCCGGGTGTTGGTGCTCCGGCGACGGGAGAACCCTCTCAGCGGCTTGGGGTGCCTGTAACGGCCGCTTCCTTGCTGGAGACCGCGGCTTCCGACGCCAACAGGCCGCGCTGGATGGAGCTCCACAACTGGCGATCTCGCTGAGAGATCCCAGGCTCCCGATATTAAAGTTCAGCGCCGCCGCCCGCGGCCAGGTGCCCCACAGTCCCACAGCTCCACGATGTCCTCTTGCGGTCTTCAGTTCACCGGAGCTCCAGCGCGGCGGCCCAGGCAAGGCATCGTCTGCTCCGCTCCGCGATGGCGCTCCAGCGCTGCGCCGCTGCCGAAGCCGTGGTTCTGGGCGGTCCCACCCAGGAAATGCCGCTCCAGGCCTGCTGGTAGGCCGCTAGTTCGGGTCGATGGTGCAGCCCGGAGAAAGCTGCCTCTCCGACCAGGTAAGTACCCTAAAAAGCAGTTTCCCCCTTCCCCTCCCCCACCCCCACATAAAAAAGGCTAGGACTCCGAAAAACAGAAAAACTCAACTAACTAAAAATGGAAAAAGAGAGAAAAACGGACAGCTGCAGGCTGGGCAGCCCCGTACAGGACGGCGCCCCCCTAGTAGAAACATAGCAGAGATTTTGAGGGATATGGTCCAATCACAAGCAAATGAGACTAGCACAGGTGGACAATTGGTCGGCATGGACAGGTTGGGTTGAGAGCCTGTTTCTAACTGTAACTATGATTCTTCTTCTTGCCATGGTTTTGGTCACTGAAGAAGGAACCTCCAGGAATCCAAAGGAAATGGGAAAAGCTTGTAATATGTTTAATCTAAGGGCCGTACTGGAAAAAGTAAAAGTTCTCAACTGACTGCGAACCGGGGTCGGGCAGTCAAGGGTGACAATGCACAAATGGGGCTACATCGAGGGTACAACAACCTGTGACTGTGGCACACAGACCCAGACAATGCAACACCTACTGCAATGCCCGTTGCTGGATAATCCATGTACTACTGTAGCTCTTACACTTAACACTCCAATAGCGCAACAATGTGTACAGCAGTGGCAAGCCACTATATAGCCTAAGGACACGAAAGAAAAAAAAGAAACTGGAAAAAGATAATGGAAAATTAGGCTAAATTAAGGGGCTGTCCCACTGCAGCGACCTTATTGGCGAAATTAGAAGAGTTTAGGAGAGTTTAAAAAAATGTCATGTTGAAGACCTCCTTCAACTATATAGAAGACCTCCTTCAACCTCCTTCGACTATGTTGAAGACTAGTTTTGACGAGCTTCGGGAAAAGTGGACACTGAATAGTGGAGTGTGAAGACGACCTCCTTCGATTTCCTTCGACCTCCGTTCGACTATGTTGAAGACTATCTACGACTACCTTCGACTACCTTTGATTACCTTCGACTACCTTTGATTACCTACGAATAACATGCTGACCTACTACGATCTACTTCGACTAAACCTACGAGTAAAAAAAGTATCAATTTTTTCCATGGCGACCTTTTTTTTCTCGCGGGCATTTTTCAACATGTTGGAAAATACTCCGCGACCTAGCTGAGGCCTCGAGTACGCGGGGGTTACTCTCGAGCATGAAGGAGAGTTACAAAGACTTCCTAGGACCTTGTGTCGACCATGCTGCGTGTATGAGTCGAGGGCAAACTCGGCTGAACTCGCAGATTAGGTCGCCGCAGTGGGACAGCCCCTGTAGTATTAGCACTTGGGTCACATTAGAAAAGGTCAATGCAGTAATTAGTGTAGAAGTATGCTTAAACTGCAAGGAAGAGTTAATTACAACAAAAATGGCTCTGTATGGGAGTTAGAGTGTAGGCTTATTCATATGACAAGCAGGAATGCGGGTTCACAAAGGAGCAATCATTGTCTACAACAAGGATAGAGGATCTGCTGTTGGGGAAAGTTACGTGTAAATTAATAACTAATGATCACAATCCCCAAATACGAAGAAAAGAATTGTGATGAATTATTGTGAAGCTGTCAAATTTGCATGTAACTTTTGTAATGCAAATATTATGAAGTGCTGGATAATATATCAGTACAGTGGAGGATTTTTGAGCTCATGAATGCTACCTAGTAAATAAAGCCTAAACTGACTAGTTCTGGAGAGTCGATGCTGTAGTATGAGATTTTCTATGCATGCAGTCCTGGTCTGAGCCATATCTAAGAGGGCAACAGGGCCCCACATGAAAGCCAGATTAAGGATGCAGGTCAAACACACAAATCCCTCCAACAGCCACCACCATTTTTTCTGAGGCTTGCCTGAACCCTTCCCATTGAGTCCAGATCAAAGTCACCTAAAATGCATTGGTTTCATTTTTGAGATATGATGAGGCATAAAGTGAAAGTTGATGATTAAATGATGTCTGACATTCCCAGAGCCATATACTGTTGGAAATGTGGTGGCCTTTTGCCATCTGCAGCTTGCCAAAGGAATGGGAATGTAAGCCTCGCTTTTATCCAGCACTCCTTCTGTGGGAATAGTTGTTCATTGCTTGCTGGCTGTCCTGCCTATTCCACGAATCTAACTATTTTAATGCCCGCTGTTGAATTTTTGTTGAATAAGAACTGCTTGTGCTTCCCTCCATGCAACATTGGTTTAGTCTCTTCCACGGATTCGTCAAATCCTCAGTGGATGCACCTTACAATTTAGAGTCACAAATTGCCACTGTAATTCCAGAGATAGCTGCTTGCTGCATTTGTTAAAAGTGCCCTCCAGGACTTAATAATATTAATTCCAGGTTTTCTTTGAGAAGAGAATCAAAGCAATGGAGGATGTATATATCCTACCAAGAAGGTAGGGATTCAAATTTGTTAATGAGCTATTTATTATCACATTCATTTGAAAATACAAAAATAATTAAATCTGTAGGTTTTTATGGCCAATATTAGTGGGAAAATTATATTCCTTGGTCTTGCTATTAATTGCAGAATGAATACAGTTAATTAATTATAACCCTACTCCAGACAAGCAGTGTGGTCATATTGTGGATGTACTATTTGATTAGTAATCCAAAGTGTATGGACCAATTATCCAGAAAACAAAATTCAAATCCAACCTTGGCAGCTGGGCAATTAAAATGCATTCAATTAAATTAATCTGAAATTAAAGAGCAAGTGTCAGTGATGATGAGCATGAAACTACCATTCCATTGTAAAACTCCATCTGGTCCATCATGTCCTTGAGGGAATGAGATTTGTTGCCCTTTCATGTGATAGAATGGTAGTCACTCCTACTTGACCTTTAAAATTGAATGACGAGCCACATTATTATTCTAACCCCTACAAATGCAAATCACAGATATAGATTGGTTAAGTGGGTGGGCAAAAATTCCAGCAAATGTAGCGTAATGTTGGAAAATATTAAATTGTACATTTTGAAAGGAAAAGTAAACTGTTATCTAAATAGCGAGAGTGCCGTCCATAGTGATCTGAATGCCCCTGTATATGATTTGCAAAAGGCTGGTGTGTAAGTCTAGCAGGTAATTAGGAAGACTAAGATAATTTATTGTTTACTATTTATTGCTTAAGGATTTAAATAGAATTGTAGGAGATTATGATTCAGTTATATAAAGCATTGGTAGGCCACATCTGTGCAAAGCAGTACAGACTGTGGTCTTATAAATGCCCTACATAACTGAAGCATAATCTCCCACTATTATATCCTTATCAGAGGACAATAGTAAGTGTGTTCATATCAATTCAAGGTGAATTTGCTCGATTGATGTTTGGAATGGGCAAGATGTCACAGTGAACAGAAAGTATTCAGACCCCTTCATTTTTTCCACATTTTGTTACATTACAGCCTTATTATAAAATGGATGAAATTCATTGTTTTTAATCATCAATCTACACACAATACCCCAGAATGAAGAAGCAAAAACAGGTGTTCAGAAATTTTTGTAAAGTAATTAAAAATAAATAACTGAAATGTCACATTTACATAAGTATTCAGACCCTTTGCTATGACACTCATCCTGTTTCCATTGATTATCCTTGAGATGTTTCTATAACTTGATTGGAGTCCACCAATGATAAATTAAATTGGTTAGACGTGATTTGGAAACGCACACACCTGTCTATATAAGGTCTCACAGTTGACAGTGTATGTCAGAGGAAAAACCAAGCCATGAAGACAAAGGAATTGTCCATAGACCTCTGAGACAGGATTGCGTCGAGACACAGATTTGGGGAAGGGTATAAAACAATTTCTGCAGCATTGCAGGTCCTGAAGAGCACAGTGGCTTCCGTCATTCTTAAATAGAAGAACTTTGGAACCACCAGGACTCTTCATAGAGCTGGCCACCCGGCCAAACTGAACGCCTCTCATCCTTCTAAACTCCAGAGTGTACAAACCAGCCACTCCATTCTCTCAGCATATGACAGTCCCTCAATCCTGGGAATTAACCTTGTAAACCTATGCTGCACTCCCTCAATAGTAATAATGTCCTTCCTCAAATTAGGGGACCAAAACTTCGTAAATCCATGCTGACTCGGACCGATCCTGTCACTGCTATCCAAATGTGTCGCTATTTCATCTTTTATAATTGACCAACATCTTCCCCACCACTGATATCAGGCTAGCTGGTCTATAATTCCCTGTTTTCTCTCTCCCGCCTTTCTTAAAAAGTGGGATAACATTAGCTACCCTCCAATCCACAGGAACTGATCCTGAATCCATAGAACATTCGAAAATGATCACCAATGCATCCACGATTTCTAGAGCCACTTCTCTAAGTACCCTGGGATGCAGACCATCAGGCCCTAGGGATTTATCAGCCTTCAGACCCATCAGTCTATCCAACACCATTTCCTGCCTAATGTGGATTTCCTTCAGTTCCTCTGTCACCCCAGACCCTCTGGCCACTAGTATATCAGGAAGATTGTTTGTGTCCTCCTTAGTGAAGACGGATCCAAAGTACCTGTTCAACTCATTTGCCATTTTCTTGTTCCCCATAATAAATTCACCTTTTTCAGTCTTCAAGTGTCCAACCTTGGTCTTAACTATATTTTTCCTCTTCACATACCTAAAGAAGCTTTTACTATCCTGCTTTATATTCTTGGCTAGCTTACCTTCATACTACATCTTTTCTCCCCATATTGCCTTTTTAGTTATCCTCTGTTGCTCTTTAAACATTACCCGATCCTCTTGTTTCCCGCTCATCTTTGCTACGTTGTACTATTTCGCTTTTATTATTATACTGTCCCTGACGTTCCTTGTCAGCCACAGTCGCCCCTTACTCACCTTGGAATCTTTCTTCCTCTTTGGAATGAACTGATCCAGCACCTTATGTATTATTCCCAGAAATACCTGCCATTGTTGTTCCACTGTCAGCCCTGCTAGGGTATCTTTCCAGTTAACTTTGGCCAACTCCTCCCTCATGGCCAGTGGGATCGAATCCACCGTTGATCTGTTGTGGCGGTAGGCAAACTGCAGTGGGTCCATGTTTTTGTCGAGGTAGGAGTTGATTTGCGCCATGATCAACCTCTCAAAGCACTTCATCACCACCGACGTTAGTGCCACTGGTCGATAGTCATTGAGGCACGTCACCTTGCTCTTCTTGGGCACCGCTATTGTCCCTGTCCTTACTCTCTTATCCCTTCTCGAACTTTCCTTCCCATTAATTCAAGTGTCTTTTGTAACGTTTCCTGTACTTACTTCCCCTTCAACTCCATCTTTATACTCCTAATTTGTCAATCCCTCCCCCCCACTATTTAATTTAAATCCAATGTCCTTGAGTGGCCCAGCCAGAGCCCGGACTTGAACCCAATCGAACATCTCTGGAAGGACCTGACAACGGCTGTGCATCGACGCACCCCATCCAACCTGACAAAGCTTGAGGATCTGCAGAGAAGAATGGGAGAAATTACCCAAATTACCCAAATACAGGTGTGCCAAGCTTGTAGCGTCATACCCAAGAAGACCTGAGCCTGTGTTCACTGCCAAAGGTGCCTCAACAAAGTACTGAATAAAAGGTCTGAATACCTATGTAAATGTGATATTTCAGTTAATTTTTTTTAATTACTTTGCAAAAATTTCTAAACACCAGTTTTCACTTTTTTATTATGGGGTATTGTGTGTAGATTGATGATAAAAAACAAGAATTTGATCCATTTTAGAATAAACCTGTAACGTAACATAATGTGGAAAAAGTGGTCTGAATACTTTCTGAATGCACTTTATGCGGAAAGTTTAATCTGGCTAGACTTGTTTTAGCTGTTGCTTAGAAAAGAGAGAAGTGACAAATAAGATTGTGAGTGGTCTTGATATGATGGATGTGGGAAGTATGTTTCCTCTTGATAGAAAGTCTAAAACTAGATGTCACTGTTTAAAAAAAAAAGACACACCTTTGTCAGAAATTAAATGATTATTTTTTCTTTGTGAATGATGAGTCTTGGCCATGCATTTCCGCAAAGGGTGGGGGAAGCAGAGTTTTTTAAATAGTTTTAATCTAGAAGTAGCTAGCTAATAGTTAAGCGAAGGGGTGAATGGGTAACATTTTGGGTTGAGACCCTTCTTCAGACTGATAGTCGGGGGAGAATCACAGGTTAGGGCTAAATGCAGAGTTACAGTCAAATCAACCCTTATCTTATTAAATGGTGGTGCGGGGTTGAGTGATTGATTGGTGTATTTCTGTCTGTTCCTCATTTGGATAAAAATAATATTTATATCCTTAAATCGACACAAAAGGTTGGAGCAACTCAGTGAATCAGGCAACATCTCTGGAGAAAAGGAATAGGTGAAAAGAAACCTGTCTCTTTCAGTCAGACTGAGAGTCAGAGGAGAGGGGGACACAGAGATAAGGAAGTATAAGGCGTGAGAACAAGACATCATCGCGGTGGGATGAGATCATGGAAAATGAAGAATAGATAATTCTTTACCTCTCCCCTGACTTTCAGTCTGAAGAAAGGTCTCGACCTGAAATGTCATCCATTCCTTCTATCCAGAAATGTTGCCTGTCCCGCTGAGTTACTCCATCATTTTGTGTCTATCTGTGGTGTAAACAAGCATCTGCAGTTCCTTCCTACACATTCCAAAACCATTACACCATTTACATTGTACATGTCAGGAATACTTTGTCTACCTGGGTAAATTCAGCTTAAATGACATTCAAGATGCACACTGTTATCCAGAACAAATTAGTCAATTTATTTGGCACTTTGACTTGCTACTTAATCATTCAGTCCTCCCGCAACCCGTGCATCATAACTGCTTTATACAATATCCACAAGAACCAGTGCAGAAACACGCCAAGGCATATCTGACTGCTTATCTACCAGATATGACCTATTCTATCTGGAAGCACAAGGGGAGAAGGTTAATGGGACTGCCACTGCCTGCCCATTATCTTCCAAGTTGCACACAACTTTGGCTATAAGGAGCAGACTCGGTTGCTTCAAAGTTTCTATCTAAAACAGTGTGAGATTGCTTTAAACCAAGTTCATGAAGATGGCTCTTCTCCACCTTTGCAGAGGTAATTGTCAGCTTGACACTGTCATTCACCACTTGAAAGGAGTTTTCTGATAGTCCCCGTTACATACCTCAGTTGAGACCAGTGCGGTTTTAGTGCAGAGAAAAGTGCCAATATAGATGACTATTAAACATACGTCTCAAGTGGCCGCCTAACACCACAATGACGTGTGACTTCTTGTAGGTGCCGGTACATCGTACCCTCGTGTACCATTACTAAACGCACCGGTCATGACTATCAGAGACTCACATTTGTGAAGATTGTTTCACGGACTGCTCAGTTTGGGTTGGGCAAATATATGTTTTTTAAGTGATGTTTTAAAAAATTAATATGAATCTTTACTGATGTGGAAAATGCCAGTGATGTTTGAAATAGACAATAGACAATAGGTGCAGGAGTAGGCCATTCGGCCCTTCAAGCCAGCACCGCCATTCAATGTGATCATGGCTGATCATCCACAATCAGTACCCTGTTCCTGTCTTCTCCCCAAATCCCCTGACTCCTCTATCTTCAAGAACCCTATCCAACTCTCTCTTGAAAGTATCCAGCGAATCGGCCTCCACCGCCCTCTGAGGCAGAGAATTCCACAGACTCACAATTCTCTGTGTGAAAAAGTGTTTCCTGATCTCCGTTCTAAATGGCTTACCTCTTATTCTTAAACAATGGCCCCTGGTTCTGGACTCCCCCAACATCGGGAACATGATTCAGCATGTACTTAATCTAATCATTGTAATTCTGGAAAAATTCAAAGATAGACACACAATGCTGGAGTAACTCAGCGGGACAGGCAGCAGCTCTCGAGAGAAGGAATGAGTGACCTTTTGAGTCAGGACTTTCCTCAGACTAAAAAAAATCAAGTTTTATTTATGGCCGACTTTCTTAAAATCATACAATTTCATTTAAATATGGGAACTTTTGGTTTGATAACAAGACCACTTTCAGGTTCTAGGCACAGTACAACCCTCCAGCAATGCACAGTCCTTCCTTTGTGGTTTAGCCTGTGGAGAGGCATCAAGGCTGTTTTGACTTTAACTGTACTCAATTTTATGATTCTAGTCACATACTAACAAAAATAACCGCTTCGCTTACCAGTAAATTCTGGTAAGCAATTCTAACAGTACACGAAAATTAAATTTCAATCACATAAACACATTCGTTACTGTTCAAGCTTATGTTACCTCGTTTCATGCTCCAATTTTCTTCTTGGATAGAAAATATGTTGTTGCAGAAATAATTTAACAATATGGCACAGTGGTAGAGTTGCTGCCTTACCTGGGTTAGATCCCAAATACTGGTGCTTGTCTATATGGAGTCTGTACGTTCTCAGAATATGTTTACACATTCTGTTGTGCTGCATCAAGCAAGAATTTCATTGTTCCGTCTAGGACACATGACAATAAAACTCTCTTGACTCTTGACTTGACTCTTGACTCTCTTGACTCTTGTGACTTGCATGGGTTTTCTCTGAGATCTTTGGTTTCCTCCCACACTCTAAAGCGTACAAGGTTATAAGTTAATTGGCTTGGTATAATTGGAAATTGTCTCTAGTTTGCGTAGGATAGCGTTAAAGAGCGGGGATCACTGGTTGGTGCTATCTCGGTGTGCCGTAGGGCATGTTTTCACACTGTATCACTAAACTAAACTAAATTAAACTAAGTAGCAAAATGACAAATCTGCAACAATAGCACAATTATAATTTTACATTTGGTGCTTCGTAAATACATTTTCATCTGATTTATTTATTTCCTAAGCCTTATTTTTAATCATTTTATTGAGTGCTGGGCTTTAGTTTATTTAAGTAATCACTCTTGGAGTCTAAAAAATAAATGGGGTGTAGTTATGGTAAATTACTCCATAAAATGAAACAAGATCCAAATGTACGTTATTGTTGTAATAATTGTTTATTTTTAGTATTATGTTTAAGTAAGTTAATTGGGCAAGTATTCACATACAAGGAATTTGCCTTGGTGCTCCACCCACAAGTAACAACATGACATATAGTGACAATTGCGAATGACTCAGAAAACACTAAACGTTAATAATAATAAGACATTAATGATAAAACACCATTGATCAAGCATGTGAACCAACAAAATACTAGATCAAAGCTGCTTAAACAGACCCAGAAGAGCAATCTATACTATTACTAAAAGTCTCATCTTGACCATTTCCTGTCTACGTTGTAAATACATTTTAGAAAAATTGCTACCCTATAATCACTATGATTTTTTCGGCATCTTACTCACCGTCCTCCTCTCCTCCAACTGCCCCAAGTTTTTTTCCGATCGGTGAAATAATTAAAAAGTTATGAATGTTAAAAAAATTGTGAGTTCAGCAGATTGGTCTTCACGCCTGTCAGTAACCATGTTGAAGGTAACGCCCCTTCTGGGGGGCCAGGAGAATAAAGCCCCGGAGGCCGGATGTGAGTTAGTCACCCCGGAAGAGCGTGAGTGGGAGTTGAGTCCAAAACTCTGAGTCTACGCCGTGAGTGAACTAAACTGTGAGTCTGCACTGTGCATGAAGTGAATTGTTGTTCTGCACTGTGCTGCTTGAACTGAATCGAAGGGTTGGTCTGCACTGTGCTGCTTGAACTGAATTGAAGAGTTGGTCTGCACTGTGCTGCTGGAACTGAATTGAAGAGTTGGTCTGCACTGTGCTGCTTGAACTGAATTGAAGGGTTGGTCTGCAATGTGCTGCTTGAACTGAATTGAAGTGTTGGTCTGCACTGTGCTGCTTGAACTGAATTTAAGGGTTGGTCTGCACTGAGCTGCTTGAACTGAATTGAAGGGTTCGTCTGCACTGAGCTGCTTGAACAAAATTGAAGGGTTGGTCTGCACTATGCTGCTTGAACTGGATTGAAGGGTTGGTCTGCACTGTGCTGCTTGAACTGAATGTTGCGCTCATTCCGGAAGTCCCTCTCACAGCGGAAGTCCCGCTCGAGACTGCTTGAGTAGATTCAAGAGAATTTTACTGCCATATATATGTTGTGCGTGAGAGTGTCTGATGGATTGTGTGAGTGTGTGTGTGTGAGATGGAGGGTGTGTGTGTGTGAGAGAGATGGGGGTTGTGTCTGTGAGTGTGTGTGTGTGAGACGGAGGGAGTGTGTGTATGTGAGAGATGGAGTGTGTGTGTCTGTGTGTGTGTGAAATGGAGTGTGTGTGTGTGTGTGATGGAGGATGTGTGTGTGATGGAGGGTGTGTGCGCCGTGAGTGAGTCAACTGCCAACCCACCAGCTGTGACTGAGTCAGCTGCCACCCCACCAGCCGTGAGTGAGTCGACTGCCAGCCCGCCAGCCGTTCATGAGTCGGCTGCCAGCCCACCAGTCATGAGCGAGTCGGTTGCCAGCCCACCAGCCGTGAGTGACTGAGCTGCCAGCCCAACAGCCGTGAGTGACTGAGCTGCCAGCCCACCAGACCTGAATTACTGAGCTGCCAGCCCATCAGGCCTGAGCTGCCAGCCCACCAGGCGTGAGCTGCCAGCCCACCAGGCCTGAGTGACTGAGCTGCCAGCCCACCAGGATTGAGCTGCCAGCCCACCAGGCCCAAGTGACTGAACTGCCAGCCCAACTGGCCTGAGAATCTAATTGTTCTGTTTGGGACATCATATCATATCTTCTATATACTTTGAGGATCCACTCCTTATTACATTTAGACATTTTTATGTACACATTTTTTAATAAAATCCTTTCCCCCCTCTCCCCCCCCCCCCCCCCCCACAGCCGCCTGCTGGCCACCCACCATAGCGGCTGCTGCTTCTGCTGCTCACCTCCAAAAACACCGCCATTTTTCTTCTTTCGCTGGCGATTTTCGCTGCTGCCGCCCGGCTCCCCTCCACCCCGTCCCCGGGCCCCGACATTTTTCTTATTTCGATTGTGATTTTACTTCCTCCACTGTGTGTACGTGTGTGCGTGTGTGCGTGTGTGCATGTGTGTGCGTGTGTATGTGGTGCGTGTGTGTGTGTGTCGTTTTGCCTTTGAAACGTATCTCCTCGAAAACCAGATGCCTTGTGATTTTAGAAATCCACCCCTTTGTACATTTGGTACATTATTTTCCCGACTTTTTTCTTGAAATTGTTGACCAATCAGACCTTTTATTTAAATCTGACCGCTGCCCAGCTGCTGACGTGACAATAACAGTGACATTTTTACAACTTCTGGTAGAAATTTTCCTTATGATTTCAATAATCCAATCTTCTATAAATTTTGTCAATTATTTCCTGAGATATTTACTAAAATTTATAACCAAACTGTCATTTAAAAACAATATTAAGGTTGCCCAGCTGCTGACCTCGCAATGCTGTTCCTCGTGCCCCCCCACCCCCCCCCCTGCTCTGGATTAATGCAGCTGCTGTCAATGCACATGCGCAGTTTTCCCACAAGGTACGTTAGCCAAACTACCCCCCCCCCCCCCCCCCCCCCCCCCCCCCCCCCCCCGCTTTCTTCAAAAGGCGCAGAAAGAACGAGAATGTTCTGCAGCAAAGATCCTACAGCTGAGCTCCGCTATAGGATCTTTGTTCTGCAGATCGCTCACGTGCGCTGAAGAAGCTTCTCCTCACTGTCGGCTCAGCTTGTGAAGCCCCGCCCCGCCCCTCCCATCCCCCACCCGCTCGCCTGCCCGCTCACTCAGCTGCCGGTTTCCAGAGTCAAGCCCAAAGATCATAGAGTATCTTTGGTCAAGCCGGTTCTGTCTCTCTCTGCTGTTCGCAGCCCACTCGCTTGCCCAGCTCCCCCCCCCTCCTCTTCTCACATCGTCCCTCTCTCTCACCTCTCCTCCCTCCCTCTCTCCTCCCTCCCTCTCTCCTCTCCTCTCTACCAGACCTCCTCTCCGTGTCCCTGTCCACGGCCTGATCCTCTGTAACGCTGGCGGAAGCTTTTGGCAATCCTCAGCAAAGAGCCTATCGCTCGCTATAGGATATTGGTCTGAAGAAGGATCTCAACCCGAAACGTCGCCTATCTCCTTCGCTCCTTAGATGCTGCTGCACCCGCTGAGTTTCTCCAGCCTTTTGTGTACACTCGCTATAGGATCTTCGGTCCTCATTAGCTCTGGGCTCGCTCAGGCACCCGCGACCTGCCACCCGCCCCACTCCTCTTTCGCTCTCTCCCTCTCTCTCTCCCCCCTCTCCCTCTCTCTCTCCCCTACCTCTCTCTCGCCCTCTCCCTCTTTCTCTCCCCCCCTCTCTCTCCCTATCACTCTCCCCTACCCTTCTCTCTCCCCTCTCCCCCTCCCCCCAACCCCCTGTGCCCTCCCTCCCCTAAAACCCCGTTCTCCCCTCCACCCCCCCTCAGCCCCTCTCTCCCCCCTCTCCTCCCCTCTCTCTCCTCCCATCTCTCTCTCCCCTCCTCCCCACCCTCCCTCTCCTCCTCCCCTCCACCCCCCTCTCCGTCTGTCTCTGCCCCTCTCTGTCTGTCCCCATTTTCTCTCTGCCCTCCTCTGTCTGTCCCCATTTTCTCTCTGCCCTCACTCTCTACACACCCCCCCCCTCCCCAATCTCTAGACGCGTAGGGGGGTAGTTAGCGTGTGTGCGAGGGGGGGGGGGGGAGTAGTTAGTGTGTGTGTGAGGGTGGTTAGTGCGTGTGACGCCGCATGCCGCCCCCCCACCCCCACAACCGCGCGTTGGTGGAACAGACCCAACGGGTCCGCACTTGGTTTTGTATGACAATAAAACTCTCTTGGCATGAGCAAGTTTGCATTTGATATTTTTTAAGGCATTTTTAACATAATTTACTTGATCATCAGAGCAGGTAACTTTGCTTTGTAAATTGAGGCATGCTGATTGCTTTCTTGGAGAAGAACTACATTAAAAACATGAGTTGTGATTCCTTTAAAAAACATAAGTAAAATTTATTTAATTTTGTTGCAGGAATGTATGGTGTATTTTTACATGTACAATTTTCGATTGGCTTAGTGCAGTAATTGAAATAGATATTTTGGCTGAGTTCCCAAGGAAAGGCAATTCCATATATATTACTTTCCAAGTCTCATATTCACAATTTATGGGTTCACTTTTTAAAAACTCTGCTAAGCAACCTTGCATTGCATTATTGCCAATGGGATTCCTTCTCACATTAATATGAAAATGATAACAAAATCAGGAAGGCATCCTCTAACTCAACTGAATAAAAAGTTGTTACTGCTCCAGCTGAATAGGACAGTGCCAGCAATTAAAACTGAATGCACTTGTTGTCAAGCAGCATACTTCACCTGATGTATAAATATTTATCTCAGGAGCACATTTTGGAAATTTGAATGTTGGAAATTTGAAAGTTGGCTTTAGAGGGCCTCTGGGGATTTAACATTGGTTAACATTAAGGAAATGTTTAACAAACTGTTTTATTAAAATTGTCAATACTGTTGAACCCCAGCCATGCCTCTCCTGGTACATAGCCACTGAAAGCAATTACAAAGGCAACTTGTACGTTGACCTTCATTGCAATAGGATCTGAGTAAAATCCAAAGATGTACAGAGCCAATGTGAATGAAACACAGGAGTTTGTGTGCAATTTTGGACCCTTTATCTGAGGAAGAATGCAGGGAGGGGTAAAAAAGATGTACAAGATAGATTTTTTGGATGGCAGGAGTGTTGTATGAGGAGAGAGCAGGTTGATTAAGCCCATACTCATTTGAGTATTTGAGTATAGAAGATTGAGAGAGGATCTCACTAAAATAAAACATGGTGTATCTGTGGAATTCATTGCCACAATAGGCTGCGGAGGCCAAGTCAATGGATATTTTCAAGGTGGAGATTGACAGATTCTTGATTAGTACGGGTGTCAGGGGTTTTGGGGAGAAGGCATGAAAATGGGGTTAGATAGATCAGATAGATAGATGAGAGGAAAGAATGTTCAGCAATGATTGAATTGCGGAGTAGATTTTAATGAGCCGAATGGCCTAATTTTGCTCCTATAGCTTATGAACATGAAGTAGAGAGAATAAGAATGTGCCTTTTGGCTTTGTCATCATTGTTCTAGGATACGGGCGAATGCTATTTAGAACTGAGCAGATGATGAACTGGCAGAATTGTCTACCACAGGATGCTGTGAAGGCCAACATGAAATATATTCATAATGGAAGAAGAAATATTTCTCAAGGCCAAAAGACCAGGGGAATGGTGACAAAACGAACAGAGGACTTAAATGGATGATCAGCCATGATCATATTGAATGGTGGAGCAGGCTTTATGGGCCGAGTGATTTAATCCTGCTCCTGTTTTCTAGGGTTCTACTAATACGTAGACTGATGTGAGTGCAATGTTAGCTTCACATTCTGTCTACCCCCAGCGACCTTACTTGTCAAGAATCCATCTACCTCAATCTTAAAAATAATTAAAGCTGTCTCTTCAGCTGCCCAAAGACTTGCGACCCTCTGAAAGTAAAAAAACCCCACTTCATCTGTGTTTTAAATGTCCTCTCTGATATAATCTCCCTGGAGGCTGTAATTACTATAGCCTCCGTTAACATTAAACTCCTTTCCATTAAAAGGAAATTTACTCAATCTATGTTCCCAGCAGGAAGCAAAGATAAAAAAGACTTCACTTCAAAGAGTTGAACATGAGTTCCCACTGGATGCCTGGAGTCACTGCATTTATTGTAATATTTCAATTGAAAGAATGTCTCGTTTATTTGATCTGATCTCGCAGCATGGTAAAATATTCCATATTGTCATTCCTTGCATGAAAGGATTTAAATTAAGCATTAGTGAAGAGGAGACTGAAAGCTGATTTGGCCATCTGCACAATAATAATAATAATAATAATAATAATAATAATAATAATAATAATAATCATCCTCCTCATCATCATCATCATCATCATCATCATCATCATCATAATAATAGTCATACTCGATTGGCCAAGTATGTTTTGCAACATACGAGGAATTTGATTTGCCATGCAGTCATACCAATAAAAGGCAACAAGACACACAAAATACATTTTAACACAAACATCCATCACAATGATTCCTCCACATTCAACACTGTGATGGAAGGTGAAAAAAAAGTTCAATCTATTCCCCTCTTTGTCCTCCCACGGTCGGGGATCTCGAACCGTCCATTGTCGGGGCGACCTTGACTCCCGCAGCCGGCGGTCGGGTCCTCCGAGTCGGGGCAATGAAGCACCCGCATCGGGGAATCTCAGCTCCCCCGTGCCGGGCGATCGGACTCCGGTTTGGGGTTCGTCGAACCTTCTGCGAATTTGGAGCTTCCCAACATCAGTCTCTACCCGCAACTGCGAGCTCCTCGCTGCTGAAATCCGCAGACCGCAGTTGGAGCGTCGATCATAGGCAAGGGATTGCAGGCTCCGATGGTAAGTCCATGGTCCGGCAGTGGGGCTAAAAGTCAGTCTCAAGCAAGGCCGCCAGTTCCATGATGTTAGGCCGCAGAGCAACCGGAGATACGAGCCGGAAAACAATTTCATCTCTGGCAAGGTAAGAGATTGAAAATATGTTTCCACCGACCCCCTCCCCCACCCCAACATAAAACAAGCCAGAGAACATTAACACATACTTTTAAAACACACTAAAATTAACAAAAAAGATGAAAAGCCAGACAGACCATTGACGAGGCTGCCATGGCTGATGGCGCCAACCGGCTATAAAGGCCATAACAACAGAAGTATAGAAGTATATTGAGTATTGAAGTTGGAATGTTATGTTAAGGGCCTGTCCCACTTAAAAAGGCAATTTTTAGGCGACTGCCACCTACGACCACACCTACGACAACTTACGACAACCTTCGACCACATAGGCGACAACCTACAATAACCGACGTCAACTTGCGTCCACCCGCAACAAGATAAGACAAGCTACAACTCTGTTGGCGACAACTGAAGACAACTGAAGACAATTCAGTTGCCGGTATCTGTCGCCGGTTGTCGTACGTAGGTAGTCGCCAATGGAATTCACCGAAGTCAGACAACTAACGTCACCTGCGTCATCATGGCGACAACCTATGACAACCTACTACAGCTCCTATGATAGGGAAAGACAGGCAACGTCAAGCCCACTGTCGCCAAAAGGTTTTGAACATTTCAAAATCCAGCGGCGACAAGAAAAAAGTTACGACACTTGAGGAGTCAACTCACGACAAGACCAGCGTCACCCCGCGACCATGTGGCCACAGCCTATTTTCCGGCTGTCGCCGAAAAAATCGCCTGAGTGGGACAGGCCCTTTACAGTTATACACGACATTGGTGAGGCCAGGTGTGAAGTATTGTGTTCAGTTTTGGTCACCCTGCTCTAGGAAATATGTTGTTAAGCTGGAAAGAGTGTCGAGAAGACTTACAAAGATGTTGCCAGGGCTCGAGGGCCTGAGCTAAAGGGAGAGGTTGAGCAGGCTAGGACTTTCCTTCTTGGATCACAGGAGGATGAGGGTTGATCTTATAGAGGTGTATAAGATCATGAGGGGAATAGATAGATTGAACATCTTGGTCGGCATGGGCAAGTTGGGCTGAAAGCACGCTTTCCATTCTGTATAACTGTGACTATAAAAGAAGGGGGAACAGGGGGTGACTACATAGTCTGTTGATCCTGCTCCACTGCTTATTAAGATCATGGCTGATCTTCTCCTTTGGCACAATTTTGCTGCACTATCCACATACCCCTGATGTGCTTATTATCCAGAAATCTGTGATTTTTTTTGTCTTGCATGAATTGAGCAGCTGAGCTTTTGAGTTTTGAAAGATTTACTGCCTCCTGAGAGAAGAAATTTCTCCTCTCAATCCCAAAGAGCCGACCTCTCATTCTGAGACTATGAGCCACTTGTTTTAGACTCCTCGGCAAAGAACATATCTTCCCTGCATCCAGCAAGTCAAAACTTGCAAGAATTTGGTAAACATCCCACTCATTCTTCTAAACACCAGAGAAGACACATCTAATTGACTCACTCCTCATTATAAATCCTGAGACTCGACAAAGTTTATAAAGATACCCACTGACTTTTCTGGAGCCGACAGAATTTGTGACAGAAATGTTTTTCTTCATGATTTAATATTGTGGTATGTCATTGTTTTAAACCGAAGTTGATTTAATGATTTAGATAAAGCTTTTGATGTGCTCGCCTTTAGTCCGCTACCTTTGTCAGTATGGCAAATAATCTCAAGCACTCAGTTGGATAATGAATGATAATCAGTTGTGACATCTGCTCCAGTAAATGAGATGAATGGAAAACACAGGTGCAGTTGCAGTTTTGAAGAGTGTGACTTTAAACTATACAGTTACAGTGTGTGACAGCTGGGCAATGTGGAAAAACAAACATCACAGCCAAATAAATGCAACTGTTCATTCTTATATTAATCTGCCTTCACATTGCACAGTAGGCCTTTTAAAATGAGTGAGGTTAAACATGCTGTTTCCTTTGGGCCAACACAGAACAATCAAAGTCGCCCATTCCTTCTCTTCAGAAATGCGGCCTGCCCTGCTGAGTTACTCCAGCTTTTTGTATCTATCCACAGAACAGTCAATATCCATTGGTTGATGGGGAAATATTTTTTTGCAATGGATTCAGTGCCTGGTTAAATGTAGCACTACAACACTCAGCAGGCCTGTCAACAGCCCAGTTGATCTGCAGCCAGATACACTTTCACCACCCCTGATGTACTGTTGATGCATTTATAGAATGCGTTACAGTTACTACATGGGGTGATTTCAACAGCACCATCCAAGAACCTTAAACTCTACAACAAAATATAAAAAGGGCAGCATGATTCTAGCTGTGAAAAACTCCAACGTGGAAATATATCGCTACTCCTTCATTGTAGCTCAGTCTAAATTCCACCCAGCAGCACTGTGAGAGTATTTTTTTTCATCCAAAGACCCAGAACATTTCAAGTCAGCAGCTGCCCCAACTTCTGAAGGGCAACATGGATGTGCAGTAACAGTAGCTTTATCAGCAATGCCCATATTCCATTGGTGGGTGAATGCACATTCAAGCAACATTTCTTAATTGTTACATTTATCTTCATCAATATTGGCAACATACGAAATAATTCCTTGTTCCTGTGCCTTATAATTCAACATAATCCTCTGCAAATCACCATCTCCTAATTAGTCCCATTCACCCTTAAACAATTATATTTCATATTGTCATCATTGGCATCTCACTAAGTTTTCAAAGACAAATTATATATTTGTTTTTCATAGAATCATAGAATCATTGAAAATAGGTGCAGGAGTAGGCCATTCAGCCCTTCGAGCCTGCACCACCATTCAATATGATCATGGCTGATCATCCAACTCAGTATCCTGTACCTGCCTTCTCTCCATACCCCCTGATCCCTTTAGCCACAAGGGCCACATCTAACTCCCTCTTAAATATAACCAATTAACTGGCCTCAACTACCTTCTGTGGCAGAGAATTCCACAGACTCACCACTCTGTGGGGAAAAAAGATCTTCTCATCTCGGTCCTAAAAGACTTCCCCCTTATCCTTAAACTATGACCCCTTGTTCTGAAGTTCCCCAATATGTTTTAATATTGACATTCTCACTTTTAGTTCTGTTTGTTTATTGTTACGTGTACTGAGGAACAGTGAAAAGCTTTTGTTGCGTGCAACAAAAGACAGCAGAAAGACAAAACATGATTACAATTGAGCCATGTACAGTGTATAGATACTTAGATAGTACAAGGTAAAGCCAGCAAAGTCCAATCGAGGATAGTCCGAGGGTTACCAATGAATTTGATAGTAGTTCAGCACTGCTCTCTGGTTGTGGTAGGATGATTCAGTTGCCTGTTAACAGCTGGGAAGAAATTGTCCTGAGCCTGGAGGTGTGCGCTTTCACTTCACACTTCTAGACCTTTTGCCTGATGGGAGAGATGGGTCCAAGATCACACTCTCAGGGGTGGTGGGTGAGGCAGGAACATAGTGGCATTTAAGAGCTTCTTGATTGGCACATAGCTATGCAGGGAACGGAATGAAAGGGATTATGTGCAGGCAGAGGGGATTAGCTTAATTTGACATCATATTCAATACGAACATTGTGGTCCAAAGGGCCTGTCACTATGCTGTACTGTCTATGTTCTATGCTTAACCCTCCCATTGATCTTTATCTCTATAGATTCTATAAAATCCATTGATTTTGAAATGGCCAAACATTTAAGAGACATTTAGACAGACACTGGTCGTATGGATATGTTGCAATATGGCCAAACAAGTTGAGTGTAGATGGGCAAAACGTAGTTTGTAGACGTGGCGTGCTGAAGGGCCCATTTCTGTGCTGTAGAAATCTCTTGACTCTATGACCAGATTGAAAGAGAAATTCACAATTTGGACAAGGTGAGTGAGGAACCAAGGGGTCAGATAGATTGATATCAGTGACTGATATTGAGAGAACACTAATCTAACGGTTTTCATCAGTCAGTGTATTGAGCAAAGAGTTTGGGATGCTATGTTACAGTTGTACGGCACATTTGTGAGGCTTCATTGGGGTTATTGTGTCTAGTTTTGGTCACCCTGGTATAGGAAGGATGTTGTTAAGATGGAAAGAATATGAAAATACTTTGTGAAGGTGTTGCCAGGACTTGAGGAGCTACAGGGACAGGTTGGGCAGGCTCAAACTTTATTCCTTGGAATGTAGGAGGCTGACTGGTGATCTTATTGAGGTGTATAATATCATGACGGAAATAGATAGGGTGAATGCACAGAGTATTTTACCCAGAATAGGGGAATCAAGAACCAGATGATCTAGGTTTAAGGTGAGAGGGGAAAGATATAATAGAAACCTGAGGGGTTACATTTTCACACAGTTATATGGAATGAGCTTCTGGAGGTGATATTTAAGGCAGGTACTATAATATTTATAAGACATTTGGACAGGTACATGGATAGGACGATAGGGCCAAATGCAGATCGTTGAGATTAGTGTGGATGGGGCATCTTGGTCGGCATGGAATGGCTTGTTTCGTGCAGTATGACTATGACTACGTGAACATAATAACTGAATAGTTTGACATTCACAATATGATTGGATGGGTCAGCACCCATTTATGAAAGTGAAACCATTACTTTTCCTATGTGTTGGATGTTTGAATTTATAGTTAGCTCGGTAAAAAAAGTGCAGACATATGGATTTAAACTCAATTGAAGTTTATGGATCAGAGGCATCGATTGGGATTCAGTGAGCAAACAGAAAATAGCTCATGTCTTCTCAATGGAAATAAAGAATGGATAATAAATGTTGGTCTTGCCAGAGATGCCATGGAATTGAAAAATAATAAATAACAAGTCAGAATGCTGTACATGGTATCCTGACAAGAGTCAAGATGTATACAGTTTTCATGCATTCTCGTGATAATTATATCGATTGAGAAGTTTAACCTCCTGTGTAAGTTCTTTGCTACAACCTTGGGAAGAGAGCAGATGCTGAATATGAATCACCCGTGTGGTCAGCTCCCACTTCCGTGGTGCGTAAATCCATTAAGATGCAATACGACTATGTCTTGTATGGTTTTACTGTATTGAGGAATGCCTTGTGAGAAACTTTAAATGCAAAGCAGCTTTATAGCGATAAAAATTCAAAGGCGGAAGCCAGTCTTCACACTTTGCATGGAATCCCATATGCAGGGAAAGCACTCTTGTTAAATATAATGAGACTTTTATTTTGAAGTAGCAGCTATTAAGACTACAGGCCATAAACAATAAATAGAAATTTCAGTAGCATTAATTGCCCAGAGTGTGATTAATGTTGGCAATTTTCTACACACAGTGTAAAGATAAAGGAATTACTCCTATTTAAATAAAACAGATTCTGAACGGAGGGTGGAAAGAAGTGGAGAAATAAGTCTCGATACACTGTACGGTTTTCATTATCATTATTGACAGTCTTATTCTTTGCACTAAATTCATCTTTTGTATAATAAAAAATAAAAATTCCGCCCCATCCTTTATAATTGAATGTTATGACTACCTTCTTCCCATACAATAAAGTGAAATTTAGTAACATGCATTCACCATAATTCTGCTACATTCATGTCGTTGTACGAAGAAAATATTTATACTATAGCCGTAAGTAAACAGGTAAATCTATTTTTTTTGCACGATTAAGAGAATATTAGCTTTAGGGAATTGTATCTTGTTTTCCCAGAAATGAAGGAACTAACAGATGACATTCATAGCATTTGTGAAGGATCTCTGATAAAAGTGTATAAAATCATGAGAGGAATAGGTAAAAGCACAGTCTCTTGCCCAGAGTAGGGGAATCGAGAACCAGACGACATGGGTTCAGATTGAAAGAACAAGATTTAATAGGAATCTGCAGGGTAGCTTTTTGTATTGAAGTATTGTATGGTATTTGTATTGTATTGAATGAGCTGCCAGAGGAGGTAGTTGAGGCAGGGACAATCGCAAAGTTTAAGAAACCACTAGACAGGTACATGGATAGGGCAGGTTTGGAGGGATATGGGTCAAATACAGGCAGGTGGAACTAGTGTAGATGGGACATGTTGATTGGTGTGGGCAAGTTGGGCCGAAGGACCTGTTTCCGCACTGTATCACTCTATGTTCATTCATCATCCACGAAAACATTAGCGACGCAGAGGTGCTGGTTTCCAACGGGAACGGTGACGGATCCAACACACATCTCTGTCCTCCAGTTCCTGCGGACTTCTGCCGCTGGATGTATAGGATTTTGGGTGTGTGCTTTATCATCATTCCATACAAAGCTATTTACAACAGTGATCGCAACCTCTACTAGCCGTTGGCTCGCTAGAAGCTCATCCACCACTGACTAAGTGTTAACTCCATTTTGCTTTCACTGATTTTGCCGGATTGAGCGTTTTTGGTGCTTTCTGATTTTGTTTTGTTTTTCCAGCCTCTGCTTTTTAAAACATTTTCTTTCCTAGCACTTAAGTAGTATTCACCTAGCTGATTATGGAATTGTATCATTTATACTAAATCAAAAATGCTTAGTTTTTGTTTTCAGCAGCAATCCATTTGTGCTTTAAACAAAATAAATTGGATTTTAGCTGCAAACTGGACATCTGTGATGGATGGACATGGAAACTCAGTAAATGTGCTGCCTATCTAACATTTGATGACATAAGAAACAGTTATGTGGTGCCCATTTGAGAAACAGATATCTGTTTCATTCATGGGTGGACAGTCTGTATTACGGTCGAGAGGTTCTGAAAGAAAATGGTTATCATAAATCGTACCAGGGTCAGTTCAGAAAGTGGGCTGAGGAATGGCTGTGCGGTGGGCTTGAAGTGGCGTCATAGGTGGAGAGGGCATTAAAGAAGATTTTGGTACATTGAAACATGAGTCAGGGTATTGAGTATAGAAATTGGGACATTATGTTAAAGTGTTACATGATGTTGCTGAGGTTGTATTTGGAGTGATGTGTTCAGTTTTGGTCATCCTGCTAGCGGAAGGATCCCATTAAGCTAGAAAGAGTGCAGAGAAGATTTATGAGGATGTTGCCAGGACTCAAGGGTCTGAGCTATAGGGAAGCTATATGGTTTGGCAGATTAGACATTATTCCTTGGAGCGCAGGAGGCTGAATTGTGGTCTTATAGAATATGAAATCATGAGCCAAATATATAGAGTGAATGCACTGAATCTTTTACCGAGAGTAGTGGAATCCAGAGCCAGAAGACACAGGTTTAAGGTTAGAGGGGAAAGATTTAAGAGGAACCTGACGGGCAACTTTGCACTCATAGTATGGTGGGTATATGGAATGAGTTACCAGGGGTGAGATAATTGAAGCAAGTACTATAACAGCATTTAAATGGCATTGCATGGATAGGAAAGATATGGATAGATCTGCACCAAATATAAGCAGATGAGAAGCTTAGATTGGTCTGAAGAAGGGTTTCGGCCCGAAATGTTGCCTATTTCCTTCGCACCATAGATGCTGCTGCACCCATTGAGTTTCTCCAGCATTTTTGTCTACCTTAGATTAGGGATCTTGGCCAGCATGGACAAGTTGGGCCAAAGGATCTGTTTCCATGCTGCGTTAATCTGCGACTCCATATATCAATCATAGAACTGCAGAAAGGTATAACATGGAAACAGGCCCTTCAGCTCACTGAGTCCATATGAACCTTCAAACGCACATTTTTACAAGACTAATGCAACTTGAAACTACCTTATTTTCCTCCCTTTCCCATTAATTCTTATCAGCTTCTATCACTCATCACCACAATCGGGACAATTTGCAGTGGCCAATTATCCTAACAACTAGCATGTTTGTGGGATGTGGGAGGAAACCAGAGCACCTGGAAGAAACCCACAGTCACAGGGAACACCCCAGGTCAGGATTGAACCAGGTTAATGGAACTGTGAGGCAACAGCTCTACATGCTGCAATACTGTGTTGCTGTGATTTCAGTACGTAAATCAGTATGGCTTTTTTTAAAAGGCCATGTTTCTGATTTAAAAGAGTGACTTTAAGACTATTCTATCCTTCCATTCGGCTTGATATCCAAACACCCTCAGTGGTGATATTGACGATGGCAACAAAACAATTTGTTTGGGTAGAGATAGGGTGAAATAAAGTGGAGTTCATTGAAGTATGGTTTACGACCCAATGGACAAGGGCAAAGATAAGCAAGGTTGTGGAGATTAAAATCTATGTAGAAATACAGCAAATGCTTGGGATATTCAATAGGGATTTGTGAAGAGAAGAACAGAATGAACATTTTAAGTCAATGATCAGAAGAGTGTATTGCTAATACATGTGTCTTTTTTTTTCTGTGAACAGATACGTTCAGTGATATCCTGAAGCCAGAGAGACAGAGACAGCGATGGGAAGAGACCCATAGGAAAGGGCACAGAATTTCTCAACGATCAATCAGCAAAGAACGATGGGTTAAAACTTTAGTGGTTGCTGACACCAAAATGATAGAATATCATGGGAGTGAAAATATGCAGTCATATATCTTTACTATTATGAATATGGTAAGTTAAATTAAATATTAATGTACATCCTTGTCTTTTAGAAAATGGGAGCAGGAATAATAAACTAGAGATACAGCGTGGATACAGGCCATTCGGCCCACTGAATCCATGCCAACCAACGTTCACCCTTATTCTAATTTTATGTTATCCCAGTTTCATATCCTACACATGAGAGAACAATTAAAAAGTCAATTAACCTACAAACTTGCACATCTTTGGAATGTGGGAGCAAACAGTAGAAAACCCAATGAGGTCACAGGGATAACATGCAAACGGGTACAGGCAATCCCCAACGCCCCTTGTCAGGATCGAACCTGGGTCTCTGGTGCTGTGTGGCAGCAGCTCTACCGCTGCGCCACTGTGCTGCCCAAAGTAATGATGCCATCCTTCAGACCTGCTCCTCCATTCAATAAGTTCATGGCTGATCTTTATCCCATATTAGCTCTAGATTCCCGATTCTATTGACCTCTGCATTAAATATTCCCAGTAACCAAGGTTCCACAAACTCTTGAATTTCCAAAGGTTCACAACTCTCCAGGTGAAGAAATATCTTGTTGCCTCTGCCCTGAATGGCCGATCCCTTGCATTGTGCCACCTGGTTCTGGACACCTCGGTTAAATGAAACCGTCAGCTTTGATAAGCCCCTGGAGTGTTTTGTATGTTTCAACAAGATCAACATTGTGTGCACAATCAAATAATATCAAATAGAACAAGATGTCCTACAACTTTAGGCTGCGCATACCATATGCAAGAAGAAGTAGAACAATTGTTGAACTTTCTGATGTATTTTTTCTGCAGTAAACAAATTTAATGTGATAACTGATTTCAACACTTCACCAGCTGTAAATCCTCAGAACCACTTTCCTGCTGACTTCTGCTCCTGACCTTGCTGCATTAGTTGATATGTGGCACTGCACAGTGGCGCAGCGATAGAGTGCCAGGGACCTGGGTTCGATCCTGACTATGGATGCTGTCTGGACATAGTTTTCACATTCTCCCTGTCACTGCATGGGTTTTCTCTGAGTGCTCCAGTTTCCTCCCACATTCCAAAGACATGCAGCAATGTTTAGTTTAGAGATACAGCATGGAAAAAGTCCTTTGGCCCATTGAGATCGTGTCGACCAAGAATCACCCCATGCACTTGTTCTATCCCACTTTCTGGGGATAATTTGCAGAAGCCAATTAAACTACAAATCTGCACGTCTTTGGGAGAAAACCGGAGCACCCAGAGAAAACCCAGAAGGTCACAGGGAGAACGTGTGAACTCTGTACAGGCAGCAGCTGTAGTTGGGATTGAGCCTGGGTCTCTGGCGATATAAGGCAGCAACGCTACCATTGTGCCACTGCGCGACCCAATAGATTAATTATCTTCTGTAAATTACCCCCAGTGTGTAGGATGTAAAAGTGGGATAAACGTAGAGCTAGTGTAACGGGTGATGGCTAGTCAGTGCAGACTCGGTGGGACTGCCCTTGGATTCCGGGCTGTATTTCGAAACTAAACTAAGAGTTTTTTGTGGGCAAGTTATAAGGAGATTGCCAGGAATGGTAGATGTCTGGATCGGCATGAGGAAATGGAGAACAAAATTAGTAAGAGGCTGGATATTTAAATTAAGACAAACTTATTTCCTTTGGTTAATGGCAAAATAGTAAAGAGGTGAGAAGAAATCCCTTATCCAGAATATTGTAGTGATCTGGAACTCCCGGCATACAAAGTGCTAGTGGTGCAAACCTTCATCACATTTAATTAGTGCCTGGATGTATACTTGAAGAGTTCTGACCTGCAGGCCTAAAGTGAAATTGGACTGGATGATTTTATAAATTGGAAAAAATACAATGGGCGAAATGGCATGTGCTGTAAATTTTCAATGCATTCTGTGCACGTTGCAAATAACTAATGTGATCACTTACAGAAAAAGTATAGTTCTTTTCCTGATGAGTTAAAGTATGCTGCTTTGTTTAATTTCCACCTTGTTTTGAGAAAAACTTTCTAGTTATCTTTCTACGTCTAAAAGAAATTACACCACAGTAAGTTCTAAAAATATTAAACAAAACAGAAAGTATTTTAGAATTTAGAGGTACAGCGCGGAAGCAGGCCCTTCAGCCCACCGAGTATGCACCAACCAGCGATCAACCCATGCACCAGCACTATCCTACGCACTAGGAATAAATTCTTTTCTTCCCCATGGGTCAGGTTATCTATTTTCTCCTGAATACCACATAGTGGATCTCCTCATCTTAGCCTTCCTACTTCGACTTTAATACAGTGCGGAAACAGGCCCTTCACCCTACCGTGTCAGCGCCTACCAGCGACCACTATCCTGCATGCTCGAGCCAATTTGTGTGGTAGGACACTGGAGCACCTGGAGAAAACACACGTATAGTGGATATGGTGCATATTGAACTGAACTGTTCTGTATTTTTGTTTACAATACTCTGTTGTGCTGCAGCAAGCAAGAATGTCATTGTCCTATCTGGGACACATGACAATAAACTCTCTTGACTAGACACAGGGAGAGCATACAAGCTCTGTACAGCCAGTACCCATAGACAGGATTAAACCCAGGTCTCTGACGCTGTAAGGCAGCAACTCTACCACTGTACCACAGTGGCACCCTTATTACCGCCCAGTCCAGGGTCTGTAACCCTGTAGTTCCCTTCTTGAGTTTCAATTTATTTCTTAAACAACCTATTGCAATTACTGCTGAATGAGTGGTACCGATAAGGGCTCTGCTGATGCATTAATTGTGTCAAGGGTAAAGGTAAATTCTGTCCACACCTATTTCTCTGTTCCATTTCTGCCTGGAATTAAACCTGGTTTGAAATATAGGAAAATGTCAGTCGCAGAAAATGTGATGGAGTGGAAATTGTGTCGAAGAAGGTTTACAAGATGTGCAATTGGCTTTGGGGATATGTTACCTTCTGAAATGTGTTGATGTAGTCATTACATCCCTGGGCAAGTGCTGACAATTGCATACTTTGTAATGCAGGAAAGTCACTGGAGAGACATTTTTCAATCGTGAAGAACAGAAATTTAAATTATGTTACTTTTACGTCATATTCAGTTAATTGGTGAATTAATTGACAAGGTGTTGACAGAGGAACTGCAATTTCTTTTCATGGCATGATTAGAGGGAAGGGAAATATCAAGTGGGTGTCAATGCAGTTGAGTGGTCCCAGTTGGAAAGAACGCGTGCTGTTATTGAACACGGATGTGTTTGAGTCCAGCTGTTCATCCTTCGGAAAAACAGCAGCTGATGCATTTTTCCTGACCATTCACTGTCCAAATGACTAGCCTGTACTAAACCCAGTCACTTATTTTGCAGTTGGCATTCGGCATGTGGACAGAAGCACAGCTAGTAAGAATGCTGCCTCAAAGTTTCAGTGACCCTGCCATTATTTTGTCATTTATTCCGTAACATTTTCACCACCTGCTCTGATTTCCTCTCGCATCCCACAACATGCGGGTGGGTTGGTCACTACATTGCACCTATTGTGTAGGTAACTTGTAGAACTTGGAGGGGGGAGGGGGGAAGGGGGGGGGGGAAGGAAATGAGGGGCATTCCGGGCAGAATAAAATGCGATTCCTGCAAGATGATTGATTGTAAATGGGTCAGCACCTCCTTGGTGGGCCAAAGAGCCTGTTCCATGATATATAATATCATGCTTCATTATTTTAACATCATCTTTTCACTCAGATTACTGCCACTTCTGCCGATGCTCCCCGAGGCCTAATATTACTTCATCCCTGGAATTAACATGATCTATTATTTCCTCTTTGGCTCCATTTTTGAAAACTGCGGTTTTTATATTGGGTTTTATCATTCAGTCTTGGTTATTTCTTGTATAATCCTCTGATCTTCAGCTCATATTGCAATGGCTGAACACTGAGAATTACAGGATACTAATAGTGAAATTCTGCCTTTTACATCCTCTCACCTCTTTTGAATATTAAGAGACGTTTATCCCTTCATTATCCTAATGGGTGTAGTGTCACCATTCCACAGGATGAACTCGAATGCATAAAGTATACTTTGCATGAAACCATTGAAATATCAAACAACTGATAGAGGTACTAAACTCATTCTGAGTATTTAACAAGAATGCACACAGCTTACTGTTGCATTTAAAGTTTAGCATTAGTGGACACATTAAAATTTTGATCTTACTTCATATATTCTTGTATTCTACTGTGTTGCGTTATCAATATGCAGTGCATCAATACAAACCTTAAAGATGTCACCTAGCATGGCAAAACACGTCCATGGGAGTAGAGTTCAGTTTTAAGAAAAGTTTATAAACATGAATTATAATAACCAATGCAGAACTTTGGCATGTAATTCAGTGAGTATGATATTTCACACCTGAGAAATCACAAACGCGTGTGAAGCCATGTGTCCCACACATTATGGTGTTGTCAACTGGGAGGACTATGTATAAACACAGCTGTGGTTTCTACATGGTGAAACCAAAATGTATTAAAATACCGAGGGTACACAAAAGGCTGGAGAAACTCAGCGGGTGCAGCAGCATCTAAGAAGCGAAGGAGATAGGAGCAAAGGAGATAGGGTATTAAAATACCCTTTGGTAGGGTCAGACAATATGCACTTTGACTACATTTGAATTTTTTTCTATTGCAGGTCTCAGATTGTGGAGTGCAGGGGCAAATAAATAGATGATAGGTCTTTGTCCCAAACATTATGGAGGGCTCTCTATAAGATCCCCTCTCATCCTAAATTCCAGTGAATACAAGCCAGTCTACCCATTCTTTCATCATATGTCAGTCCCGAATTAACCTGGTGAACCTACGCTACACTCCCTCAATAGCAAGAATGTCCTTCCTCAAATTAGGAGACCAAACTGCACACAATATGGTCTCACCAGGGCCCTGTACAACTGCAGTAGAACCTCCTTGCTCCTAAACTCAAATCCTCTCGCAATGAAGGTCGACATGCCATTAGCTTTCTTAACTGCCTGCTGTACCTGCACGGTTACTTTCAGTGACTGATGTACAAGCACACCCAGGTCTCATTGCACCTCCCCTCCTCCTGATCAGACACCATTCAGATAATAATCTGTCTCCCTGTTCTTACCACCAAAGTGGATAACCTCTCATTTATCCACATTATACTGCTTCTGCCATGCATCTGCCCACTCACCCAACCTATCCAAGTCACCCTGGAGCCTCATAGCATCCTCCTCGCAGCTCACACTGCCACCCTGTTTTGTGTCATCAGAAAACATGGAGATGTTACATTTAATTCCCTGGTCTAAATCGTTAATATATATTGTAAATAACTGAGGTCCGAGCACTGAGCCTTTAGGCACCCCAGAAGGAAAATATCGAATACGTCATCAGTTAGAACTTAGAATATAAGAGTAAGGAAGTTAGTACTGAAAGAAGGGTCTCAACCCATACACTCACACATGTGAGTGTGTATATGTGATTGTGTATATGTGATTGTGTGAGTGTGTATGTGAGTGTGTGTGTATGTGAGTGAGTGTATGAGGGTGTACATGAGTGAGTGTGTATATGAGTGAGTGTGTGTAAGTGAGTGTGTATGTGAGTGTGTATGTGAGTGACTGTGTGTGAGTGAGCGTGTGTGAGGAGTGTGTGTAAGAGTGTGTGCGTGTGTGTATGTGAGTGAATGTGTGTAAGTGTGTGTGTGTGTAAGAGTGTGTGTGTGTGTATGTGAGTTAGTGTGTGTAAGAGTGTTTGTGTGAGTGTGTATGTGAGAGTGTGTGTATATATCTGAGTGTGGATTGTCTACGTGGGTTGTCACCTTGTCGTGGTGGAGAAGCTTGTGTGGTCCTGAGATCCTGACAGTGATGCCGTCTGGAGCTATGCTCCTGTTTGGGCCATGCATGGTGGTAAGGTCGAGGGGGAGGTCCCTGACAAAGAGCAATCGAACCAAGATCTCAATGGTGGAACAGGTGGAGGACGGTGGCTGACTTTAGCGGAGCGTCACAAGGGCTGGGAAGGCGGATGAAGGCTGCAGCAGAAAAGGCTCTCCGGTCGTCTTGGACCATGCCACTGGATCCTGACCCAGATCAGTAAAGGACCATATGGTGGCTGTTTGTGCACCAGTCTCCCCACGTTAAACAAAGTAACGCACAGGCGTCCTCCATGAATTTTTTGAGGATGTAACTAGTAGAGTGGATAAGGGAGAAGCAGTGGATGTGTTGTATCTGGACTTTCAGAAGGCTTTCGACAAGGTCCCACACAAGAGATTGGTATACAAACTTAAAGCACACGGTATTGCTGGTTCAGTATTGATGTGGATAGAGAACTGGCTGGCAGACAGGAAGCAAAGAGTAAGAGTGAACGGGTCCTTTTCAGGATGGCAGACAGTGACTAGTGGGGTGCCGCAAGGCTCAGTGCTGGGACCCCAGCTATTTACAATATACATTAATGATTTGGACGAGGGAATTAAATGCAACATCTCGAAGTTTGCGGATGACACGAAGCTGGGGGGCAGTGTTAGCTGTGAGGAGGATGCTAGGATGCTGGGTGAGTGGGCAAATGCATAGCATATGCAGTATAATGTGGATAAATGTGAGGTTATCCACTTTGGTGGCAAAAACAGGAAGGTAGACTATTATTTGAATGGTGACCGATTAGGAAAAGGGGAGATGCAGCGAGACCTGGGTGTCATGGTACACCAGTCATTGAAAGTAGGCATGCAGGTGCAGCAGGCTGTGAAGAAAGCAAATGGTATGTTGGCATTCATAGCAAAAGGATTTGAGTACAAGAGCAGGGAGGTTCTACTGCAGTTGTACAGGGTCTTGGTGAGGCCACACCTGGAGTATTGCTTACAGTTTTGGTCTCCTAATCTGAGGAAATACATTCTTGCCATAGAGGGTGTACAGAGAAGGTTCACCAGACTGATTCCTGGGATGGCACGACTTCCATATGAAGAAAGACTGGATAGACTTGGCTTGTGCTCGCTGGAATTTAGAAGATTGAGGGGTGATCTCATAGAGACTTACAAAATTCTTAAGGGGTTGGACAGGCTAGATGCAGGAAGATTGTTCCCGATGTTGGGGAAGTTCAGGACAGTTTAAGGATGAGGGGGAAGTCTTTTAGGACCGAGATGAGAAAATCGTTTTTCACACAGAGAGTGGTGAATCTGTGGAATTCTCTGCCACAGAAGGTAGTTGAGGCCAGTTCGTTGGCCATATTTAAGAGGGAGTTGGATCTGGCCCTTGTGGCTGAAGGGATCAGGGGGTATGGAGAGAAGGCAGGTACAGGATACTGAGTTGGTTGATCAGCCATGATCATATTGAATGGCGGTGCAGGCTCGAAGGGCCGAATGGCCTGCTCCTGCACCTAATTTCTATGTTTCTATGTTTCTATGATGACAGTCATACTCATTTTGAGTGACCACCGATGATGATATTTGTAAAATAAAATGGAAATGATTTGTGTGTGATTAAAGGTAGACACAAAATGCTGGAGTAAGTCAGCAGGACAGGCAGCATCTCTGGAGAGAAGGAATGGGTGATGTTTCAGGTCAAGATCCTTCTTGTGCGTGATTAAGTTTGCTCGCAGTCAAAATATCATCCCTAATATCTCCGAATGCAGTTCAGTATCAGATTTTGTTTGATAACACTCGTATAAAGTGACTGAAGATTAATGTTAGTACATTTGAAGGTGGAAAACAAGTATGTCATTTTCTATATAGAAGTTTGGAATTGCAGAGATCCATAGCACAACAGGAGCCATATGACTCAAGTATGGATGAGTACTTCTTCTCCATATGTTTGCAAGTTGTGGCTGTTCAAGAGCACAATCTGCCATTCCAGTTTACTGTATTAATTATAGGATCTGAGAGACAATTTCTGTTCTCAAGGTGAATCGACCTGTTTGTAATCTTGAAGTTATATCCGTCCCTGACCTGAGCCTTTCATCAGATGTCTGCGCTGTCATCAAGACCTCTTATTTCCATCCCTATGACATCATCCAATGAGGCAACAGCTGCTGCAAACGTGATCAATTTTCGTGTTACCTCTGGTTTTAACTATTTCATCACACTCTCATGCAACCACCAAATCTTTGATGCCAGTGTTCAGTTCCAGCATCATATCCATGCACCAATGGCAACTAGTTAATTAACATCTCAGTTTTACAATACTCCTCCTTGAATTCGGCTACAATTACCTTCATAGACTTATTCATCCAGTTCTATATCCTTCGGAACTATTTAAGGGATTGGTAGTTTTGCAGTTAATTTGTCTGACTGGTATCTGGACACATTGACAATTTATCATTAGGCATGATTACTAAACTCATGAAACATATCCGGTTCACACGCCCACTGTGAAGGAAATCATCAATCCTTCCCAGCTCTGGCTTGAGTGTGCTTACAGACCCACCCGAGTGGTTAACCCTTAACTTTTGCTCAAAATGATCCAGCCAGCCACTCGATTGGTACGCAAAGTGCCATTCTGAGAGGAAATGGGAAAATAAAATTGTATGGCTCAAATGATACTGCCCTGAGCAGGTCTGAAATTGATCTTTTCACTGCTGATGGCCATTTAGTTTTAGTCTAAAGCAACAGCGTGGAAACAGGGCCTTCGGCCCACCGAGCCCGCACCAACCAGCGATCCCTGCACACTAACACGATCCTACACCCACTTGGGACAATTTACAATTTACAAGCCTGTACATCTATGTACAATAAACCGGAGCCCCTGTAGAAAACACATGTAGGTGAAGGGAGAATGTACAAAAATCCATTTCGACAGCACGAGTGTTCAGGATCTTACCCGGATCTCTGGCACTGTAAGGCAGCAACTCTACTATTGTGCCATCCATTCTTTTATGTAAATGGTCGCAGGATCTCAAATTCATTCAATAAACATTCCATCTTTGCACCTCTTTTTCCCACTTTGAGATGTTTCTTAAAATTAAATAATTTAACCAGCTACTGAATATCATCCCTAATATCTTCTTGTTTGGTTCAGTATCAAATTTTGTTTCGTAAAACTCTTACAAAGTGACTAAAGATTTGTCTTACTATATTTGAAGGTGGAAAATAAAGATATTGTTTTCTTTGGAGAAGTTTGGAATTGTAGAAATCAGTAATACTTTGGAGACATATGACTTATCATAACCATGTATGATAAGTATGGACTTGCACATCTTGCTCTTGAGTCATATGCTTTTAGGTTATGAGTTTTTACTCTACTGTTCCACTAGGGTCTGAGAGAGAAATCAATGCCTTCGAACACGTGCAAAAAATGTCAGTCATTCATTAGCCAAGGAGAATGTCAGGTAGCGGTGGTTGGACAAAGATCCTCTTAAAGCCAAATATGTTTCAACTTGTGTTTGTGAATTTGTGAACTGAAGAACCAATTAATTTATCTCTCATCACATTGCTGCAGGTTGCAAGTTTGTTCCATCATCCTAGTATTGGCAATGCAATCCACATCGTATTGGTGCGTCTCATTTTACTAGAAGAAGAAGAGGTATTTTTATTTTTATTTTACATTTTAACCTTTATTTAATCAAATTGTCTATAAAATTAAGTTGAGCAATTTAAGACTATGATTTGACAATTCATGTTTTATTTACGTGGAGTTTATAGGAAAACAAGTATTATACACATCGCAATAATCATTATCATTCATTATTTTTAAGTAATTTAATTCAGATCTTAATGTTTTATTTAGGATCACACTTCCAAACAATGTTTCTTCAGCTCTCTTTCTGAATTATGTTACTCTAAGGAATTTGTATCTAATATACATTATGGTCTCTACCCTACCTTGGTCATCTGTTGCCGGCCCTGATTTGTTCTGACCTTTTCCTACCTCTAGTCTTCCCAACCCACCCCCCCCCCCCCCCCCCCCCTCCCCACCACCCCAACCCCCTCCTTCCCTCCCACCCTCCTCTCTACTTTCAGTCTGAAGAATGGTTGCAGCCCAGAATGTCACCTATTCTTTTTCCCCAGAGATGCTGCCTGACCTGCTGGATTACTCCGGCACTTTGTGTCTATCTTTGGTAGAAACCAGCATCTGCAGCTCCTTCCTAGACATGAATTAAGATTGAAATGTTCATGTCATTTCTACACAGGCAGAACCAAACAATTGGACCAATAAATCTCCTAAAGCTTTACGTTTCAATGGGATCCTTTCTCTTATTTTGTGCTTTTATTATTCAAATAGTATTCCCTTGTCTACTTTTGCCAGAAAGGAGATGAAATAGTAAGATTAAACGAGAACTTACCAAGTTTGAAGGTTGATCTTTATTTTACGAGGAGTCGCGGTGAGGGATTTCGTGAAGACCCCGCCAGCACGCATGCGCGGCATCCTTCAAAGCAGCGGTGTGGAATCACAGAACGCACCATGACTAAAAATAGTAAGATGAAGAACGTAGAACTTCCGAGTTGACCTTATGATAGAGGGTGGAAGCGGGGGGCACGAAATCCCTCACCGCGACTCCTCGTAAAATAAAGATCAACCTTCAAACTTGGTAAGTTCTCGTTTTAATCTTACTATTTTACTTCAGAGTCTCGTGTGAGTGACTTCGTGAAGATTTCAAAGCTCTGTGATTTCACGCCCTGGACAACGTCCATGCTATCACACTGCTGCAAGTCTGATGGAGGAAGGCTCTTAATGCAGTTCAGTCGAAACTGGCTGAAAAAGTAATACAATTTATTAATCAAATAAAACAAACAATTAACCCCTAATTCGGGGACAGACATTCACTGAGCGGTTCCCAGCACAGCTTCTGCGAATGTCGCAGGGGCGACCAGTGGCTTATTGTAGAACCGTTGAAAGGTTTCTTCACTGGCCCAGCCCGCAGTGGCGAGGATGTGGTCCATGGGCACCTCCATGGCCCTCGCCGCTGATGTGGATGGGATTTAAAAATGTTAGTAGCAACACCACCCTGAGCCACCTGGCGATAGTCTGTACAGTCACCCGATGATGCGGAGGTTGTGTGGGCTTGTATGGGAGTCCCTGTTCTTACTTCCTCGCACGGGATGGCTCCTGTCAATTACCGATATAGTTGGTGGAGATGGGTGAACTATGCCAGAATGTGGCTTGCTACAGCAGTATGCCACGAAACTCTCCAACTGGCATCCCAGGAACCTGGGCCTGTTGCTGCTTCAATAAATCCTGGACAAAGAAATTTATTTGGACTGCAGGGGTGGCCACCATTGCTGTCCAGGTCGCGCCAGTTTTTAGTAAATGTCTGGACTCGTTGGGCTGTTAGTCAGTGCCATCAGCATCATCAGCTGATGAGGGTGAGCTGTTTCAGTGGTCAGCTCATTCATTGGAGTCCCAGCTCTCAGTAGGCGTCAGCACGATCCTACATCCCAGGTGAAGGTATATCTGGGTCATGGAGTTTGGGGGTGTTTGAACACAATCCCCTCATGAGTTTAGACTCCAGGTGGCTTTGGAGCCTATTACCCCCATATATCCAGTATGAGGCAGTGCCACTCCTGGCGCTGTTGATGACTGTAGCTAAGGCCAGCATCGAAACTTATGGAGGCAGATAGGGAATTCCAGGACATCAGTTATTAGTTGCTGTATTGGAAGTCTTGTTTAGGTCGAGCACAGAATGCCATCCCAGACTTCCTGATCTGCGTTTGTAAAGGTACGGCGATTCGCGAGTTGATTCTCGTGCATGATGCTGAGATGAGTTCCATGGTGAGATGCCCGCCTTGATTGAGTGGTCTTTTCAGGAACCTGCAGGCCAACAAGTTTAGGTGATCATGGCATGGATTGTACTATCCCCCGTAATGAGGGTGAGTAATCAATTTGGGGTGTTTCCCAATCGGAAATCCATGGTTGATTTCAAAATTTTTTACGACCATCGGGTACCATGGGCAGGGTCGGGAATGAATCAATATGCCTGTTGCAGAGGTCCAGTTTAATTTTTCGGCAGATACCGACTGATGAGGCAAAATGGGGAAATGCGTAGCAAAACCATTTCCCCCAATGGATAGAAAAACGCATCCATTGCTATTGCCCCAGGTCTGGTTCCCAAGAACATACGTTGGTATCTGATGGTTCAACTGGACGCAAAAAGGTCAATATCTGGTTCCCATAGTGAGCTATAATGTCTCCAAAAAATTTGGGGGTTCATCATCACTCGATGTTGTCATTGAATACTCATGACCTGGTGTCCGCCACTGTATTAGCTTCCCTGGCAAATAGGTCGCTGTAATCCAAATATTCCTTTCAATGCACCAGTGCCAAATTGTGTTTGCCAATCATCACAAGATAGCGACTGATACCACCCTTATGATTGATGAAGCCACCACTGTAGTGTTATCTTTTGGAGGCGGACTGTAAGTCCCGTGAGTTAGTACAGTAAGCCGCCAGTCCATGATATGCCCCCAGCATTTCTATATAATTTATCCCATGTGACTCCAGGAAGGTAGACTCACGAGAATTCCATCTACCACCACAACTGGACATGTATCAGTTGCTCCCCCTGCCTTGTGCGCTTGCGTCAGTTTGTAGCACGACGTCTGGGTTGCTTACTATGATGGGTCTACGACACTCACTAATATTGTCAACCCACCATGTAGCTCGGTTCTAGCTTGGTGGTAACCGAATTGGCCGATCAAAGTGCCCAGCATTTGCTTTTAATGCTGTGATCTTTGTCTTTGTAAATTTTGGTAGTGTAGCGGTCCGAATTGTGCAGCTGGGAATGTAGCTATCAATTTCCCTATTACTTTTGCCATTTGCGGATGGTCGGTACCCTGCGCAAGCAAGACTGTGGCACTCTTCTTTTATAGTGTGCTTTATTGGTTGGGATGGTAATCTTCATTAAGTTGGTGTCTAGGGTGAACCCCAAATAATCCATAACCCGTACCGGGTGCAATTTTGACTTGTCTGGATGGATTACAAATCCCAGCTTCTCGAAGAGAGAGCCTTAGTTGCAGCCACTGCCTTGTGTAGCCAATTGGAGAATAATGAGTCTGAAAACCACTATAAGGACTACATCTAAAATATGCAATATACCATATATATAATTGTTGTCGAGAAGAGAGAAGCCAATATAGGTTTTTACTAATTTTCTGTAAACAGCCTAGGGGCTGTGGTGATTCCATTGGGCAATGCTTTGTATTCCCATAATTGATCCTCCTCCAGACAAACTTTAGATAATATTCCTGTGAGCTTCAGAGATGGGCACATGTAAATAGTATGCATCTTTTAATCGGATGCATGCCATAAAAGTGTACCGCCCTGGGTTAAAGCATCTGCTTGGCTTGTTTCAAAAGTATCCATTTTGAAAGGTGGGTATATTGTACAAAAGTGTTTCAGCTCACGTTAGGTCTGATTATAATCCGACATCCCCCATCTTTTATTAAATTCTGGAGAAAATGTTGGAACACAAACTCAAGGGGTTCGGGTGTGCGGAGTTGTCTTGCCAATTACCCCTTTTGCTTGCTAGCCGTATATAATTTCAGCATGTCCTGCGGCTCACCACTCTTTTTGGGATAGTTAAATTTCCTATGAGGCGACTATGCTGGGTAGGGGGGGATTTTACCACCAATGAATTCTATAACATAGCCTTGAAAACTTTGTAAAATAAAAACTCATTTGTAGTGTAATAAGTGTGTTCCATATTCCCAAAAAAGGCCACAATCCGCCCCACCCAAATTTTGTGCAGGAGGGGATGCTTACGGTCTGAGAGGGAAACCAGGCCCCCTTTACGCTCCATGGTTAACGACGGTTCCTCACGTATGGCGTTTAGGGGTGGACGTTGATGGAGGTTGACGGGATGGCTGGCGCAATCTTCCATGCAGGCCGCTGTTTGGCCTTGTCCTAAAAAAGGGCCAGGTGTTTGGGTAGGAAAGTGAAGGTGGATAGGGTCCTTGGTGTCCTGTCCGGCAGCCGAGGTTTCCAGTTTGTTGTGTGGCTGTTGCCGGTGGTCATGGAGTGGAAGATCTAGTCGTAGGAGGTTCTCAGGAGGCCAGCTGTTTTGGCCTCCTCGTCTAGCTCCTTCAACTTGTTTGGAACAGGTCTCAAATAATTGATGAGGCGGTTTTTGGGGTGGAGCGGTTGATGGACGGCTACAACCCGCGATTATTTGGGGTTAGTGTGTGGCTCTTATTGGAGCTCTTAACTCAGGCAGATGTTGATCTCATAACTGGGCGTTGCCATAGGAGTGCCAGGGCATCTTGTTGATCACTGGACACATTATCCCCGTCAAGGATCCTAGCAAACGACGTTATGCCGTGGAGGAGGACCTTTAAGATACGCACATGGGGGCGGACATACCTGCATCCTGGGTGGGACCGTACTCAAGTGTCCCAGATTTGAGCATTAACAGGGGCACACTGAGGTTGAATAGCAGTTCTCGGGCAGATTTATTTTCTCCATAGGTTCATTGAGTACATACTGACTCTGGAGTTGGTGAGTAGTGAGGTAATCCAATGGTGCCCGCCAGTTTTGGTTGCAGGGGATTCCCCTGTTGTAGTGTTGCGGCAAAACCTTGCCCACTACACGGGTCCAGCATATCCTCCGCTCATGCTCTGGGCTTCAGGCGGTCACTGGCTGTCAGGCGTCATCTTCAACTACAGCGGCTGGGGCTGAGGCAACTGCTAGCACTTCTGGCTGGTGAAGACGAGATACTGCGAGGATCTTTGTGGATGCCCGTGAGTCCCGTTCTGTCCCGGTGCCCCGCGTCCAGCTGGGAGGAGTTGCTCCACTAAGTGCTCCAACCGATCTCTATGGCGGACCCCGTACCCTAGCTATGTGCAGCGGTACAAGCCGATCTCCCGAGGCCCTGCGAAACTCACTGGGGCTTCCACCATCGGACCCACACTCTCCGTTTAAGGCGCTGTCTAGCGGTCCAATGGCAGGCCCGTCGTGGCCTACTAGCGCTCCCGAGTTAGGCTTCATACGACTCCCGCACGGACGCTTCAGGCTAGTATGTATTATCCCAGACTTGTGGACGGCCCACTGTTCTGATACCCCAAAAAAACGCGGCCCTCCGCGTGGCCCTGTGTTGGATCCGCGCGCCGGCCCCCCGGCACCTCGGCTCCCCAGAGATTCCGTGCAGGCTTACCCCTCCACAATCGACCCAATATTTTGGCATTGGAGGACGCTAATGGTCGGCGGCTCCTGAGACTAAGCTGATGCCCGGACCGTTTAATCTGCCTGCCACCTCCTGCCCTTGACTCGTCAGGCCTGACGGCGGGTTGTTTTTGACGGCTAGGCATACCATGCTCTCTGCAGCTCATGCTTCGACCGCAGCAGTTTAGATCTCTGCCAGAGACTTGCTATACAGCAGTGGTACGTGGTGGTGCACAAGATGTTAGGGCTCCCTGTAGTGCAGCTAGTCCCCGGCCCAGCCCCTCGGGTCTATACTGGAGCTCCGGGGTGAAGTCGTAGCGCGGCGATTGAGCGAGCGCCCCTTTGCAGGTACCTGTTTCCCCCTCTTTTCTTGGGGGAAGTAGGGGATCGAAGTGTCGGATCAGTTAGTATCCAGTCACGGTGGCCGTAACACTATGGTGATGATCGGGCGGTAAAGTAGGCGGGAGCGCCAGGACTTCCGCATTCTTGCCCCATTACGTCCTGAGGCTGTCGGTGTGTGCTTGAGCTCCGGGGACAAAGACCGCTGCATGGGTCGATATGCAGCACGGTCTGGAGGCGTCGCCTTCCGTTGCCTTGTCTATCCTGATGGATTAGTAAAGGTAAGTACTTACTGGCCGGTCTTATGAAGGACTGGTGGAGAGAGCGCACTCCCCCCCCCCCCAGCTTGTCGATGCAAAATGGCTGCGCGCGACATGTTGCGCATGTGTGTGCTGCTGGGTCTTCACAAAGTCACTCAAGTCTGACTCGAAGTAAAATAGCAATGAATTATCGCAAAAGTCACATTGCAAAGCCTAACAGCAATAGAACAAAACTCCAGAAGTTTGTGAAAGAGAATTGGCCAGGGCTTGCATGTTAAATGGCCCTGTGGTGTGTCACAGTAAAGATGTGAAGGCTGATGTAACCCACGATTAATAGCAAGATTGCAGATAACCAAAGGTAGTGTCCAAAGATGACAATGTGAAATGAGGTTCAAAGTTAAACTCCCATTATTGATGCTTTACTCCTGTCTTTACTCCAGTCAAAATTTGCAATGAAGACTTGCCATCTCTGTTAACAGTGTATCATCTGCAAAATAGGAAACAAGGTCATTGATTGAAGGATTGCTGAATAGATAATCAAACAATATTTTACATAATTTTAAATAAATGAAGCAATATGTTAAAACAATGCTGCCTGTCTGCATTTAACACGTTTTTTGAACTTATCAAAGCAAAACAAATATTTCAAAATTTCACAACATTGAGATCCCATTCCAGAGAAATATTCTATTTGCATAATGAACATAATGCACTGTGTAGAACAAACTGCTCTTAGCCTAGTCAAGTATACATACGTATCGGTTATACCCAACGTGTGTCCATGGTTACTGCTGGAGTTTAATCAGCACAAGGCATTAATTAAGTTTCTAATGGTTTGCCTGGCAAAAATCCACTTGTCTCTCAGCGCATTGATTTGTGGGGTGAAAGGAACTTGAGTGAGAAGAATCCCAACCTTTTAATGAAACTATGGGAATAGATAGCTCAACACCAAAGTTGATGTTTATTTAATATTTATGTTTTCTGGGTTTTTGATGGAGTTTGTAAATAGGCAATTCTTAAATTGAATGTGAAAGCAGTTTGTAGTTAGGTCATGCTTGCAATAATTTCTGAAAATGGACCCAGGCATTTCCAAGCCCAATTCCCATCAACACAAGTAATACCTGCCCAGAATCAGTTGTACAGCAAATTGTGTTATCGGGAGACACGAGAGACTGGCGAGCTGGAATTAAAACTGCTGGTGAAACTCAGGGGGTATAGTTCAGTTTAGAGATACAGCACGGAAAAAGGTCCTCGGGCCACCGAGTACCTTGCCAACGAGCGATCCCCACATATTAACACTATCCTACACACACAAGGGACAATTTTTACATTTACCAAGCCAATTTACCTGCAGACCTGTACGTCTTTGGAGTGTGGGAGGAAACCGAAAATTTTGGGGAAAACCCACGCAGGTCACGGGGAGAACGAACAAACAACATACAGACAGCATTCATAGTTTGGATCGAACCCCGGTCTCCATCGTTGCAAGGGAATTGTCAATGTTTTGAATCAAGACTGCATCAGGACTGAGAGTGGAGAGGTAAAATGAGCAAGATAAAGAAGAGATGGGGAGTGGTGAGGCAGGGGTACAGTGTGCAAATCATCAGAAGAATATTGTACCCAGTTCTGCAAGTTATTTGGAGAATCAAAGTGGACCAAGCAAAACTCATGTTTATAATACCAAATATGTTTGAAAACCAAATTTAGATATACAAAAAGTATTTGCGGATGGGGGTGGACTGTAAAAAAAAAGTGTAATTCAAGATCAAAGATGTGTTAGAAATATTATTAATTACTGTGGAAAGATAAAATTTGAGCTAAAAGGTAAACTGCATATTGTAGCTATACTTTATCCAAAAAATAACCATATCAATGTATTCAGTCATGAACTTTGACTATTCTGATTCAAAGGTTTAATCGCAGTGAAGAAGGGAATAATGAAGAAAATTGAAGCTAGAGAAATGTTTATAATGAAAATGTTTCAGGGAAAGTGGATAAATCTGCCTTTTGGAAATAGGGTAAACGTGGAAACATTTGTTGTTCGACTATCATTTATTTGGCTATGAGAAAACAAACCCTCCACTACTATCCTGAAAAGGTATACCCAGTATTTTGATAGGTTTCCTTACCTATCAAAAAGTCATTGGCACTTCACTAAGTGTTAGAAAATGCTATTAATTCTCAGTCGGGAAGAATTTATTCTTTGCCCAATAACTGAATGCTTATCCAAGCAAAATTTAAGGCTGGGATGGTACATCGGTTCCTTGATCTGAAATGGAAAGATATAGGTTTAACTATTGAGAATATTTATCCAGAATACATCCTGACCCTGTTATATGTAATCTGTCCAGATCCCCAGGGATGCTGTCTGACCCGCTGAGTTACTCCAGCACTTTGTGGCTTTTCCTTGGTAAACCAGCATCTGCAGTTTCTGGTTTTACATTTATCAGAAATCCGTTTGTCATGGCCAGTTCGGCTGATGATGTTCCATGTGAAATGATATTTTTTCTCTTTTTAGCTGTGATTGGAGGGGGATAGGGGAAGTGGCGGCGCTGCCCTGGCAAGCAGCGGCTCGCCTCGCAATCCGTCTGTTTTTCTTTTTATTTGTTGTTTTTCCTTGTCTAGTTTTTAGTGTTAGTGAGTTTATTATGTAGTGTATTTGTGTGGGAGGGTGTTGGTGTGAGAGAACGGTTTTTAGGGTATCTCTTCCTTTTGGGGGGGCGGACTTTTCTTGTCGTATCCCCCGTTCTCCGTCTCCGTCTGGCGCTGAGGCCTATCGCCGGTAGCTGGCGGCCTCCAACATTAACTTGCGACCAGAGCCAGGCATCCGAGGAGGCAGCAGCCAGCCAAGGACTACCATAACTAGCTGGCCGATACTTCGGGGCTGCGGCAGGAATTCTGGCGATCCGGGCGCGCCCGACTCGAGCTGTGCCGCTTTCCGGTGCGGCGGCAGCGACTTTCGAGGTTTCGGAGCCCGGCGGTGCCCAATTGTACGACATCGTCGAAGCGCGGTTTCACCCGCGGGACATATTTACATCACCCGGTGCGTCACAACATCCGGAGGCCCGTGGCGGCCTTCAGTGCATAGGTAAGTGATGTGGAAGAAGGGAAGAGAAAAAGAACAAGATTCTTTTTGCCTTCCATCACAGGACGAGGAGGATCTGGTGAACTCACTGTGTGATGTTAAATATGAGTTATTGTGTGTTTCTGTTATTACTATATGTATGCTTGCAGGCAATCGAAATCCTTCGTGTCCAGATCGCAGGTTCGCTGATTTCAATGTGACAAATGATAGTTTTTCCAAGATTTGCAATCCATTTTTGCCCAGTCGACCCATTATGAAGTAAATTTCCAATAATCTATTGTCTGTCGATTATCTGTAATATTCTCCAGATTTGCGAGCTAATACATCATAGTTTCAACCTAAAGAAAAACTCATGTCAACATAACAGTACTGTCTTGTTGGACCAGAGGGGACCCGTACCCGATATGAAACATGCACTTTGTCCTTGCTCTGGCACACCTTGGAGCAACATACTTAAATAGACCAAGACTAATGTATCGATGAATGCCGAATGCGATTATGTGGACCCAGCTTCAGTTAAATTCAAAACGAGATTTATTGGATGTGCTTCTGAACCCAGATCAATAACATCAACTTTTTGAGTGAACAGTAAACTCAGATGCACGCCATTACAGCATTGATTCTGTGCAACAAAGGGCTTAAAAGAGAGGCACAGTTGATTTCATCGGGGCATGTTGCAGCGAGCAATCATTAAGATTCAGTTGATCATTAATTTCAAGGCAGGAACTATGATGAATGTGTCATTCCAAAGCTGCCCAAGACCGCTTTTTAGTCTAGCTATTGAAGTTCATGATCAGTTGCCATTTCAAAAACTAACTCAAAAATGGTGGACTTGAACTGCATCACATATGATGAGCGTTTACAGCGCTAAGGCCTGTACTCACTGTGAGTTTAGAATGAAGGGGGAACTTATTGAAACGTACAGAAGATTGTGAAAGGCTTGGAATAGATGATGTGGACAGGTTGTTTGCACATTGAGAGTTTTAGTACTCATAAGCTATCAGAATTAAAGGATGTTCTTTTAAGAAGCAGATGAGAGAACATTTCTTTAGTTCGAGGGTGGCTAAATCTGTGGATTTCTTTGTCACAGAAGACTGGTGGAGGCTAAGTCCCAGTGGATATATATAGGCAAAAAAGACATAGATTTCTGATTAGTAACCTGTTTGGGTGTTCCATGGAATATGGGAGAAGCAGGAGGAACGTGGTAGGAGGAGACATAAGATTTAGCATACTTAGCGAACGGCCGGGAGTCGACTTGATGAGGCCCAAATGGACTAATTTTTCTGCTTTCTATTCAGTTTGATCTATGACGCACAAAGGATGGACAGTTTTCTCGGTTGATTGCCACGTTTTCTGAGAGAAAGAAGAGCCTCTTTAATCACAAATTCACACATTGGCAGGGACTCAGGCAAACAATCGCCTTGTCTGCACTAACTATTGCTGCATGAAATGATGCCAATAGTATGCCTCCAATGACAGAGCCACCTAAGTTACAGGATCCTCCTGAAAAATTATGCATGGGGTCTGCCCAGATTGAATAGTTTTCGCATGTTATGGTCAACGATACATGTAAGCCTTGCTTTGTCACCCCCATTGGTCTGCTGGAGAAGTTCTGTTGCAGTATTAAACTGTTTTGGCCGTTAGGTAAATTATATTATATTTACACAAGTTATCATTGCTTTTAACAGTGTGATTGCTTGAATACATTGTTGCAACCTTTCGCTGAAAGAACTGAAAAATTATTCATAATCCTCCCGACCATATACACGTTTCCGTGGTTTCCTGCAAGTGCAAAAGACATGAATCCTCAAAGTGACTCCAGTGCATATCATCAGATGTAGCTGTGTTGATACCAGGTAATTGTTTTTCTAAATTGATTGATATACTATGATTTTTAAATCATATTAGAAATGAACTCGGATGGAATGGAAGGCCTGCTTTTTATTTCTTTATTTCCCCCCACACAAGGGAAAATGGCTTTAATATGTGTTTGGGGTCAAACCTGCAATGTAACCGTGCTCAAAATGGGGTTGTATAAAATGTAACCGGTTGAATTTCATCACATGAGGGCCAATTTCTTGTAGGGCAGTCCCAAGTAACCCTGCTGGACACATGCTTAAGCAAGGATTCGCATGCTTAATTTTGCATTGAGTGCTTGACAGTAGTAAACCATGGAAAACTTCAAATATCTAGCAAAGGATGGCCTGCACACAATGTTCCCTCTTAATGCTTTATTCATTTCCCCGGCAAGACCTACCATCAGACCCCCAACCCTCCACCCACTTACCACAGCACTATCACACCCATAACATTGACCTCACATAAGAAATTTTGTTTTGCTTATAGAGTACCCATAATTCCCATATTGTAAAAAATGTTGATAGGAATGATCAGAAGCCTGCCAATTTAATTTTAAGTATCTGCAATCAGTATACATTGATGTGTGCAAATGGTTAATCTAGGAAGATTGTGGAACACGCTTGGTGGAAGAGTAGTGGATAACTAATTACGACTTAACATAATGAAATTAATATGTCACGGGATGTAGCCCATTGATACAGATTGTTTTCAATTTAACATTTCCACTTGTTTTACTCTGCGTTGTGATCCCGTACAGTAGATTGCAACTCTTCAGGTGCGTCTCCGAATACAATTTTAAAAATAGGTGCTGAGGTTTCCGGTTTTTAACCATCGCTATCAGGCAATATGAATCCAAACAGCTGCACCATTCCATTGATGAACATAATTTGCTAAGCAGAGTATAGGTGGGGAGAATATTACGCACGCAAAAAGATCAGAAAGAGGTGAAATTGAAATTGTCCAAACCAATGATAGGAGCAGAGAGGTTTATGGAATTCTGGTTGTGCATGAAACATTGTGTGTCAGCTTCTCATGCTACCTCGAGGAGTATTTATAATCTGACTTTATCTTTTTGTGGTCTTATAACTTGTGTGTTGACCTAACTTTGAGGGCACCATTTAGGTAAATAACAGCTTAAAATGTGACTAGCAGCACCCATGGATAAGCACAGCTATTTAAATAACTGACACAAGAGCATAATCTTGCCTCGAAATGTTACCACCGATGTGCTTACTGAGATATGATTATTTGCATCTGTCTTTGCATTGCTTTATCTACATTCTAAAATAGGAAAACTGCATGATTTCTCCGTAACTATTCTTTGCCCTGATCTGTATGCATAAGGTTGTGACTTCAACCCTGATTACATTTTTGAGAGAGATTATGAATGAAGTAATATAGCAGGCTTTTATCTTACACTGCTTTGTAACACAACTAATGCTGAAATATGAAATTGACAGCAAACATAATTGGCCAAGGAGATCAACAGTAGCTGTTAGAAACATGTTTATTAATTCACACATTCTCACCATGTTGCGCTAATTTTTGAATACTTAAATACATTTACTGCAGGAAGGATATCTTGTGCTGGGATCGAATGTACCCTGTGCAGACAACTGGGCTCTCTCATGTCCTCGGGGAATGTGCCAACGCACACCGGGGGGGGAAGCTGCAATGTTAAAATGTAAGATTCTGGCCTTGCCTGTAGCATTCACACACTCGCACAAAGATTGGACACAGGTATCTATCTGTTTTATGAGCAAGGTGCAACGACGTAATCTCTCTTCACATTTTCATTTCCAAAATATAGATCTCAACTGAATTAAGTTTGGATTATTGGGGAAGAGAAACACACATTCCCATTGAGAATATCTTCATTGGTCCACAGCTTGCCAAGAAGAAGGTGAATAGATTGAAACATCAATTCAAGTAGAGTGGTTTTATTTGTCATTCCCAGTATGGAGCAATGCATCATTCTACTTAGCTGCAGCACAACAGAATACATAAACATAGTACACTGTAAACAAGAAATGGAAAACGAGAGAGAAAAAAAAAATGTTCAGTGTGTATATAACTCATACTCAACAAGTACACACCACACACACACACAGCACACACAACACACCCACACCCACACACACCACACACACACACCCCCCCCCCCCCCCCCACCCACACACCGACACACAACACGCACTTATCTATATTACTTAAAAGTCTGATCTTGACACACCTTCCTAGTTGTTCTTATAATTGACAGGCTAGCTATTTTATCCCATTTTGATGAAAAATAAAAAGGAGTCAGTTAAGTGTTTAAAAATGATTAGATTTTCTCTCCCTGAAGGTTCTACTCCCTTCCCCTTATCCGGAGGGACATTTATAAACCCAAAGTGGTGGAGGTGCCTCATTTCACTGCAAGAATGTGGGAGCTAGAGATCACAATTCTCGATCTGAGCTCTAATAACACGGAACACATGTCTACCAAACTGTGGAGTCCCGTTTTATCTGACCCTGTCTGTGCCCTTAATTGGTTGAAATCTAGTTTGAAAATGCAAGTGGTTTTGGGTCTTTAAAACTGACCTAAAGCAAGCTGTTTGCCTCGGTATTGAAAGTGCTGAGCAAACTGTGTTGCCTTTGGATTTGAAAGGTGCTAAACAGCAAGCTGCGTTCAGGTCCTTTGGTTTTGAAAGTGCTAAAAGCAAGCTGCGTTTTGCCTCCCCCCCCCATTGGTTTTTGATATGCTAAAAGCAAGCTGCGGCTGGGGGGGTATTAATGGGGGGGGGGGGGGTTGCCATTGGGGGGGGGGAAGGGTTTGGGATAAGTGTTAAAGCTAGCTGCCTGGCACTAATTAGATTTGCCTGCCTATTTAGTAGCTGCCCATGCTTCCCATATACATTTAAAGTATCTAATCTTGACCACTTGCTTTTGGCGGCTTTATATTTGATTTTAGTTAAACGCTACCGCACGTACGCTGTGATTTCTTGGCCAATCTTACTCTGTCCCCCTCGCGCTCATCAGCGTGCTGAGATTTTTCCCATCCGAATGAAAAATAAAAGGTTATTAGTAGTTTAATAAGAATAGTTGAGATTCTTTCCTGTCAATCACCCATGTAAGCCCACGCATCCCTTCTCTCTGGTGGGAGTGGGAGGGACTATAAAACCCAGAAGTGTGGGCCGTGACTCAGTCTCTGCAAGAAATTGTAGTGGGAAAAGGTCACGGCTCGCTGTTCTTTAGTTGGCCTTGCACCCTGCGAGAAAGGTATGGGAAACTGAAACTTGAAGTTTGGTGCCCTTGTAACCCTGCATGAAGTGGAATTTCGAGGAATAGCCATGTGTCAACTGCGGAGCCCACCTAGCCATGAGTGAGTGAGCTGCCAGCACAACAGCGCTTGCAGTAACTGTGTGCCTGCCAGGCCCCAATCCATTTGGCCCACAATGTCACACCACTAGTCCCTCTGGAAACCCAGTCCCTACAGTGCATCAACACCCATACAGCTAAGCGTCCGAAAGCCCCCCCCTCCCCCCACTGGCCAAATTAACACACACACACACACCATTATTACACACACACACACTCACACACTTCCATATTAACGTCACACACACTCTCACACACACTCCACACACACTCACTCACACACACACCACACACACACACACACCACACACACACACACACACACACACACACACACACACAACACACTCAAACAAACTATAGTAGAGCAATATATAAGAATAGATAGTTTATTGTAGTTCAGAGCTTGAATTCTGAGGTTGTTAAGTGGTTTTAATAACCTGATGGCTGAATGAACAGGAAGGTTTTGGCGCTCTAATTAGGACAGCTAGCACAGTGTAACGGTAAGTCCTTTAAGAAGTGGGGGCGGGGAGGGAGGGGGGGCGAAGGAGGGGGAGAAGGAGTGGAGACAATTTTTAAGAAGCCAGACAACTTTTAATAAGCCACAGATACACAGCTGTGAAGTTCGGCGGACATTTAACATTACCGGTCGATTATCCTTGGTTCTGAAAACTACTGCTTACATTTTTTTACCCCAATGAGCCAATGAAAATGACCAGTCATCAAAGGCGATTAACTAAAACTACCTATCACTACCTACAACTACATGGCGACCCCACAACAACTGCACATACGACTACAGGATTATCGATTATCTCCATGGCGACCAACCTTTGGTTGCAGAAATTTTGAAAAATTTGCACCGACCATACTGAGGCTAGTTCCCAGAATGTGGAAACTCCTTGCGACCGTGAAGGAGACTCACCAGAGACCACCAGCGAACATGTGGCGACCATGTGGCGAGCGCAGAGACTCCTGAACTTGCCTAAAAAGTCGCCTAAGTGGGACAGGCCCATTAAGTTATTTTCTTGAAGGTTGAGGCAAATTATATATTTTTAATTAAATCAAATGACCTGACTGTATCAGATGCATTTCTGAATTTAATGGACATTCTTACATTATCAAAAACTGCGTCTGACATAAAACATAGATCATATAACACCTTTGGAACAGGCTTGATGGTCAATAATGCCTGTACCATATATGATGCCAAGATTATCTAATCTAATTTCCCTGCGCATATTCCATATCCGTCCATTCGCTGCATATCTAAAGGCTCCTTAAACACCCGAAACGTCGCCTATCTCCTTCGTTCCTTAGATGCTGCTGTACCCGCTGAGTTTCTCCCGCTTTTTGTGTAACCATTATGATATCTGCCTCCATCACCAAAATGGCAGCATTGTGCAGGTACCTATCACCCTCTGCATGGAAAAACTTGCCCTGTACCTTCCAGTAAACTTTGCATTTCTCACCTTAAAGCTTAACCTCTAGTCTTCAACAGGTTCAACCAGAGAAACGAGGTTTTGACTGAATGCCCCTGTCTATGGCTCTCATAACTGTAATGGTTCTATCGTCCAATGTACTTTATAGTCACATGTACTTAGATACAGTGAAATTTGTTTTTTTTGCATGCAGTTGAGCAAACACTTACACATAAGTACAATCATATAAGAGTGTAAGAATGCAAGAATCTGCACACTCCAGCACATTCTAGCACCATCTTGTATTCTTCAAGTTTCAAATTTGTTAAAAATGTAGACTTGGCCTTAAAGGCCCGTTGTCCTTGTGGCAGCACTGGGTCGAAGATGTAGGTGTCGGCCTGGCCATGCGATGTTGTCAATTACTTCCTCTGCTGCTCCGTGCTGCTGTAAACCACGTCGGATCTGCGTGCCTGACCTCCTCATGCAGAGACTGAACCAAATCGAGCCGTAAGCCTCCACGACTCTCTCCACCAGCACAGTGACCTGGACACATCAACCCCCGAGCCCACCGTCCCTCACCTAACACTGCTACTGCTGTGGCTCCATGCCCCGAGGCGAATTCCAAAGTGTGGGGGGGGGGGGGGCGAGCTCTCAATCTGCTCACTGACACCGTTCCTCTCCTCCAGCTGCCCATCAGGTCTGTCCTCAACCTCTGGCGTTCCAGAGAAAACCATCTGTTTCTCCAACCTCTCCTTACTGTTGGTGGCATTCCAGTAAATAGCTACTGAACCCTCTCCAAAGCCTCCACATCCTACCAGTAATGGGGCGATCGGAACATAGAACATACCAGACAAGTACAGGGCCCTTGGCCCAGAATATCTGAGCCGAACATGTTGCCGAGGCCAACTCTTATCTGCCTGCACATATTCCTTATCCCTCCATTTGCTGTGTATCTGTGTGCCTTTCCAAAAGTCTCTTAAAAGGCACGATCATATCAGCTGCCAGCAAAGACCATACAGCGGAGCAAGATAGACCACTCCTGCAAAATCCAATGGATTGACGTGTAGTATGCAACGGAGCGTAACTTCCACCATTTCAGTAAACCCGACCCGACCAGTTATGCCTCTCGCAGTGTAATCAGCGTTGCGGGGGAACAGTTTGTGTTTACTATGTTTATAGAATGTTTATAGTATCTTTGCTTGGAGCCCTGCACACAGACTGCGTATCCAGACCCCCGGTGCAACACTCACAGACTTTGCTTCCAGAAGGCAGACTATTAACTCAATCCTGAGTTTAACACTGTCACTGAGATCAGTGAATACAACTTTTTTAACAATGTGATTTGATTAATTATCTGTAGAAATGTAAAGGTAATATGTGGAATAAGAAAGATGAATATAATTTGAATTCTTTCAGACTGAATGTATACAACCTTGCTGGCAATATAGCTCATGAAATACGTGGTGTTATCTCTGCAGTTTTGGCATGCAGCATGATGGACAGAGTAATGACTGTGAACCCATGGAGAACTATCACTTCATCATGTCTCGACAATTGCAGTATGATCAGTCTCCTCTCGTGTGGTCACATTGCAGTAAAGATTACATCACACGGTTTCTAGAGTGAGTAATTAACTTATATCTTCCATTTTATAGTTTGCGTTCAATAATCTTTCAAATTTCAGTTTTGTTTTGCTTAAAAATTGCCTCATTTTTCATGAAGGAAATTGTTCCGCTGCGACATGACAAGGGATGACGTTATTGATCAGAAATAAAAACGAGAAGTAATTGCAAATGAAAATTTGCAAAGCAGCAGTTTTGTGAAATTCTGTGTATTTTCTTTGATACTCTGGTTGTTTGACTCTCTGTGTTTTTGCATGCTCATTTTTAAATGATCAGACCCGAGGATAGAACCATAAAAGATTTTGTCAGGGTTTTGCCAGTTGTCTATTGAATGGCTCACAGCAAGCCATCCGCTACATGGGGTTTTCAAAGAATTCATCAAAGTGAAAAGTCAACATTCTTCCTCAAAACTACATCAAATCCTGCCTTCCCAGAGATCAATAAATCTTTTATATATTTTAAAAAACATTAGAAGTTAGCTCGTAGGTAGAATCTACTCACAATGAAACAGTAGGTGTGGGTAGCCTGCACTTAGGATAGACAGACAGGATGTGACAAAAACCTGCTCGCACAGTTTTCTTACATATGAATCAAGACATTTCTTCAGGGGAGGATTCTGATCATGTGTTTGATCAGACGGCTTACAAAATAAGTCCAATGGGAACGAAGGATGAAATGCTTGATATACTTCAAACCTCACCAGATGTCTGTGAATGTGCAATCAATCTTGCATGATGTTTTCAGCAGATCTTTTCTCCTTGGATACGGTGGTCAAGACTATTAGCACATGTTGACCCACAAACCCTCTGCAATAGCATTGTATGCTCCAACCATATTGATGCAGAACATGAATAAACAGGTGGAAGATTGACATTAAGATCATTTATCAGATGATTAGTTTACTTCTCTGCATTGTTTGTCATGCTTTCATACATCCAGATGTTTGGGTGTGCATATCGGTGACAGCTTTTATTTTTTTATTGTTGCCCTGCACACTATGATGATCAGCTGCTGAGGGAATGAAAGAGATGTTGTTAAAGAGGAATCACTTTTGTGCGTACTTGCAATGAAATTTGATGCTGCTCAGACATGTTTTACCATAGAGGATTTAAATGGCGGCGCTGTAATGGCAGCGGCCCCTGAAGTAGCCATCTTTGATGTATTGAGGATACAAGGAATTACGGATGTGGGTTTGCAAAAGAAGATACAAAGTGCTGGAGTAAGTCAGCGGGTCAAGCAGCAATTCCCGACAGCAACGATAGGTGACGTTTTGAGTTGGAGTCCTTCTTCAGTCTGAAATCCATTTTTATACATTTTGGTTTCACAATATAGAAATTACAGCAGTGTTTATACATAGTCCCCCCCCATTTCCGGGCACCGTGATGTTTGGGACACAGCAATGTCATGTAAATGAAAGTAGTCATGTTTAGTATTTTGTTGCATATCCTTTGCATGCAATGACTGCTTAAAGTTTGCGATTCATGGACATCACCAGTTGCTGGGTGTCTTTTCTGGTAATGCTCTGCCAGACCTGTATTGCAATCATCTTTAGCTTCTGCTTGTTTTGGGGTCTAGTCCCCTTCCGTTTTCTCTGCAGCATATCAAAGCATTTTCTCTGCAGCATATCAAAGCATTTTCTCTGCAGCATATCAAAGCATTTTCTCTGCAGCATATATATATATTTTTTCCTTGTTTTTTTAAATTTATTTTTTTAGTGTGTCTTAATAGTAAGATTAAATGAGAACTTACCAGTTCGAAGTTTGATCTTTATTTTATGAGGAGTAACGATGAGGGATTACGTGAAGAAGGCCCGCCTGGCGCTGGAACGGCATACTTCAAAGCAGCGGCATGAAAAACACAGAACACAATAGCCGGAGTAAGATAGTAAGGCTCATCATAGATTTAGAACTACCAGATGATCATTTACTTTATGAGGGTGTGGAGTGGAGGGCACGTAATCCCTCATTGTTACTCCTCATAAAATAAGATCAAACTTTGAACTGGTAAGTTCTCGTTTAATCTTACTATTTTACTTCGGAGTCACGTGAGTGACTACGTGAAGAGTTTGAAGCTTCTGTGTTTTTCATGTCGTAGAATTTATTCCATACGACAGTCTGGCTCATTTAACACAGTAACGAGCGAATAACACATTTTTCCCCAAACATTGCCTCAAGTTATGTGATAAATTATTTCACATTATAAAGAATAAAAGTAATGCCCTTTCCATTGAAAGGCAAGTTTATCACAAAATACCAATTGATATATATTTTGATGGCATGACAAAGCAACAATTGTAGAGAACCCAACACTGCGTGTCCAAACCTGACACCATGACTGGTTCCTTTTTACTTTAACATTAATTTAACATCCTCCTGCGGCCTTGCATCTTTGCTCGAGTGGCTCATCCCGTGCCATTCCTGTGAATGTAATCTACCTCATTAACAGCGTGATTTTCCACCTTTCAGTGTCTAGTTCCACTGAATGTATCCAATTTCTAACCATCTAGATACATTCCTCTAGAACCATCAGTTTTTACTGAACCTAATATGGTTTTTGTGTGTAATCAGTAGTGCTTCTCATTACCACAGAGACTCTTACCTCACAACATATTTCATCAATGTTCACACACATACACACAACTTAAGGCCGACAGGATATGCTTATAGGTTTACCTTGGTTTCAGCTCCTCTTGGTGTGCTTGTTTGGTAGATTCATAAACATATATGATAATGCAATCTGTATCCACATGCAATTATAACGTAACATTTGCAATGTTTGCACTCTTATATTGATACTAAAGTCATCAGCATTATTATTTTCAATGTTTAACTTTTTTGAATCATAGATAGAGTCCATTGCCTAAGGCAATTCAGGATTATTTATCTCCTGACTTTATATTTTTTATAATTTTATAATTTTGGACAGATTATATATATATATATATATAAATATATATATATATATACACATATATATATATTATATATATTTATTAATATCTACATATATATCCCTTTCCATATCGGGATATTATGAATGCACCTGATAACTTGGTTAATATATTGTCCGTTAATAGGACGGTAACGCACTCTGAGCCCTATTATTGGCTCTATCAATTAGATACTCAGAAAAATGCAATCCACAAGGAACTCACATATATCTAATATGATAAAATAACTTTACTGTATACACAGACCTCCAATTTCTTATAACAAAATATTGTTTTTTAGACTTATTTCTGCAAATTGCAGGTATAACACTTCTTTTATACATAATTATTTTATTGATATGTTGTTATATTAGTTAACATTCATAGACTTCTTTGACCATCAGCTGTTGTAATGGTCTGATCAACCTGCAGATAGTCAAATTCATGTTTTCATGTCATGGATGCTTTTGTACAACAATAAATTACTGCAGGGTTTCACAAACCTGGAGATCCCAGCGGGTGCAGCAGCATCCAAAGAGCGAAAGGAGACAGGCAACGCCTCGGGTCGAGACCCTTCCTCAGACTTCAATAAATTGCTGCAACTATGAATCATCACAAGTAGTTTCAAACATCACACAATATTTATGAAACCATGAAGGATCCGTATTAGGCCACCAAAATGCCTCTGGCAGTGTCCTGCTACATTTTCATCAGACACTGCCCTATCAAACAAAATGAGGAACACAAAAGAACATCTTTTCCTCATGTAATTGGGAGAAAAGCATCCACCTTCCCTGTTCTTGGTTTACCCACAAGAAACATTTGAAAGATCGGTGATTTTAATCTGTATGCAACCAGATTAATCGTAAGTAATCCATATTAATGACAATATGTTTTTCACTCCAAATTTGTTGTCTCCGATACCATTGTCTCTTCCTTATAGATAAACAGCTGGACTAAACTTTAAAATATGCCACATCTGTTTACTCAGATAATCCCATGATTGTTATTTGACTTATCTTGTGTGTTTTAACATATGCCACAGCCGTGGTATTGTTCATCTTGATACGACATGGACACTTCCATAAAAAAACAATCGATATTTAATCCATAACTCCTTAATACTTCAATAATAAATACAAATGTTTGGAAAATTTCTTTAGGACAAAACCATTTATGCTCACCTGGTATTATTGTCTGCAGTCCCAACAAGAGACGTATCAATTATTCTTATAAGAATAGATAATATTCTTATCTTTACCCAAACATTCACAGAAGCTGTACGTCATCTGTAACACTTGCTTCAGTATGCAACAGCTGTTAATCTTATAGTTGAAGCAGCTTGTGAACCTTTTTTACATTACTTTTAATAATGATAACGTATCATTTTGATATTTGCATAAGCCTCTTCACAAAGGCATACATATTATTATAAGCTTCTGTATTCATCTTTTGGAACTTTATTTATTCTTTACCTAACCTAATGGAGGGACAAAGCATGTCAACAACAATGAGACATATTTGTATCATGGAACAATTTTTTCCCCCTCTTATGGTGCTGAATTACTTCTAAATTCAGAATAGTAATTTTATGAATATTTTATTAATGCCTAAGCATACGCTTTATGTAATGGGTCAGGTCTTTGCCCTTCCACCAGGTTTGTAATTGCAGCACTAATTTGCAGCTGACTCTTATACCTTCCAATTTAATGTAATCAAGATAACCCATGACCATGACCTCATTAGTGCAAGTGCTGGATCTTTTTATCAGCATAATATTGTTCCTTCAGGTATTCTGTTTAAACAGCCTTGAACTGGTTTAATCCTTTGGACAATGTTTTAACTTGCAACAGCTTGACCCACTTTAATTAATTTCAAGCACCTGTAATATTGATTAACACTTTGTTAATAGCAACTGTATTTCCATGTTCTAGATGTTTCCATTTTCTTACACTGTGAAAGTGTATAATAAAATGATTGTTTTGTATGGTTTATACCATCAAATCTTTACACTGAAAGTAATTTTATAATATACATGTACGTACCCTTTCTTTATTGAAATTACTTTTGAGTGCAAACTAAAATCAATTTTAAGGTTTTCTATACAGGTGAACCAATCCTTCCTTAGTTATATTAAAATTAATGATCATAATACACCTGTAATCCCCCACAATTGGAGATTTCATGAACTTATTTTGTAACCAGATGTTTGCACTCTCTTCAACGTACTTCAAGCCTTCTTTTCCCAATTAATGGGTTTGGATAAGGCTATGTTGGATTATAACCACTTCTGCCTTTGTTTTGATCCATTATCAAATCTTTCATTGGATCATAGTTTTTTCCCCCAAAGTTTAAAGATCAGTAGTCTGTTTCTTTTGTAATCAATATCTTGATTTATCATAAGGGCAGGTTTATTCCATAATAATCAGTTTAACATAACCTGATTTGTATTGATCTGCGAATCTATAGTGCAGATTTGGTAAATTATATATATTTCTTCCCATTGAGCTCCACAAACTGATGGCAATTTATTTTATTTTAAAAGTATTAGTTATTTTGCACAACGTTTTATTTTATTTTATTTTTCTTTTTGAATAGTAATGCCATGCACCATTTTGAAAATACTTTGAAAATTGTATTTTCTTATATCTCATATAATTTGAGACATGGATATCATAAACGGATTCACCGTTGATATCTTTATAAACATAAAACGTTTTATCGTATTCTGCTGTTTCAATCATTACAGCTTTGGTGAGGTTTTTTCCATGTTTATTTTTCATGGCCTCACTCATCATTAGTTCTGCTGTTTTAACCATAACAGCTTTTAGTGAGACCAACTAATTTTTGGTTTCCATGGTAATTTTCCATGGCCTCACTTTTTATTCAGGTGTTGTGCATACACCTGTGTGTATATATATATATATATATATATATATATATATATATATATATATATATTTTTTATTTTTTTTGGTGCTGTGGTGGGTATTCATGACCAGCCACCACTATCAGTGCATTTTAGGGTCAGTTTTTGCATTTTATTTTTTCACTGCCCTTGTTTCTCCTGAGTTTTTCCCCCTCAAGGAGACTACCTTCAGAAAATCTGAGGTAGATATTTGCACCATATTTTCATCATATTTTTTCCCTTTTTATATGTGAAAGCCCCCTTAGGGTATGTTAGGGAATATTTTCATTATTTTCCGTCTGAAGGCCTTTATTAACTTTTTTAAATTACGGCCTTTCTGACTTATTTAAAATTTCCCCCCTGCAAATAGTTTGTGGAGCATCTTAAAACTCCCTACCGTATTTTTAACGGTCACCAGTATCAGAACCCCGGCCCCGTAATTAATCTCCCGTTCCCGATCAGCTGGGTATTCCCCCGGGATCGTTTCTTTTTCAAACCTCCGGTTTGTTTTTAATAAGGAGTATTTCTGTTCTATTTTTAAATCTTATTACTTTACTTTTGTTTTATAAATCTCATTTTAAATCCTGGTTCAATACACCCAGGCACGGAGTTTTCCAGACCCTAAAAGTTTTTCAACTGCACTTACCTGCCGGATTCCGTACCTACCGCTGTCGAGGGAAGCCTGCCTTCTGCATGGCTCTCTGCTTCTGCCTGTCAAGCGTCGACCGTAATGCCGTTCCAGCAGCGCGGCCAGGCGGGCCTTCTTCAACAGAGTCCACTCACGTGATACTTTCCGAAAATATATAAAAAAAGGTAAAATGTGGTTTTTTAAATGGTCTACTCTGTGTGTCCTCTGTGGGGGGTAAGGTGGAAACTGTGTCGTCGCCATCCCGCATGGAGGTGACCTTTTCCATGTTGCTCCCCCGTTAGGCTAAACATCTGAGGATCGGTGTGGCCTCCTGAGACCCGTTGCCCCGGGGCTTAAGCCAGTGGGCGTAGCAAGGACGCTTTAAGTCACAGAGGCGGGCAGGCCCTCTGCTCCGGGGGTCGCCGGAGGAGGGACGCTCTGTCTCTGGCCCCGCGGCACGCCTGAAGCCCGCGGTCCCTGCGGAGCTCCAGTTGGCGTGGCTCTGAGCCAGGATCCTCTTGTTTGGGAAATCGGGGAGAGAAGAGCTCCGGACCTGCCGGGCCCACGCGGCCTACATCTGGATCGGCGAGGACGTTACCATCCGGAGCGGGGTCCCTCGCCGGGATCCCTGGGAGAGGAGAGCTCCACCGCCGGCTCTGCAGTCTGCAAGTGCTTTCTTGCTGTGGCGTGGCGGGGACTTAAATCTTTCGAACGCGCCGCGCCTGCATGAACGCTGTGGTGGATGTGTGTGGTGTTAATTTTTTAATGTGTGGTATTGTTTGTTTTTTTTTAAATTGTACCCACTGCTGGCAATTCATTTCACTTGCACTTTATGTGCAAGTGGAACGAATAAAACTGACTTGACAAAGCATGCTGAATGGTTACAGATCAACGTGATTGACTGGCCATCAAGAATTGACCATTTTAAGCTTTTGAAAAACTCCGTTTGTCTTTAGCAGCATGTTTGGGATCATTGTCTACTGAGAATGAACCGCCGGATAAATGGTTTGGAGGCATTGTGTTTGAACTTGAGTCAGATAGGATGTGTGTATACACTTCAGAATTCATTATGCTACTACTAACAGTTGTATCATCAATGAAGATAAGTGAGCCAGTACCTTCAGCAGCCGTAATGCCCCAGGCCATAACACCCCCACCAGTGTGTTTCACACAGATGAGGTGTATGCTTCGATCTGGGGGCCAAATCCTTCTCTCCTCCAAGTACTTTGCTCTTGCAATCACTCTGATTATAAGTATAATCTTCGGCTCATCTGCCACAACTTTTTCCAGAACTGTGGTTCCTCTTTTAAGTACTATCTTGGCAAACTGTAACCTGGCCATCTTATTTTTGCGGCTATCCAGTGGTTTGCATCTAGGCAGTTTGTAGCCTCTGTATTTGGGGTTCATGAAGTCTTTGTTTTCTGTGACTGTGTACATTTTGGCAAATCACGCCCGACTTCCTGAAGATGTTCTCTGATCTGTCGACAGGTGTTTTAGGGGATTTTTCTGTATTGTAAAGAATTTATCATCAGCAGTGGAGAAATCTTTCCGCTTGGCCTGCCAGTCCTAACCTCACCAGTCTCACTTTCATCTTTTTGATGTTCCAAACAGTTGAATTTTGGTAAGCCTAAGGTTCGGCTGATGTCTCTAACAGTTTTATTCTTGTATCTTAGTCTCATATTGGCTTCCTTGACTTTCATTGGCACAACTTTGGTCCTCGTGTTGATAAACTGCAATAAAAAGTGATGGAACGACTGGAGGAAAGACTAGGTGCTGAGAGCTCCCTTATACCTGCATTAAGGAGGCAATTATTATGCACCTGGACAATTACAAACACCAGTGAAGCATGTGTCCCAAACATTATGCTGCCCTGAAATGGGGGACTATGTATAAACAGTGCTGTAATTTCTACATGGTGAAACCAAAATGTATAAAAATGTCCTTTATGAAAATCTGATAATTTGCACTTTAACCACATGGGATTTTTTCTATTACAAAACAACCATTTTGGAGTACAGAGGCAAATAAATAAATTATGGGCCTTTGTCTTAAACATTATTGAGGGCACTGTAGTGTCTTAAGTAGTAGCAGAGGTAGCAGAGGTCAAAATGCCTTCTTTCTGTGCTAGTCTACTGTGTCATCTACAATCTAACCTCAATAAATGTTTAAAAAACCTCAAAATGCTGGAGTAATGATAAGGCCTGTCTGCATTGCAAAATGTTGCTAACAATGACAACTTAGAATTTATTCCGAGAGGGAAAGAATACAAAAACAGTGATGTAATGCTGAGGCTTCATGTGGCTTTGGTCAGACCATTTGAAATATTGTGAATAGATGTGGGCCCCAAATCTGAGGAAGGACGTGCTGGAGTTGGTCCAGAGGATGTTGAAGGCAATGATCAATCAATGACCAGTCAAAGGGTAGCAAATGGATTAAATATCTACCCTATCAATGCCTCTAACAGTTGTGTATACTTTTATTGTGTCTCCCTTTCCTCTGATACTCCAGAGAAAACAATCCTAGTTTGATTCCAAGCATAGCCAACCAGGGAGTGGATTGACAGCTGGTTATTTGTTCCACTGGCATTTGTTTTTGCTCCTTTGCTTTCTGTGCATCAAATTAGTATATGTTATATTGGCTAGTGTAGCTGTCACCACAGATATCATCTCTGCAAGGGGTGAGTTCCCCAATTGATCTCCTTGCCTCCCCTTGCAGAAGAAGTGAGGGTGAATATCTCCAACAGAAGGTTTGTGGGTTTTGATTCCGCATTTCAAGGAATCTGGGTACATAATTCAGCTGTATTTTTTGCACTATAAAGGGAGTGAGGCATTGGAGTGGCCATAGCTGTTTTTCAGATTAAACAAAAAATTAAGGCATTTATTTGTGTTCTCAGCTAGGGCAGACAATTTTTTTCCACGTCACTAATGAGAGAGGCGGATTGTGTTGCCTTCATTAATCTCGTTGCATGTGACACATGCAATGACAATAAAGCATCTAATTCTAATTCTAATTATTAAAGCAGATATCTGATGATCAATTGCTGATCATGCCTTAGTGTGTGCAAAAAGCTGTTGGTGCACTTCCTACATTGCACACTAGTGAGCAGAACAATTCAGAGCAGTGACAGGCACTTCAGCTTTGCCTTTTCATTTTCGAACTGCAATTGTTTCCAAAACGTAAGAAACATGGTACCCTTGTTCTGTCAGTTTAAGCCTCTTAAACTTACTCATGTGTGTGCAGTGAAAATCCCAAATTGCAATGAAAATGTTTAAAATAAATCAAATGACCAATTTTTTTGCAAGATTGTAGAGAAGATTGTGCTTCATGAGATCATATACCAGTGTATTAAAAACAGCAAAGGCAAGGATAAATAAACTATAGATTGTCAGAAGGGAGAAATATTGAAAAGCCGCTGGAGGGATTATTTTTTTTTAGAAAGTAGGCAGCATTAAAGATCGACTCTTAGAGATAAACTGGCCACAAATATTGGAGTAAATTGAGATTTTAGGAAATTACATATTTCAAATGCCATTTTTGCAGCTGCCACAACGAGTGACTACTACGCAGAACATTGCGAATTATAGTTGGTAAATCACATCACATGAAGAAATCATTACACATTATTTCAAGGTATTACGTTTTTAGAGTAACCAAATAACTAACTGTCAGTGGTCGCGTCCTGATATCGTGAAAGTGCTATGATAGCTGGCTCATGGTGTACATCAACTCCAGGCAACCCAGGCAGCCCCTGACAAACTGTAAAAGACTGGTGCCCAGCAAGCCTGATCCTATATATAATCTGCCTGCTAATACAACAGTATGCAGAATAGGCCACCTTCCCACTAAATATGAATACCATTCATCCCTTGAGAATATCTAGAAACCAAAGACCACATAATTGAGACTCCTATTTATGAACTACAGACTGTCCCTTCAGCCCAAGAATTCTAACCAAACACTCACCTGTCCAAACTCCTTGGAGCAGAGGAATTGCACCAACCATCTCCTGCAACTGGATCCAGAAACCATAGACCACATACACTAGTGGAAGTGAACAAAAGATTCTACGTGTTAAATTCTCAGTCCCACAAAGCCTTCATATCGCAGCCCCTTTACTGTACCTGAACACTCTGGATGTGGGTCCCAATACATCTCCAACTCCATTTACAAATTTATGGATGACAACACAATAGTAAGCATGATCTCAAACAATAATGAGAATGGGCCTACAGGAAAAAGATAGAGATTTGAGTAACATGGTGTCCCCCAAGACAACACCATCAAAAGAAGGAAAAGAACTGGTCGCTGACTTGGAAACCGCCCCAATCTGTGAGGAGGATCTATGAAAATGCATGGGGGGGTACCAGGGCAAAGGTCGGGGTCTCCCGTGCAGGGAAGAGAGTCCTGTGCAGGAATTGATACGGGGAGAAGAGGCAGGAACGGGGTATTGATTGTGGAAGATCTCAGTCATAGATAACATTGAATGGGCGGTGCTGCATGGGGCCGAATGCCTACTGCATCATATTGTCTATTTGTCTATTGTCTGTACATGTATTTCTGTTATCAGTATTTTTAGGAGAAATTCTGATCTTTCAATCTACCTTGTGGTTTGTCCTTTCTCCCATCTTTTTTCTTAATCTGTACTTTCTCAAGCTGTAACAGTATATCTATACTCAAGCTCCATTCTGAAGGCTGTCTGGGTTATGAAAGTTCTGACTGGCAGAAATCCACTTTAACACACAAATTCGGACTACATTTTTCAAACAATTTTTTTAAGTAGAAAAGTTAGTTACCAAAATGCAAACATCTTCAGAACTTATTCATAGCTATGTTAATTAAAAAGATCAACGAGTCCTTCCAAAATATACTGTTCACAGGAATACACAGAAGGCCCATGGGCGCCAAGTCAATGGGGGATAATTTTAACATAAGAAACAACAATAGAAACAAAGAAAATAGGTAGGGTCATTTGACCCTTCGAACCAGCACCTCTATTCAAATGAATGAACTTAGGCTGATCCAAAATCAGTATCCCCTTTCCTGCTTTTTTCCTTCCCCATAAACCCTTTATTCTTTAGCCATAGAAGCATATCCCAACTCTCTCTTGAAAACATCCAGGGAAATGGGCCTCCACTGCCTTCCGTGGCAGAGAAATTCCACTGATTCACACTGGGCGAAAGATTTCCGTCATCTCCACCTAAATGCACCCCTTAATCATAAATGAGAGGTGACCACCTGGTATCTCTTGCACGTCCCCCAACATCGGAAACTGATATTTCCTACCATCTAGCCTGTCCCAATCAAAAGAATTTTCCGTGTATTCTATAAGATCCTCCACTCTCATACCTTCTAAATTACCATTGAATAAAGCCCAGTCCGGTCCCATTCATTTCTTCGAGGAATGACCTGTCGAGAGAAACTTGAACTTAACGACAAAATTCCGACCACAAATATGATTTTTAACTTTTTTGTATGCCAACTACTGCAGACAAATGTTCAAATAACTTGAACAGTTATAATATATAGGAGTCCCCAGAGAACCAATGATAGTGTTGCTGAACTTCGAATATCCCATGGATCTTACATGGTTGATGAAGTATATTTACAAGTATCAACAGAAAGAGGTCATCTGTTTCAAAACACAATTGCTTAAGTAGGCCTCCCATGATGAACCGGCTCAGCCTGCATTTTTTTACAGACAATGGTGTCAATTGATACTACTGGCCGAGAGAGTCATAAATATAGGAGCAGAATTAGTGCTGAATCAGCTTTAAATATCTTCCATGTGAAGGAGAACATCGCGGTTTGGCCTTCCTCAATGTGTGTGGAGTAAAGTGGTTTATACTCACACAGACCTTCATACAGCCTAACACGCATGCTGACCAAGTGCCCCGTGAAGCTCGTCCATTTGCACCGCATTTGGCTCATATTCCCTTCAGACATTTCCCATTCACTTGTGTCTGTCCAAATGTCCCTTATATCTGACATTGTTACTTAAGCACCATCCCAACTCGTCTAAATTCACATGAAGTTAGAGTGGAGTCACTTCATTCACAGCTTCACAATTGCTTTGAACTTTGTCCCCAATGTAAACAAGGCTATGTTTATACATTTAGTTTAGCCGCTCTTACAAATCTTTTGTTATGTAATTGTGAATATCTGAGGTTCTATTGCCTGCACGCCTGTTGCCACCCTGTATAAAAGGCCTGTTTTTAATTCCTGCCTTTCCATTTTGTTCTGTTCTTTCTCACCTCTAACAGTAATTAATAATGCTTGGGTAGTATTAACGGAAATTTTTCCAAATGGCTTTTGGAAAACGGATCCGGAAGCAGCGGTCGCTGCCTGGCAGCTACGGCTCCGCAGCAGCTGCATGCCGTCTGTTTCTTCTTATTTTTCTTTTTGTCTCTTCTTGTGTCTGTTTAGTTTAAAATTTTGGTTTATTAGGCTATTTGTATGGTGTGGTAGGGTGGAGAAACAGGGTTTTTAGTCTCTCCCTTCCTCCGGGGGTACGGACTTTTCTTTTCGCGTCCCCTCATTGTCTCCATCTGTGCTGAGGCCTAATCCGGAGCTGGCGGCCTCGGGAGCTGTGGCGCGTCCAGCATCCTGCGGACGGCCAGCAAGCAGGCTTCAGAGCTGCGGTTGCTACCAGTGTTCCAGCGGCTCGGACACGGGCTTCCAGAGCTGTGGTGCCCAGCAGCGTTCCAGCGCTGGCGTTCTAAGCGGCGACCGGCTTTCAGACTGAGGGAGACAGAGGAGGAAGAAGACAAAGACCTTTAAGACTTTTTCCTTCCATCCTCAGTGAGAGGTGCCTGTGTGAACTCAGCTGTGGTGGATGGAAATATGTGTTTATTGTGTGTGTTTTGTTTTTTTTTTATTATTTATGTTTTTGAATGCAAGGCAACGAATGTCATACTGGATCCGAAAGGTCAGAATGAAATAAAGGATACTTTGACTTTATGACTTTTGCTTAAATGAGAGTGCTTTTTACTTCTGGACAAAATTATAAGTGAACTATTACATTTTCACCATTGGAAACTCCTTTTGCACCCCCCCCAGGTCTCTCACAATGCATCTACAGCTTGATGTGATTAGCAGTGACCCAAAAGTGCAGCACGATGGATGATTTTCCAACAGCAACTTCACCTTTAGAGCGTGTACCTTTAATTTTTAAATGTAAATCAGAAACCAATGAACAGTGAAGGAAGTATGACTAAATACCTAACAATATGGGGATATTCCAGAATGCTGCACTCTCCACAGATTCACGGCTGCTATAATAACATTGTGTGGGGTGAGAGCATTGGGGTCCACAAACATAAAGTTTTTGGTTTTCATGTCGCCCTGATATTCTGTAAAAAATGATGTAATGGGATGTGACAAAGGAGACTAAAATGCCGAAAACATAATTATATGACAATGTAAGATCAAACTGGGATAAAAAGAAAAACTTTATTAAATTGCACTTTTTATAATGTCCAAATAATAGCTTTTTGTGAATGGAAAACTGCTATTAAACATATAATCTGTAATATTTGACAGTGATGATGCTTTTTGGGATTATATAATCCACAGCTTACTTCACTCTCCACCTTGATTCCGCTGAGACTCCAACCAGTAAGTCAGTAAATAGTTTTTATATTAGCAACTATATTTCTCCATAACCTCCATCCATCTACATCCTCTAAACTGCCCTGCGTGTTTCTTGGTCATATACTCCCTCTGATATCAAACAGCAACACAATATATTTTTATATCATCTTTCTGTGCCTTGTCAACTTAAGCAACCACTGCTTCCTCCTTCCAACCAACTGATATGAATCTCCTGATTGTTACCGTGTGTTTTGATATTTGAAATCCTAAGTTTGCTGCCAATCTACATTTCCAACTGTGATCAATCCTTTCATTAGATCTAAGACAAAGAAACCTAATTATTCTCGCATCCATTTTCTGTACCACACAGACTTACCATGATGTGATACTGACAATGGAGCACATGGGTCAGGGAACCTTCAGCCCAGTTAACTTAGGAATAAGTAACAAAGGGGATGATAATCTGACCTGAACACACACTTTGGCCATTTTCGGTTGACATCTTCAACCACGCCACTCTTGCTACAGTTTGATGCTCCTTGCCTATAAAGAATGATAGGGTAATATCGGTCTTAAAAGGAATTCTCCTCGTAGTTCTGTGCGGCCTGATACTACAGTGAGTGGGGTTTGTTCAACCAAGCAGCAGGGCAAATATAATTTGTCCTATATGCCTGGGAATGTACAAGTATGTACAAAGGTGATCTTGTTTCATACAAATGTCGAGACCCGAAGGTGTTGACAAGAGGGTTAGAGAGTTTTGGATGTTTCAATTCAGTTGAGTCTTGAACAAAAAACTTAACTACAAGGTAATGGGGCCAGTACATTTATAGTTTCTTCTTGCAGAGGTGGTTTTTTTTGAATATCTGGAATTCTCTGCCAGGGTGGGACACACCCGTCGTCAGGATTGAACCTGGGTCCTCCGACCTTGATCAAGCGCTGTAATGCAGCAACTCTACGCTGTGCCAACCGTGCTGCCCAAAATCCAGATATCTGCCCCCCCCCAAACAATTATATCAACATATTTCCATGTGGAAAATTGTTTTTCATTGGGGTAAGCCCATTTGGTCCACCGAGGGCGCTAAACCAACAATCAATCAACACCCATTACACTACTTCATCCTACACTCTAAAAACGTATTTACAGAAGCCAATTAACCTAACAAAAACTGCATGTCTTTGGACCGTTGGATGAAACAGAGCACCCAGAGAAAAACCTACATGGTCAAAGGGGAGAGAATGTGCAAACTCACTACAGAACAGCACCTGTCTGAGATTGCACCTGGTCTCTGGCATTGCAGGCAGCTGCTCAAACCTCTCACTCCACTGTGCCGCCTTTGTCAATAATTGGCCTCCTGTTTTTACCAACTCAGTTCCCAGAAGGTGCACAGGCCTCACTGTGGTAATGCAAAGGGGAGGGCCAATAACACAAAACATATGCAGGCAAAAATATGCCCACATATGGCAAATCCATTGGATATTTGTCTCTTTTTCAGTAAGATTGTAAAGTTCACATAGCAGGGAAAGAAGGGCTTCAAAACGGTTGGCTGGCTGGTGCACCTTATTTCCTGAGTCTGCTGCAGAGAGCATAACTTGATGCTAATTGACTGCCTGAGATTAGAGAGGAAGAAATGTGACAACTACACAGTAACCTTTCAATACACTTGTTCACTTGACATGAGCACGGGAAATGAGGTGTTTTACATCCAAACTTCTGTTATCTTGTGAGGAGTATCACCATATGCAGTCATTCCTGGGAAATAGCATTAGTATTATGAATACAACTGGACCTGCTTTGGCAGCCCCGACAACCTTGCAGGGATTTTATAATCGCATGTAGATAGGGTGGTAAAGAAAGCCTTTGGTGTGCTGGTCTTTATAAATCAGAGCATTGAATATAGGAGTAGGGAAGTAATGTTAAAAATGTACAAGGGCATTGGTAAGACCAATTCATGGAGTATTGGTTACAATTTTTGGTCCGCCTAGTATAGGAGGATGTCAACAAAATCGAGAGGAGAGTACAAGGAGATTTTACTATAATGTGCCAGGGTTCCAGCAAAACTATGTACGAGAGAAAGGTTGAACAAGTTAGGTCTTTATTCTTTTGAGGCGCGCTGAAGGGTTAAGGGGGGAAACTATTAGAGGGTCTTTTAAAATGATGAAAGGGATAGACAGGTTTGACGTGGATACGTTTTTCCCAATTGAGGGTAGCCAGATTCATCAAACAAGAGGGCATGGACCATGAGAATTAAGGGACGAGGGTTCGGGTAACGTGAGGGGGAACTTCTTACTCAGAGGTGGTGCCTGTGTGAATAGCTTCAGCAGAAGTGAATGAGGCAGGACGATTTTATCATTTAAAAGAGTAAATTGGTAAGTAATGGACGTTGAATGGAATGGAGTGGTATTGGTCTGATTGCAGGTAGATGGGACTGAGGGGGAAAAACAATGGTCGGCACGGACTGAAGGGGCCGAGAGGGCCCTGTTTCCGTGCTTAATTTTTAGTTATATGGTTTTATATGGTAATAATCCTTCCTCTCAGTTTGTACCATGCCCCTTGAGTAACACACAACTGCGAATTGTGTGCTGTTTTTGGTATCCAAATTAGGAAAGGGCATTCTTGCTATTGAGGAGTGCAAAAAAAACGTGGTAGGTTCACAAGGTTAATTCCCTGGGATGGCAGGAACTTGTCCCATATGTTTAAGAGAATGGAGCTGGACTTCTATACTCTGGAATTTTGAAGGAGAATAGGGAATCTTATTGAAACAATACAAGTGAAATCTTATATAAGATATAGGAAGTTTTGGACATGGCTAGAGACAGGAAACATGTTCCGATGTTGGCGAGTCCAGAACAGGCACTAAATTAAGAATAAGGGGTAACCATTGAAATGGAGATTGAGTTGTGACCTGTGGAATTCTCTCATCAAGGGTTGGTGGGAGGCCGGTTCCTCGATACTTTTCGAGGAGAGAGCTAGGTAGACTCTTAAAGATAGCGAGTCAGGATATGGAGGGATAATGGAGAGAAAGGCAGGAACGGGTACTGAATGTGGATAGATCACCATTGAATGGCGTGCTAGCTCGAAAGGCTAACCGCGCGGATGAACCTATTGTATATTGTTCCTTTTGACATCCCCCAGTCCTTTCAAGCAATGAAGCAAGAATGTTCTTCAATGCTCACACTCTTATGCAGAATGGAAAAGAAACATTAGAAACATAGAAAATAGGTGCATGAGTAGGCCATTCGGCCCTTCGCGAGAACTGGACCGCCAGTTCCAAATATGAAAATCATGGCTGATCATCCAACTCAGTATCCTGAGCATCCTGCCTTCTCTCCAATACCCCCTGATCCCCTTTACCACAAGGGCCCACAATCTAACTCCCTTTAATATGGCCAATGAACTGGCCCTCAAACTACCTTCTGTCGGCAAGAGAATTCCACAGATTCACCACTCTGTGTTGAAAAAATGATTTTCTCATCTCGGTCCTAAAAAGACTTCCCCCTTATCCTTAAACTTGAATAGCCAGGTCTATTCACTATGAAGAGTACTAGGGGTCTGGGTGGTAGAGATGGTGTTCTCCCTCCAATAGGTGCCTGCAACCTTGCCTATCCGATAGAGAAGGTGCTGCACTTTAAATGAAAAATTATTAATTTGCACTCAATCCACTAACGTTTCCCTGTTAAAAGTTGTGGGCATAAGCCCCATGCCTGCAATGCCTGCAATTTTCTTTTCATAAACATTCTTTGAATTATTTTGTTCTTCTCCCCACAGTCGAGCTGTGTTTCTGTACTCAATGAATCCGCCGTCTGAACAGGAGTTAACGATTCCCCATAGCTTCCCGGGAGTGCTGTATGAATGTCCATCATCAAGTCAACTCCAGTAGGACAAACTCTACCTTCTGTGAGTAAATGGATGTAAGAGCTCCTCTGGTTTATTTATCCTTGAGAATGTGGCCAACAGATTAAGAGGACAAATTTACTCCATTATATTCAAATATTCGGACACTAACCAAAAAAATCTGTAAAACTGCTCATTATTTGCTCCTTGTCTGGGTTTGTTAACTTGACACTGATTATTTCTGAGAGAAAAGAATAATGAGCCTGGGCAAATAAGCAAATTGAATGTTGTACACAAAGTATAATGAGGGATAGAGTGTACTTAAAAGAATTGAAATGATATTGATCATCAAAATATTGTGGAAGAGGTGCCTTAAAGATTCGAATGTTCCTCCTGACAAGAATAATTTTATTCACAGAAAAATAATTTTTAAAACTCCCATGGTTGTTGATTAAATAAATGAAAAGCTGTTTATACCATGGACAAGATATAAAATTGGTTAAATTGAAAAGAATGAAATACTATTATCAAAGTAACCTCTATTATTAAGAGGATACTCAGAATTTCTTCTCCAGTTGATTGCAAGAATGAGGAGAGAGAGTTGGTTTTGATTGCAGAGCTCAGTCTGCCTCATTATTTACATTGCACTATTTATTTATTCATGCAGTCAGAGTACTTTGATATAGGGAAAATTGTGAAATGCAATTGAGGGTATTGCAGCAGCTGATTTTCATAGGCTTGGCAGAGTGCAGCATTGAGAAAAAGGTACAGTAAAGGCCAGAGGGTGAAAAAACAGGACAGTGGTTTCAGTTTAGAGAACAACTTTTCATAGTTTATTTTTGGTTTATCTTAGAGATAGAGGCGGAAAACAGGTCCACCGCCGGACACGATCCCCACACATTAACCACTATCCACACAAACTTGTAACAATTTACATTTACAACCAAGCCAATTAACCTACAAACATTTATGTTCTTTAGAATGTGGGAGGAAACCGAGTTCTCGGAAAAAACCCTACGCAGGTCCACGGGGAGAACGTAAGAACTTAACTCCGTACAGAACTCCGTACAGACAGCAAGCACTTGTAATGGGCCTGTCCCACTTAAGGACCGACGTTATTTTAGCGACTGCCAGGGACTAGTTTTAATGGAATTCACTTACGACACCTGGCGACAACCTACGACAATCTAGGACATTAAGCAAAAAGTGTCGCCACTGTCGCCCGAGAAGTTTTTCAACATGTTTGTAGATTTTGCAGCATTCGCCCAAAAAAACACACTAAGTGGGACAAGCCATAAGCTGCGACTCTACCAGCTGTGCCCATCGTGCCGCCTCTGATTCAGCATCTCAAACAGAGAACATAAATCATTAAGTCAGCATCTAACGAAACACGTGAATGTAATAAATTATATTGTATGTACACTATTTGGCATCATAGCTCTGTTTTGCACCTTTAATTAATTAGTGGAAAGCTAAAGTGGACATGATTGTTCAAATCATTTCAAGATGAATTAGTGGGCATTGTTAAAGTGTACATGTCCCATACTATATCATAACTGTACAAACAATTTAGTCTGTTAGCTTTTTTAATCTCGCTGTTTAATTTAGAGCTGAAATTTGCAGTGTATGAATGAAACAATTTAGTCACAGCATCTGAACCAAACTCAGAGCCGCACTGGAGAAATGTACAGTTCCCTCAGTAAACCAAATATTATAGTACAGGTTGATACTATGGTTTATGCTGTTGTGGGAATTACAGAGACATGACTGCAAGAGGATCATAGCTGTGAAGTGAATATTGAGGGGTTTACATCCTATTGAAAAGATAGACAGGTTGGCAGAGCTGGTGGGGTGGCTCTGTTGGTAAGGAATTAAATTCAATCCCTTGCGAGGGTAACATAGAATCAGGAGATGTAGAGTCATTGTGGGTAGAACTTAGAAATTATCGGCGTAAAAAAACCCTAATGGGAGATATGTGCATGCCCCCGCAGGGTGCAAGTTAAATCAGGAGTTAAAATTGGCATATAGCAAAAGTAATGCTACGATTGGTTATGGGAGATTGCAACAAGCAGGTAAAATCATGTAGGTACTGGCCCCAAGAAAGGAGTTGTGTGGATGCCTTCTAGAGATGGATTCGTAGAGCAGCTTTACTTGAGCCTACCACGGAGAAGGCAATTCTGGATTTAGTGTTATATAATGAAATGGATTTATAACCGAAACTCAAGGTAAAGAACCATTAGGATGGTGGGAGAAGGGAGACAGGTAAAATCGAAGTGTCAGTATTGCTGTTTGAACAAAGGGGAACATGGAGGCATGAGGGAGCAGCTTGGGGGGCAAAGTTGATTTGAAAGGGACCTGAGCAGTGACGTGGAACAGCAATAGTCATATATTTCGGGAAATAAATCCAGAAGCTGCGGAACATATCATTGCAAAGAGAAAGAAAGATTCCAAGAGAGTAAGAGGCAAAGGTAGACTCAAAGTGCTGGAGAAACTCAGCGGATTGCAGCAGCATCCCATGGAGCGAAGAAACTAGGCGCGTTTCGGGCCAAAACCTTCCTCACTGATTAGGGTGGGGAGTAAGAAAGGAGAAAGGAAAGGGCTGAGTACTCGCTGCACCTCACCCTTACCTAAACCTAACCCCATTGAGATAATAATCTATCCCCCTTGTTTTTGCTGCCAAAGTGGAAAACCGTCACATTTATCGATAGGACCTGGCATCTGCCAACGCATCTGCCCACTCACTCTCAACCTGTCCAGGTCTCTCCTGTAACCTCCAACATCCTCTATTCACATTTCACACTGCCACCCACTTTGTATATCCACAAACATGCTATGTTGCCTTCTAATTCCCTCTTCCAAATCTTATATATATGGTAAACAGTGAGCGGCCAACCAACACCGAGCCCTTGCGCATTCCACTTCCGCCACTTAGCCGTGCCATTCTGAAAAGGTCCCGTTCACTCCTACTCTTTGCTTCCTGTCCTGCTAACACCAATTTCTCAATCCGCAACACCCAACCCCCAATACCATTGCCTCTAATTTATTAGTCACCAGTCTCCCGTGCGAACCTTATCAAAGGCAAAGGCTTGCTGAAAGTCTATATCGCACTCCATCGCACTGGCAACCCCTTCATCCGTTTACTTTGTACATCCTCAAAAATTCCAGAGGATTGTCAAGGATGATTTCCCTTTCATAAATCCATGTTGACTTGAGACTAAATTCCTTTACTGCTATCCAAATGCCCATTATTACCTCATTAATCATTTGACTCCAGCATCTTTCCCACCACCAAAGTCAGCTTAACTGGTCTGTAATATCCCCGTTTTCCTCTCTTGCTCCTTTCTTGGAAAGTGGATAACATTAAGCTATCCTCCAAACCACAGGAAACTGATCCGGAATGATCACCATGCGTCCACTATTTCTAGAGCCACTCCCTGCGGACCCTGGATTGCGACCATCCAGGCCCAGGGATTTTATCAGTCCTACAGTCCCATTAGCCTACCCCAATACTAATTTCTCGCCTAAAGAAAATTTAATTTCAGTTCCCCTATGTTGAGTGAAGTTTCCAATGCATTTTTTCATTGGTGGTAAAATAGTTAAGAATTAAATGAGAACTTACCAGTTCGAATTTGATCCTTATTTGTGAGATTACGATGAGATTTCGTGAAGACCCCCAAGCAACGCATAGCACGAATTCTTCAAAGCAAGCAGAGTGAAATCATATAACCATATAACCATAAACAATTACAGCACGGAAACAGGCCCTCTCGGCCCTTCCAGTCCGGCCGACCATATTGTTTTCCCCTAGTCCCATCTACCTGCACTCAGACCATACCCCGCCATTCCCTTCACGTCCATATACCTATCCACTTTACTCCTTAAATGTTAAAATCGCTCCCGCCTCCACCACCTCTGCTGGAACTCATCCACACGAGCCACCACCCATCTGAGTAAAGAAGTTCCCCCTCACGTTACCGACTCCCCGAAAACCTCTCCCCTTAATTCTCATGTCATGCCCTCTTGTTTGAATCTTCCTACCCTCAATGGGAAAAACGAATCCATGTCAACCTGTCTATCCCATTTCATCATTTTAAAGACCTCAATCAAGTTCCCCCTTAAACCTTCCCTGCGCTCAAAGAATAAAGACCTACCTTGTTCAACCTTTCTCCTGTAACATAGTTGCTGGAACCCTGGCAACATTCTAGTAAAATCACCTCTGTACTCTCTCTATTTGTTGACATCCTTCCTATAACTAGGCGACCAAAATTGTACACCATACTCCCAGAATTGGTCCTCACCAATGCCTTCTGTACAATTTTAACATTACTTCCCTACTCCTATAATATCAATGCTCCAATTTATAAAGGCCATCACACCAAAGGCTTTCTTTACCACCCTAAACTACGATGCTATTCCACTACAGGAACATATGCACAATTATTCCTAGATCCCTCTGTTTCCACAGCATTCCTCAATTCCTACCATTTACCATATACGTCCTATTTTGATTTGCCTGCAGATGAAAGCACATCACACTTATCAGCATTAAACTCCACTTCCATCTTTCAGACCCACTTTTTCCAATGGGCCCAAATCTCTCTGTAGACTTTGACAATCACTTCATTATCCACAACATCCAACTATCTTAAGTATCATCTGCATACTTACTTACCAATTTTCCACCCATCATCCGAATCATTGATTTACCTGACAAACAACAGTGACCCAAACACAGATCCTGAGCACCAACCACTGGTCACACTACGGCTTCCAACCTGACAAACAGCCATCCACCCATTTAACTCTCTGACACTCCCATTCAGCCCACTGTTGAATCCATCTTGCTACTCCGCCATTAACTCCCAAAGATGAACCTTCTTAACCAACCTTCCATGGGGAACCCTTGTCGAAGGCCTTACTGAAATCCAAATAGACAACATCCACATGCTTTAACCCTCTCAATTTCCCTAGTTACCGCTTCAAAACAAGTTTTGTCAAACATGACCTTCCAGCACAAATCCATGTTGACTTTTCCTGATCAGACCCTGTTTATCCAGATGCTTATATATATTATCACTAAGTAACCTTTCCATTAATTTGCCCACCACTGACGATCAAACTAACAGGACTATAATTGCTATTTATTCTTTGAACCCTTTTAAAAACAATGGAAAACAACATCTGCGCAGTACGCCAATCCCCTCCGGCACGTATTCCCGTTTCTAATGAGATTTGAAATAAAAATAATATATGATGTGTGGGGAGGTTGGGGGAGGGAGGAAGGAAGCAAAGGTGTAGGGGGGTTGAGGGAGTAGTAAGAAAGGGGAAAGAGGGGTAGGGGAGAGGGGGAGGGAGTAAAAGGGTAGAGGGGTGATGATGGTGTGAGAGGGCGATAGAGAGGGGGGTAAGAGGGGGGGAGAGGGGGGAAGGGGGAGATGGGGAGAAGAGGGGTGGATGGGAGAGGAGAGGGGGGAAGGAGGAGGGAAGGGGAGGGGAAAGGGGGAGGGGAAGGGGGAGAGGGGGTGGTGGGAGAGAACAAGTCGTGAAAAAAATCGACCCCAATGGTTATGGTAAAACAGTTTAAGTTGGGGGGGGGGGGATTTATAGAAAAAATTTAGTCGAAAAAGGGGGGGGGGGGTAATAATTATTTATAGAACTTACAAATACTTATTAAAAATAAAATAAATTATATATAATTTGAAAAAAATTTGTAGTAAACCTAAGAAAAAAATTAAAAAGGGGGGGGGGGGGGATTATT